>JAJJWW010015571.1:0-427306 GCA_023531295.1 Papaver armeniacum
TTCTTGAGGACTAGCAAAGTCTAAGTGTGGGGGAATTTGATAGGTGTCTAAAACACCGTAATATCTATCTATTGTTTATGCTTTCTTTGCGAGTTTTCTTGTGAATTATGTATCTTATGTTTGCTTTTGAGTTTATTAGGTACTCTGGAGTCGCACGGACGAAAAGATGAAGAAATCACCCAATTGGAGTAAAAGGGCAAAATTATCATTTCATGGAGGAACACTATCCAGGAGGCCGGTAAAGGTTAAGGGCCGCCAACAAGGATGGCCCTTATCTCGGAAGAGGGGTTGGTGAATCAATTATTACAACCTTAGATGAGAGTCTCTTTCTCTCATTCATTTCATTCGAACGAGTGAGAGAGAGAGAGAACGAGAAAAATGATTCAATTTCTTGTGAATTCGTGAAGAACTCGGGGAGAAATTTAGGAGATGGATCTGAGTGAATTGAGCGGTGCTAAAGAGCTTCACGCGAGTTGGGAACGGAAAAATGAAATCGAGAAGAGAAGAAGCGAAATCAAAATTAGGGTTTACTAGATGTTTTGATGGTAGTTGCTCAAATCGATGATGGGTTTTACCGGAGCGGTTGAAGATGAACTCAAGAAGAACACCATGGGAATAGATTGAGTTTTTGCTATTGTATATGGAGGTAGTGATGGTTTCAGATCAATGGGAAGAGATGAAGGAATTTGGATAAGAGGATGATTTAAGAAGACTTTACTGGTGTTGTTAGGGTTAGAATGAAGATGGGTTTGAAACAAAACTCAAATTTACGAGATATGTCTATGGTGAATTTTGATGTCAAGAAGAATACGGGGAAGAAGCGTAATTAGGGTTTCTTAATGGCGGTGATTCGTGTACAAAGAAGTTATATGAGCTGCATTAGAGACGGGGAATGGCGGATTACGGTGCGAGGAGCAATTGCAGTGGCTTTGAGTAGATGAGAATGAATGGAAATTTGTATAGTTTAATGAACTACAATGGAGCAATACGATGTGAAGTGCAGCTTGATTTGCAACTAACCGGAAAGTTTGTAATTGTTATAATCTGCGGTAATTGAAGCTACGAACTCGAGTGCAACATAGAAATTGATCTGTGATAATGATGGAAGGTTGGCCTTGGGATTGAGGCTCGAAGTAGGTTTTGCGCGAAAGGCTGGTTGTAGATGGAGAGCTCAAACAGTATGGTAGGATTTTGAGGCGTGGTCGGAGCTGGGAGATTAATGTCGAGCTCAAGTGATAATGGAGGATACGGAAGTTTATTCTTGCCAGGAGAGAACGAAGTGGGGGAATAGGTTTGAGTTCTCAAGAGTCTGGTGGTAGTGACGGCTTGTACGAGAGATTGCGGTGAAATGGCTTCCATTTGGTATCGATGGAACGCAATTAGTTTGAGGATTTGGTAGAAAGTGAGCTAGAGTTGGAATTACGAAGCTAATGGGTATCTTACTTCCATTGTGTATGGTTGTAGGTTGAGTTGAGAATGAAGTGAAGCTGTGAACCTTAGATGTATGTTAGGATGAAAAGTTGCGGGTGGCGGTGGCATTTGTAATGATCTTGAGAAAATGGATGTACGAGGGCTCAAGTGCGGATGGAAAAGATTGCGGTGGTTGTGATTACGTTAAGTTTGGTGCGGTAGAATGGCATTCTTCTTGCGGGGAGTTGGTAATGACTCTCACTGGAATAGTCTTGGTCTTTGTTATGGTGAGGCAGGTGGTGCTAAATGGAGGAGCAGGAGGCAGGTACCCACGGGATGTATGAGTCACATGACGGGTAAGGTTTGTAGTGGGAATGATGCGGCTGAAGTGAAGGAATTAGTGATACGAGTGCTTGTCTTTGTCTTGTAATGGAGATGAGAGGGGATCTGGTACTTGAGCCTTGGGGCGATTCGGTTGTATGGTGGTTAAAATTTACTACGGAAGTTGAAGAAAGAATGGAGTGAGAGATTGTAAAGGTGAGATGGTGTTTGTTGCATCTTAGATGCGACTTCTGGCGATTGGAAGCCGACGAGGATGCAAAGAATAGGGCATGAGGTTGTGCAAGCATGAAGTGAAGTTGTTGTTCTTTGGGGCAATAGAATGGTGTTAGCGGTCTTTGTTTCAACGGTGGTGGCTAGGATGGAACAACGTTGCTTCAAGGATTAGCGGGAGGTTGGTGGTCTTGGCCTAGGATTGTGATGCGGATGAGATGGCTTAAATGGTGTTGTGTCGATGAGGTTGTGCTGCGGATTGTTGCAATGGGAGTTGGCTCGAGAAAGAATGAGGCATTACGGGTTATGTGCGAAGTTGCGGGGAAGGCACGGCCATCATGGTGAAGTGCAATGATTACCTGCGAGTTTGCCGATGCAAATGGCTTATGGCCTGGCAACTCAGCCCAATCATCCAGAGAAATCTAACTCATTTCTGACTAGGTTCTGACTCACCGATTCGCCTTGACTCGGTTGACTGGTGACCGGGTGGACTTTGCCGGTCACCTGAGCTATTTTCCGGTGACTCCTCCGGCCGATTTCCGTCCATAATACCAGTTTTCCGGCGACGTATTTTTGGGCATATTTTCTACATGGGTTTCTCTCACTTATGGGCTTGGTGGATTTTCAGCTAATGGACTTTGAAGACTAGACCTAATTTTGGAACAAGAGGAGCTATAAAGAGAAGTCCTACAACTTTTGGGATATACGTTTTATTCTTGGAACTTGGAGAGCCGCTTTTGTTTACGCAACTAGGGTTTGCTTTTGTTCATCTTTTCTTTATTCAATTCATATTTTTTGTGATGAACTCCATAGCTATGAGTAGCTAAATTTAATATTATTGGTTAAGGATGTAGTCCTATTTCTAAAACTTGTGCTTGATTTATGTATTAGTTTTCTCTCTTGATTATCGTTCACATCTCTACTATTTTAAGAATCACATGATTGATGTATTGTGATAGGATTATGATGTTTGATTAGTTAAGTGGCCAATTAATTGAACTTGCATCCTAGTCCATAGCTATTTTAGGGTTTTTCATCGAGCGATAACCACGAATACAAGTAGCATGATATGTTTAGGGTTTGTAGCGATACACTCGTAATCATATGTAGAGTTTGACCATTGTCGAATTGTTATTTGCAACGTATGCCAATTGCATTGATTAGTCTTTTTCTGAAACTTAATGCTCCTAGGAATTGAACTTAATTAGCGCAAGGCGTTAGGTTTTTCTTTAGGTAGAATTCACATCGCAGGCTCTAATGTGTGTGTTGATGAACTTAGGAAATTAATAGATTATCTTGCTCTCTTGATTCTCTAGGCTTTTGATAATATAAGAGATTAAATCGTAATTCTAATCATATAGCAAGCACATGTCTAAGATTGAAGATGAATTCCTTGACCAATATCTTTCTCTATTGATTACTTTCTACAATTTACTTTGCTTTTAATTTGCTTTTATTGCTTACATAAAAATCAGAAATCCCCCCAATTGGTTACTTTAAGAAATTGAATACGTAATAACTACAATCGCCTCTCTGTGGAAATGAACTCTTTCTTATCATATACTTTAGGAAAGTGAAATTATTTTTGACGCATACGACAGCGATCAGATGACAAGAACACAATTATCCAATATCACCTAATATATCATAACCATGAAGCCAACTTTACAAACAAATTTGATGGATGGTGAGATGAGATTCAATCTGTTATTTTAGGAACAATGGAAGAGAGAAGATAGAGAAGAAAAATGTAAGAGAATGTCGCCCCAAATTTCGCATATTTTTGAAATTAAATTAGAAAAAAAATGTAAATGAGAAATTTAAAAAGTTCAAAACCACTTGTTATCTTTGGCCCAATGAGAATGCGTAGGAGCGTGCACCGGTTTTTAGTGGGGTGCACAAATTTGGGCTCAAACTAATCTAATAACTTAACTCATCATAATTAACTAATAATCACGATTAGTGAGGGGTAAATTATGAATTAGATAAATTATATGAATAGGGGTTCTGGAAATTACTTCAAAATACCCCTATTTTGTCTTATTATCGTATCCCCCAATTAATATGGTATCCCCAATTGCGCATTCTTTATTAACCGATAAATAAAACAAAAGCAATAAGAAGATAGGAGATTGTCTCTTATATGTCTCTGCAAAAAATTTCTCACCCAATAGAATTGGTGAAGTCTTGTAATGAACTGAATACATGTAACATCGATATCACTTGATGGATCGCTCTTTTTGTACCCTTCTCAATTCCTGAGTGTACCGAGTAAGACCACCTATTGTTGGCGTAGTATAACAGAGGTAGCCATATAAGTAACAATTTATATGGGATTATATGTCATAGATTAATGTGTTCCTTAGGATCATGAAAAATTATAATTGCAAGTTACATCAGGCAATACCAGTAAGTTAATTAGGAATCTAACTTGTAATTTTAACAATGAGGCCTTGCACCTTAATAATTGAGGAGAGAGCCGGCATAACTAGACGATAATATAATTCAAAGTGTCGCCTAAGCAATTTTACTTAGCTCAAACCCTCTCCTCGTTATCATATTCACCACCAGCTGTGGCCTGCTTCTTTACCTTTTTAAACTGAAATGGAATTAGAGTGTGAGAGAAAGTAATAATTCCATGATTACAAAGCGTATACCGCAAATACAACATCAAGTTTAAGGTAGCTCTTATTTTATTTTTTTTCTTTATGAAAGCATATAATTTTTCAAGTTTTGTTGCGAAGTTTTGTCACGAAAATTGAGACACGAGGAGAAAAAAAGGACTACTATATACTTTCTTCTCCGCCAAGGAAATGCATGACTCTGATGAGTATTACTTTAACAACTACTTTAAGAGATTGAATTTCTTGTTTTTAATCTCTAGTATCAGAAATAAACGCTTCATAAGCTTCCAAATCCTCTTCCATCTATATGATAAAAAAATAATTTTTGATATTTAATTTGTATATTAGATAAACGCAAAGTAAACAGAAAAAACAAAGATAAAAGTATACAACAAAAATCAAAACTATGTTGACATTAGTTACCTTCTTCTTTTACTGAATCTGCAAACACAAAAATCAGCCATGCACTGAAAATATCAAAGCCAAAAACAATGAAATTAATCGAATGCATCACCAAGAAAAAACACTGAAAAATAAAAAAAATCGTGTTGATACTACGTTGTTGATATTATGACCATGATCGACAGTAATCATTCACTATTTGTAGAATGAGTTTATAGTAATACCTCGTAACCTTGATATTGCTAGCGCTTGGTTCTCTGATTTGTATTTGGATTATATGTTATTAAATAACTTTTTTTTTTTAGGTCTCTACATATAAATACTCATACTCCATTGGAGATGCTCTAAGAATAGATGTTGGAAATAATATTAATCGGTATCTGTGAAGTGATATTTTTAGATGATCACATTTACTTGTTGCAATATTTTTGACAAAAAAATATGGATTTTCTACATGTCTAAGAACGGAAATGTCTTTATTTATTTTTTATGGAATGAATGACATTAAGGAAAATATTGAAACTCGCTCATTGTCGGTTGCAGTTTTCGATTAACGTTTTTTGTTCTCATTGTTCTCAAAGTTTGTTCACTATCATGTTTTAGTACCTCCACGACTTTGTATTTGCACTATTTGACAGGATTATTACAGCGGAAGAGGAAACACGCTTCAATTCACAGGTAAGCATCCACAACAACGTATATTTTGTTTTTGACTTTTAATCAAC
Organism: Papaver armeniacum; assembly: GCA_023531295.1. Classification (NCBI taxonomy): domain Eukaryota; kingdom Viridiplantae; phylum Streptophyta; class Magnoliopsida; order Ranunculales; family Papaveraceae; genus Papaver; species Papaver armeniacum. Next base: position 5,714 of record JAJJWW010015571.1, read on the forward strand.
GATAACTCATTAACCGGAGTTTGATAATTCTATTGTAATTGTAATTAGGATTAATTTAATTATTTGTTATTTAGGATTATAATTAGGATTAATTCAATTATAAGAAGTGTAATCGGATAATAGGATATTAGACATTGGGAACTTTTCTTTTTAATGTTTAATCTGATTTAACTTCGTGATGAATAGTTTAATCTGATTTAGTTTAATTTATTAATTTGTGGATTTTTATGTTTGGAACTAATTAGGATTTTCAAACGATTTTTTCAATTTATTTGGTAACATGATAAGATTTATTATTATTTATTTATTTAAGTAATATTTTTTATTGAATGTGACTAGTTGGAAAATATGTTGTGGGGGTAAAAGGACTCTCCTCAGATTTTATTGGTTGAATTTTCTTACGGTGGGGCCAGAATCAACCAGAAGCTCTGGTTAATGATAGCGCTCGAAAAAAACTCTGTATTTAATTTTAATTTATTAATTTGTGTATTTTTATGTTTGGAATTAATTAGGATTTTCGAACGATTTTTTTAATTTATTTGGTAATATGATAGGATTTCTTATTATTTTGTTATTTAAGTAATGTTTTTTATGGAATGTGATTGGCTGGAAAATTATTGTGGGGTAAAAAGATTCTCCTCAAACTTTATTGGATGCATTTTCTTATGATGGAACCATAATTAACTAGAAGTTCTGGTTAATGAGAGCGCTCGAAAAAACTCTGTTTTTATATAGAGAATAAATTCAAGCTCGTGCAAAGCACGTGCACTAATTAATACGAAATTGGGAGGATTTGCTCATGTTCCTTCAAAAATCTTTTTTGTAAAAGACCATATAAGCCTCGTAGTCGGCTTAATCGAAGTTTAAGTAGAAACTATCAAATAGTCATATAAATAATATTAATGAGTGAGTTTGGTCTTGTTGACCTGGTCAAATGTCTATTTGGCCTTTTTTAAATGTTTTTATTACTGTTTGGTCCTAGGGTGGACATTACTCACTAAATTCAATGCCAATAATATCCTTCTGTATCTGTATATACAAAAAATCAATAGAGAAGTAATCATTTTCAAATTTACTTTCTCACTCCTCTCTGTTTTCATATTTACTTTATCGCTTTGTTGGTTTTTTCTTCTTCTGCTGCTGCATTTACGAGTTTTTTTTATTTTTTTATAGAGATTGATAACGAAGATGAAGATTTGAAGATTACTAAGATGAAGATTTAAAAGATTGATAACGAAGATGAAGATTTGTTTTTTTAGGGTTTTTCTTCTTCTTCTTCTTATGTTGTTGTGTTCTTCTTTGTTGCTGTCAAAGAAAATGAAATTGATAGCAAAGAATTATGTACAAATTATGAATATTTGAAGATTAATTTGAAGAGTTGAAGATTACGAAGATTTGATTCAGAGGTTGATTTGATTTTCTGGTGAGTTTTCATTAATCCATGCAAATCATCTTTTTGTTCTCCGATTTTTTCTGTAGATCTGTGTTTTTGATTAGGTATCTGAAAGAACGAACTCTGTTTTCGTGATTTTAGATTTAGTTTTGATTAGGTGTTCATTCGAAATAATGAAATCTGTTATAGTTTTGATTTAGTTTGTTTTGATTAGGTGTTCATTTAAAAAAATAAAATATGTTTTTTGTTCATAATAAGGAACTTTGGTTAGGTGTTCATTTGAAAGAATGAACTCTGTTCTAGTTTTGGTTTGATTAGGTGTTCATTTGGAAGAATGAACTTTGTTTTTTGTTCATAATAGAGAAGTTTTGTTATGTGTTCATTTTAAAGAATGAACTTTTTATTTATTTTTTTATTATGTAATTATGTACTATAAAGTTAAGATTTCATTGAATATGATGAAGTTAAGATTCCATGTTGTTATGCACTTTTTTAAAGTTGTTTTTGAAGTTCAGAGTTTCATCAAACAGAATGAACTCAAATCTGCAAAAGCATTACTAACACCTGATAGTTCATCACACAGTATGAACTCCCACAGGAAGCTTAGAGTTCATCAAAGAACATGAACTCAAATCCACATAAGACGATGAACTGCTACAAGAAAACAACTAGGAAGTCAAGAGTTCACCGGGAAGGATGAACTCAAATCTACACAATCACGACCAACGCCTGATAGTTCATCAAATAGAATGAACTCGTATCACGACAATAAGTAGGAAGTTCGAGAGTTCATATAGAGGATGAAATCATGAGAATAAAAGAGTTACGAAAATTAATACTAAAACAGTAGGGACAGGTATTTTGGTCATTTGATACTTGTAAATAATTATGGACCAAACAAAAAATATCGCCTGATAAAAAAAAAGAAAAAAAAAAGTCTATTGTGGTCCCACCCGGCTATAGACCAAACGATAATTCCCCGAAGTTTTAAGTTTTAACCTTTCAAAGCGAGGGAAAAAACAGTGGAAGAAATATTTCGAAAACAAAAAAAATGACGTACAATATTGAAGAAGATGGAACATGGGAAGAAAGAAGCTTAAATCTTCTTGCTGAATCAGACTTTAATGGACGTTTGTATCTCAAATTTAGCCCTATTTTTTTTTTCAATTTGTTCATTGCTGTAGCCTAATTAATTGTTTTTTTTTTTTTTTTTTTTTTTTTTTTTTTGTTGTTGTTGTTGTTGTTGTTGTTTTGTAGAGTTTTCACGCGAGAAAGACAGAAAAAAGGGAGAAGGGAAACTCAAAACAAAGTGGATGATAAGGCCAATGGCTATACCTCGAGCAATCTTGGAACTTCAAGACGAAAGTTCTAGAGAAACTGCTCTTAGATGTCTTAGTAGATTCCTTATTGAGGTTCTCTCTCACTCTATAATAATTTCATGATTTTTGTTTCTAGGGTTTCTTTTATTTAGTTTTCCTTTTGATTATTCTGGTATCCAGATTTTGGGCATTGTTATTGAATTCATTTCAAATGATGAGTTATGCACTATTTAGAGATTTTCCATTAGGGTTTTGATGATTTTATTAGACCCTTGTGCAATTCTGAAATTATAAAAAGAAGAAGAGCTTTTTTTATGATTTTGGTTTTCAGGACTTTTAGATTATATTAGATTTTGGTTTTAGGGCTTGTCTTTGTGGTATGTATGAACTTCTTGCTTTTGGGGGCTGAGAAGATAAGGAGTTCGGCAATATTTGAAGTTGTGCCTGAATGAAACAACTAGGTTACCCTCAGCTTGTTTTGGTTATGGTTTTTATAATTTGGTTGTCATTGTTTCTTATGCACGAGGCAGTTCTACTTAAAGATCTTTTCCAGATGGTGTAGTCATAGAGATCAATTAGGTGCATTTGGGTTTCGTGCTAATCTGAAATGTGATTTAGATTTTAGTTGCTTCCGAGTTAATTGTGTTTGGATGAATTGTTTATTGGAGCCAGATAAGAGAAGAAAATCCAAGGATGTTTAAGGATGCTGGACACATGCTGTACTATTCTTTTGGCACAATGTCCATCTTATTGCAGGTTTGTTGAATTCAATTAATCTCTTTTTATCTGAGTGTTTTACCAAATAAGTATGATTTTTGAGGTGTACTGGGTTCCTTGAAACAGGAAATTTTGGCTTTTCTAAGAAAGATGGTCGAGGGACGCCTTAAATACAGATCTATCAAACGTATATAAACGTTCTCACCCTTATTCAGGTCAATAGATTATTTCTAAATATTTTTCCTTCCTTATTTTTCCTTCCTACTTATGTATTATTGGAATCTTTTTTCTTCTTCGTCTGAGTTACTGATGTAATTTCAGAGCATTGCTGCTAACTCAGCTACGAGGGAGAAACTCATCGATTGTGAGCTCTTTATGTCTCTCTCTCTCTCTCTCTCTCTCTCTCTCTCTCTCTCTCTCTCTCTCTCTCTCTCTCACTCACTCTCACACACTCACTCTTGCACATGCACAGATATAGCTTGCATAGTTTACTTTCAATAACATCTGCTTAGTTTTTTTGATCAATGTAGCTCAAGTTCCCATCTTCTTATTACCCGTGATAAAGTTTAAAAGCCCATTAGAGGATTTTGACAATATCTGTGCTGTCGCTCTCTCTGTCATTGGGATCATGTGCCAGGTGCTATTTTCAGCCAGCTTTTACTTAGTAGAAGGTTATTATTGCCATTTGGAACTGAAGCTTAGTTTATCTTCTTAGGCTAGAGAACCTAAGATCATTAAATGGGCCGTTGATAACCAAATTTCGGAGGCATGCTGGAGCTGCACAGATACTGGGAACGAGCTCACTAGAGTGGTAGGAGAAAATCTTGACACGGTTGATAGCGTTAAATGTTTCTTTTTTCTTTCAAACTTTTAATTGGGAGTCTGAAATGATGACCAGCTCAAATTAATCCATCAAAACCACTAGAACTAAAATTACTGGCTAGAGTTTTTGTTATTAGCATTTCTTTTTGTAGGAATCATACGAGATCTTATTTTTGTTTTTCTTACTTGGAACTACGATGACACAGATTGGAATGCATATATTGGAAGCTATTCTGCGAAATGAATATGGTATGTCTTACATTTGTAGTCCAATGTGCGATGATCTTCTTACTGGATTGATGAAAGCATGGAGGGAGATGGTATGCCTAATCACAGTATAAGCCCCAAGTCCTATTGTAGCAATTTTATTTTTCATTTCATTTAGTCTTTTTCTCTGGATATGGACTATCTTTAGGAGGTGAAACTTCGGACCTATCTAATTTAGTACTTTCCTGTTCACCAAAGATCACAATTCTAGCAAAAAACCAAGACTACTCGCCTCGCCTTGTCTTTCATGTTCTCCGTTGCTATATGCTTCTATGCGTTCATGATAGGTGAGTTAATGTAAATTTGGGTTCCATTAGAGAATGTATACTTGTTTAAGTTCTTCTTTTTTCGAAAATTAAGCAGCAGACATGTATTTACATATACAAGTCTGTAGACCTTGCTGATGAGATATCTAATTTTCATTCCTATTCGTAGGGGCTTTAGTGCAGTGCTGAGTTGTCTTCCTGATCCCATGTTGGATGGAACTTTCATTGAATCTGCAGAGGTAATTTTCCGCAGGCCTAAATGTTAGTGAGTTTCAGTTCTTTCTTTCCAAATTATAGAGACTTTGAAACTGTTATTGGTCTTTCTTTTCCCATATTCTGTCCATGATGTACTTGTATACGAATATCCTCTGCTTTGGCAATGTCCACAGAAATTTCCGATAATTGGACGGTTACTTGACGAGCTTCGCATGACCATTGGGGAGAATGTTCAACAACTACAAACACATGCGTTCTAATGAAGGAAATATAATGCAGTTCCAACAATAGAATATTAAAGTCGCTCTTGAAGTAAAGTTGTTTTATTGCCAGTAGAAAAGGAATGCTACATTAATACTGATTGATACTCGCTGGGAGTCGAGCTTAACTAATCTCCAGCTCGCATCATTTTCCAGAGCTCCCACTCCATCTACTTTCTAACAACTTTTGAATGAATTTCAATTGCCTAGTTTTACCTGGCGAGATTGGGGTATACTCAAACTAATTGGGGTATACCCAATTTTAAGTGGACATGTGACCTTACTAAGGGGAGGCCAAAACGTGGTAAACTTACTTAAATACCCCTACACTAATCAACCTAAAACTAAACTCTAAACTTAAAAACCAAAAACTGATTAACCAAAAACCTCTCCTCTTCTCTTTCATTCTTCTTCTCTAAACCCTCTCATCTTCTCTTTCATTCCAAAAACTTAAAATCAACCAAAATTTTGAATTTTGATTTTCTACCCAAAAAAAAAATGGTTGATTCTAAACGATCCAGCAGCAAGAGAGATTCAACTGGTAACATGAAAACCTCCAAATCGGAGGGAAAAGGTAAAGGGAAAGGTTGGAGCAGAGTAAACCCAAGAATGAAATCCTTGAAGATCTTTGAAAAGAAACCTCTAAAGGCGAAAAGAAGATTGTAAGTGATTTATAAACTCAAACCCATTATTGTTTTGTTGTATATGATTGTTAGATTAGGTTAGAAATCGAAAATTATGATTTTCAGATTTGTTGGCCGGCAAGTCGATACTTGAACAACATGCGGCCATTGGTATTTTGAAAGAGCCGGCATGGTCTCGGGATGAATAACATGCCGAGCTTTCATCGAGCCATGGCGCTGTTTGACAATAACCGGGCCGGCAGGTATAATAACCAACCATGCGGGTTATATTTGGTGGCGTTGTTTTTGACTTGTACCACCATGCAGACGTTAGGCATCGAAACCTTAATTTCCTAATTTATTAGTCGGCATCTTTCATAGATTGTACCATTCGGCGTTTTATTAGTCGGCGGGGGTAGTTGGTTAACAACATTAGGCTTTAATGTAGTCGGCGGTGTTTTATTTATCGGGCTTGCCGGCGGGGGTAGAAGGTCAACGGTGTTGTGTTGTTTGTTTTCATATATCTTATTTGTGCATTGTTTAGGTTCCCGGAGGAAACAAAAGAAGAACTACCTTGTCTTGTTAACAATGCGGAAGAGCTATTTGAATATTTGGACACAATTTATCCCAATTTAGAAGAACCTAAAGATGGCGAAGAGAATTGCCCGTTTAGAAAGTTATGTTTGATGGGTAAGGAAAATCCAGGAAGAATTTCTAAGGTTTATGAGCAGTCCTAGCAATCCCCTCAACTATGAAGAATGCACATCATCGAGAGGAGGAAGAGAGGAGGTTGATCCAATAACTTTTTCGGGGCATGTGACTTTTGCGGAGTGAACCCCTATTACAATGAGGATGGTGACTACATAGGCCCGGTGAAGGGGAAGGGAAAAGCAAAAGGCGATGCGGTGAAAAAGCTAGTGATGGGGAGGAAGATAACAACAACAAGAAGGATCCATGAAATTCTTAAACTTTATTATGTTTCACTTGGTTTAGAAACTTAGATTGTGGTTTGAACTCTTTCATTATGTTTTGAACTCTTAGATTGTGGTCTGAGACTTGTTAAACTTATTTGAATTTTCAGTTTTAGTTGCTTTAGAAGTTATTATTTTGTATGCACTTTTAGACAAAGTACTTTAGGCCGGCATGGTAGGAAGTCTACACCTTGCTTAGCACTGAATGTTAGTTGCACCTTTTAGGTACAAAGTACAACCCATTGAATGCTCAACGGCTAGAAATTTCAAAATCAAGATATTAGGTATGTTTTTATTATAAAAGCATTCCCAACTTCATCTTCAACCTTGCATAAAGAATGGAAGTTTCACCACCAAATATTTGTAGTCTTTGTACACTAAGTGGTCATTTTGCAAGGGATTGTCCCTTTGAAGGAAGCAAATGCACTATAGAAGGTTGTAAGGGATTCTTATTTCTCATGAAAGGCTGCAATAGGAGGTGTATATCGACCGTATGCTTCAAAATGCACTTGTTGTGGGTTTTTCTATTGGATAGATGAGCGTGTAGCTCAGTATGAAGATGAAGTTGCTAAAATCAACCTTCTACTATGCACGAGATCCATGTTGCGACGGTAAGATGAAGCTAATTACCTCTCTAAGAAATTGTGTCTAGGAAAAAGATACTATATATGTCCCAAATGTGTTAGGGTAAAGTTTTTAACGTTTGTATGCTTTAATTAAGGTTTGTATCCGATGTATTGTCGGCATTGTCTTAAATTATAAGCTTAGGCTCCCACTTAGTCGGCATTATACTATATTAAAAGCTTTCAGAGACGGTTGTCTGTCGGCATGGATATTATAATACACCTTACCGGCTTAATAGAAAATAACATTCATGAACAATTTGTGAGGGAGTTCTAAGCCCGGCATGGTTCGCTAAATAACAATACCGGCGCAATTAAAAGCAGAGGCAACCTCTCAAAACCGAGGACCGTGCTTAGGCATAATAGTAAAAAACATCCAGGGAACAATTTTTTAAGGGAGTTCTTAGGCGGCATGGTAAATTTCATAAACATCGCCGTGAATAAAGAGCTTCGGCAGCTTGTCAAAATTTGGACCCTGCAAGCCATATCGGCCGACTTTTTCTGTCTTGTCATGCATTGCGGCGGCGATCTGAAGAAATAATACCGTGCCGACCACGGGATAGCCGGCATGTTTTGGTAATGAATATGATGCCGACCAAATGAGAATACACCCAAAAAAACACATCCATTTCATTCATTCGTAGCACTCCAAAGTACATTACACAAAACACGCATGCGATTACAAAAGTACTCCAAAAAGTATGAATGTTTTGTCTAGTACTCCATTGTACACTACACAAAAAGCTGCTTTATTCCCTAATCATAATCACTCCTCACCCAAAAAGTACGCATGCCATAAAAGCCGGCAAGGTATGAAAACATTACAATGCCGGCGTACGCATTTTCAAGTAAGGGCTCCTGTGTTTCAAAAAATGAAAGTCGGCAAGGTTCAAATTTTCTACATTGCCGGCGTGGTACTGCTCATGAAAAGTCGGAACGTTGTTCAAAGTAGAACCACGCCAGGCTTTATGGCAAAGCATGATCGACAAGCGTCGACCTTGCCGACCACTGTCTGACAAATGAAAAAAAAAACCAAAATCGATCATTTGCATGGAAAAATCACAATCTTCACGGCGTAGGTTGTCTACCTGATTACTTGCAGCTCCATTCTCTTCTTCTTGGTCATTGGATTCTTCGTTTGGCTCAATACATTCATCACTTCCATGCCCATCATGAGTTTGAGGAAAATAAAAGTGAGGGTCATGCATGTAATCCATTCGATCATGGTTTGGTAGATCATCATACAAGTACTCATATGTAGGAGGAAAGTTAGAAGACTCCCCCACTTCAAAATCAGGATTAGAATCACTCATCTCACTCATATCACAAATTTCACAAAAACCCTAACTTTCCCCCCCAAAATCTCCTCTACTCCTTCATACTAATTCTCTCTCTAAATGATTTCTAAAACTTAACTTATAACTAAATCAACTAACTAATCTAACTAATTTAACTAATCTAATCATTTTAGTTAAATTAGAGTTAATCATTGTGGGGGCATTTTAGCCATTTACAAAAATATAGGTTAAGGGGTGGCTTGGTTTTACTTCATAATGACCTGATTTTGTCTTATTGGGTATACCCCAATTAGTTTGAGTATACCCCAATCTCGCCAGGTAGTTTTATAGTTAAGAACACCTTTAACCCTTTATATGTTTTTTTGTACATATAAAAATACTTACCCTGGCAAGTGTATATATAAATATAATTTCCTGCTACATCATTTCTTCTTTTCGTTGATAACATGTTATTTGTTATTGTCAGAGTTGATTTTTTTTTTAGCAAAACAGAGAAGCTGAAAACAAAGCCAGCTACTCCGAAATAAACCTTTGGCCTGCCGGGCTAAAGCTAGGAGTAGCACCATGCAAGACCTCATCATTAAGATACATAGGATCTAGAGTTGCTAATGTAGACAGACCAGAGAGTTTGATAAAGCTGTAATAAGTTGGGCCCTCTCCAATTTAAGTTATCAAGAGACAAAGACTGAACTGCTAACTTAGCTAGACTACTTGTCGTTTTGTTTTGATCATGTCCAACCTTGATCAAATTGCCTAGGACAAAATCAACTGCTTCAAAATTTCCACCTTTCATCTGATGGACTAGGTTGAATCCGCATTGAACTTGCTTTGATTTCTGCCAGAGTTGCATCATCTTGAGTTGATTGAATGAAAAAAGAAAAGCACAATCTAGAGAATGGTGCTGATTATTTGGTTGCATGAATATTTTGCTTGATTGGGCTACCGACCGGAGGGCCCGAAAGGAGGGAGCAACGCAAAAATTGGGCCACTTTTTTTTGTAAATTATAGTGTAACGCAAATGTACAATTTGATAAGAACCATTTTTTGGGGACCAGCCTTTTTTTGGGGAACCATTCTTTTATTTTGGGTAAGATATTAGAAGTAAATCTAGGTCACCCCTTATCTAGATATTTATGATAATACCTAAATTACCCTCTTATTATTTTTGGTTAATGATTAGTTAGTATTAATATTAGTTAGTGTGATTAGTGAAATGATTTTGAATAAAGATTTGAGATTAAAAAATCGGATTTTTAAAAAAGAAGTAGAATTATTGAGAGAGAAAAGTTAGAGAAGATGGAGAAGAAAAACATGAAAAAAAAAAAAAAAATTGAGTTCACTAAGCTAGACTATTCAAGTGATGAATTATTTATTAGATGGTGAATGTATTCTTCCCCAAAGCCAATCTCAAGATGAAAACGATGGATTTTACCAACCACAACCGGAGGAAGACTATTTGGGTACCCAGGTATGCTCTAAACTTAGATAATGTTGGTTGACTTGGTCCAAATTTTCAAAAAAAATGTGAATTTGTTAAGTAGATTTGGACTTGTTCGGTTACCTTGTGTGAAGAACATGTAACCGAACTCATCTGAAAGTGTAGTTCGGTTACTTTTTCTAAACACGCGGAGTTCCGAACTCTCCAATAATGGAGGTTTTTTGAAGTTCGGTTAACGGACATATTACCGAACTTTGTAAATAGGATTACCAGTGTTATGTTCGGTTTGGCCGAAATGTAACCGAACTTTAGGGTCTATAAGTTCGGTTAGTTTGCAACCAATAGCTAACCGAACTTATGTAAAATAAGATTGCACATTAGTGTACAAAGTTCGGTTGTTTCGCAAACTTCATACCAACCAATATCTAACCGAACTACACACAATTAGTTAAGAGTTCGGTTTGTCAAGGTTTTTGCGAACAAACCGAACATAGTGGGACAAGTTCGGTTAAATTGAAACTCAACATAGTGGGAAAAATAGCACAGTTCGGTTACATTGGATTTTTTTTTTTTTTTTTTTTTGTAATATTGGTAAAGTTCGGTTAGAAAATAGTTTTAGCCTTCTTTGCGAACCAACCGAACATAGTGGGTAAAGTTCGGTTAAATCAAAAATCAACATAGTGGGAAAAATAGCACAGTTCGGTTACATTTGATTTTTTTTTTTTGTAATATTGGTAAAGTTCGGTTAGAAAATAGTTTTAGCCTTCTTTGCGAACCAACCGAACTCTGAGTTCGGTTAAGAAAAAATTAATTCGTGACAACCGAATTGTTCTTCGTGTTCTTGGTTTCAGAATGTTCGGTTAGCAAACTAGTTTTTTTTTAAACTATTCCTAACCGAACATGCCACTGTAACTTCCATTTAAACCATATTTTGATGAATACTGCTCAAAATTTCAATCAAAACGAATTAGAAGTAATGGGTTTGTGGGAAAATACTTATGGATAGGTTTGTTTATAAAAGATTGATTAATCGACGATGAAAATTCAATGAATCGACCAGGCTAAAAATTTGATGATTTTGATTAGATTTGTATATGATCAGGGTTAGATGATCTTAAATTGATGAAGAAGAGAAGAAGAAAAATTGTAGAATAGAGGAAGAAGAAGTTGTAGATTAGTTATAATTTTAATTAGGTAAAAGAGTAAATATGTTAATAATTTAAATTAAGTTATATATATAGAGGTGGTGGTGGTGGTAGTCGGAGGTGGTAGTGGTGGGCGGCGGTGGTGGGAGGAGGTGGTGGTTATATATATATAGGTGGTTATTAGGTTAGTTTTAAATTAAATTAGATTAAGGGTAGGTTAGTCATTTCCACACTTTAGGACACCCCTTATAACTATAGGGAAGGTGGCCTAATAAGACCATGGTCCCCCCAAAAAAACCATGGTCCCCAAATAATGGTTCTTTGATAAAGAGATTTTAACCGCGGCACAGAAAATGTCGAATATACCCCTTCCTTTGTGTATCTTATTTTTTCAGGGGTATAATTGGCAAGCAAATTAGAATATAACATATTTAAAAATCCGTGCCTGGAATTTTACAATTTTTATCTTGCTGAAAAGATTTTAAAGAGATCTGCATAATGAGTATAAACAACAATATCAAATTTAGAGTTTTTACGAAAAATTCGGAGGTGTTTATTCTTTTAAGCACAGTTTTCGAAATTGAACGCATAACCATTACACAAACCACCACAAAGGATGCATAACACATTATGCAGCCATATTTTGGTTTATGCATCAGTTAACTTTTCGTTGCAACTAATGAAACGATGTACTCCCTCCGTTTTAGAAAAAGTGATATTTCACTTTTTCAAGCATGTTTTGTTTTTCTTCGGTCGGTCCTCCACATGGTGGCGGTGGTTTTCTAGTATATTTTTAAATTTCTGAAATTGGTCCAATTGGTTTAGGATGTCTTTTTTTTTTTTTTTTTTTTTTTTTAGGTACACGGTTTAGGATGTCTTAAATAATGAGCTCCGTGCATAGCAATTTTTAAAGCTTTAGAGCAGTGTTGTGTTCTTAAAATAATTTTCATGATTTATGCCCACTCCGCGAGTGTAGTAATGTGCAGTAGAGATGAAAAGTGTAAACCATTCCAATTCAAAATCCTAGCTTTCCATATCTGACCCAATATATTCTCATTATGGGATTTACATATTCTTCAAGGCCTCGATCGTTATTTCAGAAAAGTGAAGCACTGATATCTAGTTCCAAAAACTTGTCAGAAGTAGAAAGTAAAAGGAAAAGTGAACCTGCACCCCAAAGCTTGGGAAGTTTATGTTTTTGAACTCGGTTTGAGTACAAGTGAATTTAAATTATCAAGTGAAAACCTTGAGCCTCAAAACCATTCTTTATCTCTGTGACGAGATTACAGAAACCAATACAGATATCGTTTTTGCAACACACGAGCAGCAAATAGCCAGGAGCATGCCGTGTTCACAAATTCATGAAAGAAGGAAGTGCAAATCATCAAGAGAGTTAAGGAGAACCCTGATAGATCCATGAATGAGCTTAGACAGAACATCGATCCATACACAAACTAACAGGGAGACCACACCTCCAAGAAAGTCAAATCCTCCAAACCTAGGAAGCAGATATTTGAATCAATCTAAATCCACAAATATCTGCATCACCAAATATGAAATCTTACAGTGAGCAAACAATAAATCCAATTGCGGTTCAAACCCAAAATGAAAAGTACATTTTGGGCATAAGAATCTATCGATTTAACATTTGCCTGAAATCGGAAATAATATCCAAAAATAAATAAACAAATATGTAAAAGGACAAGAGAAGCACAAACCTCATAGTCTGGCACAGGATCATACGTTCTGTTATCACCATGGTCTACTAATGTAATTCCTCTGATTTTTTGAACCCCAACTCTAGTAGCAATTAGATTCTGCATTATTATAGGCATAGTTTAGGATCAGTTGGGATAGGTACACAAGAACCAACAAACAAACCAAAAAAGAACAAACAAACAAACAAACAAAAAAAGAACCAAAGCAAGTCCAAGCTTTTGCGATGCTTGATATCATTTCCAATATTATACCTTTAGAATAACAATTTATTTTGACTAGCTTTCCTTATCTTTAAGATTGATTTGCAGATAGTTTTTTTCAGTTAGAAGTCTTAGAACTAGTTTGATATTTGGTTTTGAGAGATAGCAAGAGAGATTCTTGAGGAGAGAAGAAAACCATTTTGCTAGTGTAAAATTCTGCTGCTGTTATGGGAGCCTAGTTATTGTAACAAAAATTGACAAGGTAAATATCAGATATTAGTTATCACCAGGTTGAATTCCACGGAGCTCAATGCTTCCACCTGCTGTATTGCCTGTAAAAGATTGTTATAAAAGTAAGCATGGGTCCCCAAGCTCGCAAAATACCTCCCCAAACTCACTCAAGATCTGACACTAGCGATTGAGTATCATACCAGAGTCTGTGCACCATTAACCATAACAGCTTTCTCCTCTTGAAGATCCCGTCGCGATAAGAAAATTTCGAAGGGGCCCATTTTCCTATCCAAATGATTTGTGAGGGTTAACCTTACCTGTGGGAACATAAGTTAGTTCGTAAAATCCAAGTAACTAAACATTTGTATGTGAAGTGCTTCTTTACTAAACATTAAAATTTCTTTTCAGGATTTACATGCTCATGCTGGTCAACAATACGGTCCATCTTCCTACGTATGTCTCCTCCCTAACCAGTACCACTCATCATGTAATGTACACTAGCCTTGAACAACTTAAGTATCATATCTTCTATAAAGAATCTACAAGATGGTCTATTTGGGGTTTTAAAACTAGTGTGAATGCTGGAATAGAAATATGAACACCGTGGTTGAAATAAACACAAAAAGATAGCCAAGTTGCGAATCTATTATGTATTTATGTTATTAACAATCCTACTGTAGCTTTCAGAGTAGGATAAATTTAATTACCAGAAACGGTTTTTCCAAGAGGGTGACAGAAGGAACCTCCACAATCTGCAATTCAATCTCTTTACGTGCGAAGGGCTGCAAAAATGTAAGATACTTTCAGCAGGACTGGTGATTGTTAAAAAAGGGTGCACACAAAAATAAGGATTAATTTTTTTTTTCAAAGTACACAGATCTCACAAATGAAGTTGTTTTTTCTTTTTCTTTTTCTTTTTCTTTTTTTAATTTTTACAAATGGAGATTGATTCAATGTAGGACACACTAAAGAAATAAACAGTCATGTTGCAACCATAGATGCGTTAAATTGAAGATGAGGTGGGATGTATCTAAAATTGGTGTTTCCTTTTTTTTGCATGGTCAGACTTGTTCGGCATGAAAAGTTGTCAGCACTTGCATAAAACTACTTTCTGTTGTTGTATCATTTACTTAATTACTCCAGAGAAATACCAAGCTGGGATATATAGTAAAGATACAGGCTCAAGAAACACCTATATTTTTATGGCGGTATAACATAAAAAGCATATAAACAAGGTGAACCATTAAATTAACAGACACCTATGCCTATGTACCATCAGAAGCCACCAACTTGAAGCCTCTTGGAAAAGAAACACCAAGATATCTAGTGAATAGAAAGGTCAATATAATACGATGAGCTGGAGATAGTGCCATTTTCACTTTTATTAGAGGGATCCTGGTACACCAAGCGTTGACAACAAGTTTAAAGCTTTATTTAAGATCATCAGCCAGATTAAAAAATGCTGATATATGATTGACTGACATGTATCACATTCACGTCCTAAACTAACGAGTCACAGCAACGGATTTTAAAACATCCACTCTGGCCACAAGTCAAGGCCAGTTGAATCACTTTCAGAAGAATATGGTCTGACTTACAAGATGATAAAAATGAATTTATACTTACACTTCCAAGAATATGTTGTGTTTGCAGACGGCCAGGCTCACCCAAATTCGTACGCCATGTTATCTGAAGCTTACCAAGGGTATTGCTACCTTCAACTTTAATTTGTGCAGGCCCATCTGAGGACTGCTTAAGCTGATAGAGAAAATTGTGAATTCCTCCCCCAGCTTTGATGAGAACAGGTTGCTTAAAAATATCTCTGTCAAACAGAAGAAAGGAATGTGGATATTTCAAATACTGGAAATTAGAAACCTTGCAAGCAGATCTCAAAGGTCTAATTCGTTAACCTCTAAACTTAGCAGCATGGGCTGAATTCATTAAGGAGACTCTATTCTATAATTTAAAGGGGATCACAAATCTATCTCAGACTAATAAGTTATTTTAATAGGTCAACAAGTGAAGCTAAAACCAAATACAGATACCAATGAAATTACATCTAATTGTTGAAACTATCAACTTAATACTCAATAAATAAATGCTTCACACCACCTTGTGCTACAATCCACTTCTGAATGATGCTCATCAGCTTTCAGTAATGTTGCACTCCAATTCTGAGTAGGCTCAAAATCGACTTGGTCCATGTAAAGGTTTGACTTTGTATGGTTTTCAATGCAAGCTTCCAAATACGTGTTTTCCTGAGAAGGAAGAGGACCAAATATATAAACAAGAAGTCATAACGAGATATTGGTATAGCAATTTCCACCGTTGACCGACGGAGAGAGAACCAAAAAAAGATACCAAAATGATACTAAATTTAAATAGGACAAAATGTGTCAGCTTTTAAGAAAAATCCAAAGCAGTGAGTGTGACTAGTTACTCTCAGTTTTCAGTGTCAAAATATTAGTATGAGCTGGTGTGTCAATTATGTTGTACAAAGCCAGAGATTCTACATGACAACAATATAAGCTTTGTTCAAGCTTCGCCAAAAAATAAACAACAATTTTACCGGTCTAGCAACGAGAAACTACAAATGTGAAATATCTTAATCCCCTCATCGCCCTACAATCTAGTGATAAACTTTAAAACTATAAGAAGTATGACCATATATGAAGTATTAGTATTACAGCGAAAGAAAGTGTAAAACATGTGTTGCCCAACCTCTTAATCCCCTAAGTTGAGATACATGTGATTTTCATTAATTTAGTAATGCTATTTAGACTTCACATAAAGCACAAAAATACTTTGTTTGATACGCTAGTTAGCATCATAAAGAAATCTTTTAGATACTTCAAAATCATGAAAATATAGATGTAGAATACAAGTCTAGCATATAAGGTAAGATAAGTAAAGTTCCCATTTGTATGGAAACTGTGATTTCATGCGTCCAAACAGTCGCTAGAGTGACATCTCACCCTAAAATTCCCAAAAGTCAGTCTCCTTGTTGACTTGATGAGACAATAACAATTACGTCATATATCAATATGAACCATTTCACTCAAGGGGTAGAACTAAACACATTCATATTGAAGGAATATAAGAAAATACGAATTACAAAGTCCTCTATCTCTCTTCACTTATATCAACTTTAAACAGTAATTTTAAAACTTACAATAAAGAAACGAACAAGCGCAACATACCTTGACAATGCGAACCTGCAGAAAAATTCAAATTTGTTAAAATGAGACTAATTTGGCCACTTGTCCAAAAGAGATAACTTCAGCAAATCAACTCTATAGGGGTGCAGTATACAATTAGCTTGCAAGTCCATTGAATTTAGCCATTATACCTTTGTTCGTACTGAAAGTGGGTTAGCAACAATAAACTTAAAAAACTGAGGTAGATACTTGCGCTCGCCTTCACCATCATTATACAGAGCAGTGCATACCAACCTACATATTCCAGGAAAAGATAATGACCAAACCAGCGGTTGAAAACAGTTTGTACATAAACAATGTAGAATAAACAAATTTACCCTTAAAATTGATAAATCAAACCCTAAAAATCTTTAGAAATCAAACACTCCAAGATAGAAATAAAATTAAGTAGCGATCGATTTGAGATTAGAGAGAAAAAGAAGAGTCGCCACTCTTCTCAAACCGCAAAAAGTACATACGTGTGTGCACCAAGTTCCTTGACATCATGTTCCACAATGAAATCATATCGACCCCCTGCTCGTATTGTCTCTACAGGTGATTTTGAAGTATCTAAAAGCAGTATTCGCTGCTTTTCTGTTTGTATTTCAGCCTGCGTTCATTCATTCACTGTTAACAGTTGAACCATACTTGTTAGAGAACTTTAAATGAAGATCTGTGCTCATGTTTTTCTATTATCATTGTCACGAATTCCTAGCATAATGCAAAGAACGTGGTTTCAACTTTGTATGTAATTTAGTGATTAGGACGGAGCGTGTGGTTAGGTCGACCCGAGGTTACTTATTCTAGGTTTTCTCATAGAGGCAGCACTCAAAATAAAAGTTAACAAGATCACCTTAATAACAACATCTCGGACTTCATATTCAGAACTGTTATTGATACTGATATAACTACAAAACGTCTCTCCTAGATAAATTGCCCTGCATAATTAAATCAAACATCAGAGAAAGATACACGAATTTAAATACCCTAAGCTTGACAAATTAAAATTTTTGAGCACTAGGTTTTGATGTCTTACCCAAAAGCCTGAGGAAGAACAAGAAGACCAGAAAGACCCATGGAATCGGAAGGATTTTGAAGCTGAAACCGATGACGATAAGAGAGATCTGATTCATTTGATTTGTTATTGGTAAGATTAGATGAAGGGAATAGTCGAGATAGACTAGAAGAAGAAATTGGATCATCGAATAGATCTTCACCAGTAAGTAAATCAATTGGGTCAACAAGAAGAGGACTTTCGATTTGAAATGATGGTCTACATAATCTCATTACCCTAAATGCTAATGAATGGGATCCCCCCTGTGTTGAACTCATTTTTCACCCTTCTCGAACAGAAGCAAAGAGAAGAAATAACAGAGAAACAGTTGAGCACACAATGGAATGGAATTGGTTGATGTCAGGCCGCTTCCTAAGGGCATTGGGACTGTACACGATTTGCCTACCCCGCCCAGCTGTGCTCGTCCGGGAAAAGGCAGTAAGGCACCAACTGGTACACTCTCTGCTGAGGGAACATGTTAACTATCGTCGGCCGCTTAGACAGACTTAATGTTCGACTCGGTCGGTACTGTTAACGGTTACATGTCCAAATTCGTCCACAACTATCTGACGAACAGATGCGGATGACCAGTACCGAAACTTACTGATAACTGACAATCTCTATGATGCAATTACATTTAGGGCAGATACCAAGAGCTCCAGAGTAAAAAAAGAAAAAAAAGGTATTCTTAAGAAGCCTAATTTGATTGGGGGCCAAACATTTTAATTGGGGGCCAAGCATTAGAGGACAAAAAAGGTCACCCAATCCTAATTTGGGTCACCCCTTATAAAAATATTTTCTAAATGGTTAAAATGCTCCTGAGTGATTAGTATTAAGATTTAATTAAGTTGATTAGTGTGATAATTTTGTTTAGATAAAAATCGGGTTTGGGGATTAAAATTTGGGGAAATTTTAGTTTTGGGTTTATTTTTTTGAGAAGAAGAAGAGTAGTTTTGAGAGGAAAAAACTAGGGTTTTTAGAAATGAATGATTCAAGTGAAGGGAATGAGGTTGGTGAAGGTTCAAACAATAACCATGATTGTGTTGATGGTGAGATTGTCTCTAATAATCCTATGGATTGGATGTTTGATGAAGAGATGTTAATGGAGGAAGCCATGAATAATGGTGGAAATGAAGATCCCTTGCTCAAAATGAAGGAACCGATACTCCAAATGAAGAACCTGCACCTCAAAACAATCAGGTAAACCTCATATACTCTTGAAATTGTTTGAATGGTGCTCCAATGGGTCGATTGATGGTCACTATGGAACTAGTCAGTGTGAGAGTCGTTATAGTCGGGGTTTGGATTCAGTAACGACTCTTCAAAGTCGTCAGTGAATTGAAACTACCGATGACGACTCAAACCCAGAACTCTCAGTACTTAAAACAGTTAGAGTCGTCATATATGTATTCGTATAAGATGACGACCCTATCTCGCAATTTCAAATTTTATGTAGAGTCGTTCGGTGTTTTATTTAATATACTAACGACCCTTGCGCTGGATTATCATAGCTTTTGATTTCATAGAATCATTTCATTGAATCGTAAATGGCATACATCTTTCATAGCGATACATTGAAGGAAATAAAATACAATAGATAATAACGGTGCACTTATACACCTAATCATAAATGGCGTAATTATACATGGTTCCTTCCAAGATAAAGTAGCAATCGTCGAACTCAAACTTTTTCCCACGAAGCTCCTCGTAATAGCCATACGCCTTCCTCAACTGAAAACGCAAACATACTCAGTTAGTATTGTTGAAAGCTTTGGATAAGTTTTACCTCTTGTTTAAATACTTACTCTTATAGCACCCAACATATTGGGCATGGCTTCCCTTGCGGCCTTGATTTCTCTTTTGAAAACTTCACACTCGAAGAATATCTCCTCGAACCGTTCCTTGTGAGTTTCAAAGACCTTAAGTTGCAATTTCCGTCTAACGCCACAAAACGATGAATACACGGTTCCACCAAGCATCCGATGTTTGATCAATGTCTTTTCCTATATCTTCAAAGTGGTTTTTCACTGTTTTCCAAGCTCTCACAATAGCGCAATTCTCTTCCGAAGTGTAAGTACTAGTCATCGTGTTTCCTCTTCTTTTTCCTCTTGGATAATAAATGTATGAGAATGAATGTGAAGGTTTAGAATTATGGTTTGGGTGAAGAATGGGTGAGATATGGGTCTCTATTTATAGAGATTAAGGACCCAGCAATCACTTTTTTGAATTTTTAACCGTTGCCCGACTCAACCACATTTGGTGAATTCAAAATTCACATTAACTGCTTTAAGGATCGTCATTATATATATTAACCAAGTGACGACTCTTGATGATCAAAAGAGTCGTCCATGTGTTTTGTTCTTGACCGACGACTCTGCCAGTCAAAGAGTCTCTGTGTTAAGTGACCTTTAGAGTCGTTAATATGTTTTTCTCCAAAAATGACGACTCATGCCAAAAATTTCTAACAATCTTTAGAGTCGTTACGTGTGTTTTTACAAATCATGACGACCCTTTATGAAATATAGTTATTGAACCAATATTTGAAGTCACTCATTTTATTGAATCCGAAAAAACATACATGTAGTTGAAATAAAATAGAAGGAAAACACATAAAATTGTTCAATACATTGCGCTAGAAAATCTATACGAGTTTAACTATATTGGGCGAATTGCCATTCAACTTCCTCCAAGAGAGTGTAGCAGTCCTCGTGCAGAAACTCATGACCGTACCTTAATTCGTATTGAGTCCGACCCAAAGAACACTGGAAAAACAATTATTTTAATAAGTCAGCGTTGTTGAATAATCATAACCAAATAAATAAAAATTTTAATGAACGGCCTATTGATTCACAAACTTACTCTACTCATGCGGTCTTCGTTTGGCATAGCGTCCTTACGAGCTTTCAATTCGTTTCTCAGCAGTACGCATTCATTGTATAAATAAGCGTACCTTTCACTTACCTGCGTGAGTGTCCTCCTTGAACAATTTCCGCTTAGTGCTTTGAAAACCTTAAACACACGTTTCCACCAAGCATTGGTGTTTTGATCATGCCCAAGGTAAGGCCCTCTGGTTGGGTCTTCGTTACTGGCCACCCATTGCGCTTCCTCAACGGAGTGCTTTGTGAGAGTGGTGTGTGCTCTGACAATAGCAACATCTTCTAGATTATTGAACGGAGTTGAAGCCATTTTTAGTGTTTGAAAGTGATGGGTGACTGATTTAGGAAGATTGAAAGTGATGGGTGAATAAGTTTGGAAGAGATAGGTTTCTATTTATAGCAAAAATGTACTCAACGGCTAGTTTTTTTTTTTAAAAAAAAAACGGTTACTTCTGCAATAACTGCTCCTACTAGTCAAAGTTACCGTTGATTTTCAATGTCTCTCTTAACTTCGTTAAGAGTCGTCAAGCTTGATATATAAACAATAACGACCCAAGGTGAAAACTGGGCCGCATCGTTTATATTTGGGAATGTAGAGTCGTCTTTGTATAAAGAGGGTCGTCATTTATCGAGCAATGGGTCGTTGTTCTGCAAAATTAATGTTGACGATTGTTAGTGTCGTCAACCTATAAATAAAGATGACGACTGTTAGGGTCGTCATTTCGACATCTCAGAAATTGACGACTGCTGAATGATATTTTTTTCTTTTCTCTGTAGTTAGTTGTACGGGCGAGCTCTCAACCTGAACCCGTCTCCATTATCGGTCCAGATACCTCCCAACACTATATGACCGATTTGGTAAGTTTTTAATGTTTGAATCGATGTATATCTTTATGAAAATTGTTTAATTAGTGTTGAATCATGAACGTGTCATTGGTTTTAATGTAGACGTGGAAAACAAAGGCTGAGGTCAAGGAATGGATTATTTCCAAGGCAAAAGAGAAGATGTGCGTAGTTGTTCAAAGCAAACACGTTGATTATAAGCAAATGGAGATGGTATGCGAGAGAGCAGGGGATAAGGAAGAAAGTCACAAAGGGAAGAACTACAAATATGAGAAGAAGACGACGAGGGTCTACAAAAATTCGTCGAAGAAGATACAATGCCCCTTCAGGATTGTTTTCAAAAGGCATCATGAAACTAATCTATGGAGGTTGTATAGTATTCCGGATGGTCGTCACAACCATCCTCCACCTAGTACTCTTTTAGGGCACCCAGCATATGCCAGATTGAAACCACATCAAATGGAAAAGGTGCAGCGGATGAAGCGATGTAGGCCCCTACAGATCCTAAATGCAATAAGGGCGGAAGATAAGACAAACTTGTCTATTATTTCCACAATCTACGCTGCCAAAGAAACGATCAGGAGAACTGAATGGGATGGTAGATTAATTATGCAACAATCAGAGTGGATGGCAAAAAAACTTAACTACGCCATGCAAACATAGGGTGGGTCCGGGCGACAAAGTGACTCATATTTTTCTTGCCCATCCTAGGATGGTGGATTTGGCTCAGTGTTTTTACCAGGTCTTGTTCATAGATTGCACCTATAAGACCAACAAGTATAACATGCCGTTATTGAACGTGGTTAGTCATACTTCGGATAAGCAATCATTCACCGTGGCATGGTGCTTTATGGAAAAGGAAGAAATAGAGGACTATGTTTGGGCTTTGGAACAAGTTCGGTTGATTTACCGAGGCGAAGAGACACCGCGGGTTATATTTACGGATAGGGATTTTGCAGTAATGAGTGTCGTTCGTCAAGTTTTTCCACTTGCTCAACATTTTCTTTGTACGTGGCACATCCAAATGAATATTTTTTCTAATTGCAAGAATCATATCCAAAAGATCAAACTCCGCAAAGGGTAATCAACGGTCCAAGGAGGAAGACGAGCGTCTAAGTAAACTTTCAAAAAAAGAGATAGCGAGAAGAGAAAATGAAAGAAAAGGAAAAATATCTTTGAAGATGGTGATCTATGGGAGGATTTCTGCAAAGATTGGGACCATTTGGCTCATTCGAAGACCGAAGTAAAGTACTATGCAAATCTTCAAAAGTTTATTGATGATTGGAGTACGGATCATAAGAAGGTTGTCGACTATTGCCTAGATACATGGTTGAATATCCTTGGAAGGAAAAGTTCGTTTATGCATGGACCAATAAGTACAAGCACTACAAAAATGAGTCCACGAGTATTGCAGAGCAGTCCCATGGACGTTTGAAAAAAATTCGTCAAGAGAACACTGGTGGGGTAGTTACGGTACATGAAGCTATTCACGAGCACGCCGAGGATGACCTTAGCAAGATAGTGACTCAGATGGAGTATAGTAAGGACCGTTTTTTGAAGCAATACATGGAAGACAAAGAATTGCTACATGGGGTTTCCCACCAAGTATCATGGTGGGCAATAAAGCATATGATGACTGAACTTAACAAATTTCGAGCGAAAGCTTCCGATAGAAAAGTAATTAAATGTAATTGTACAACTGAGACGTGGCTTGGCCTCCCGTGTAAACATAAGCTCGGTGGGTACAAGGGGATCATTCCCATTGAAGATATCGATCCTTTTTGGAAGCAACTTGGGTTCATCCCAAATCCCACAAGAGCCGTGATGAACAATTTGGAGACCTTGAGATTGGCAAGTATATCAATGAGAAATATCGAAAAACGAATTGTGCAGGAAGACAGATATCTTTGGTTTCTAATTTGTGACCGGCTGCCCGTAAGAGCTTGGGAGTAGAAGAAGAGCCAATCAAACAAAAACCACCGGGTAGACCCACAACTAAAAAGTCTTTTAGAGAAACCGTGAAAGCGGCAAAGAGTTGCAAAAGTGACTGTCACACTCATCGAGTATGTCCAGCGGAATATATGGAGTATGAGAACTCTTTCGTACCCAAGGAAAGGGGTCCGCCAAAGGAAGACATGGATGTTGTAGACCATGTGGTCGGTACCCAGCAAAGCCAAACGAGCGGAATGGTGACGATAAGAGGAATAAAAGGTAATCCGCGCACCCCTAGAGATTCCCAAGGAAGACCACACCGTGTTGCTTACACTTTGCATAAAGAGTATACCGATCAACTTCCTCACGTCATCTTGGATCACCTTTTATCCACCGACGACGTTGACGGCGATGGAAATTGTGGTTACCATGTTGCAACGGAACAATTAGGGCATTTTGACGAGGCCGACGAACTTAAGCTCACCCAAATCGAATATGCAAGAAAAAAAATGGCAGAAAAACTAGTTCAGGACAAACAACTATATTTGAAAATGCTCATGGAAGGAGATCAAAAAGAGAGGGAATTGGAGTTTAGGGAGTTGGTTTCAAACGTGAAATGGAGGAAGGGGTCGAAGAAGGCCGGTTATAAGTTTTGGATGCAAATGCCTTTTTGTGGCCAACTTTTGGCGGACACATTCACTTGTGTTGTAATTGTATTCAACAAAGGCTTCCCCGGAGCCTCTTGTATGTACGTACCCTCAAAAACTAGGTGCGAGGTGGCGATAAAGAAAAGAAGAACTGTAATGGCACATGTCAATGATAACCATTACATAGGCTTGAAGATTTCCGAAGAATGTCCTCTACCACGGGTGTATGGTGATTGGGGAGAGAACACCAAGGAGTGGACAAACCCGGTATGAGTATGGAATGAACATTTGGAATGCTATGGACCCAACCCCGGTTTACTTAGACTTGGGAAATGAATCGTGAGAGAAGATGTTTATTCTCAACTATGCATTGCATTTTGAAGCATACTTTTTGATAATGGTTGTATATCTTGTACCCAGATATTTGTTTTTTGAAGAATGCTTAATGAATACAACAATGCGTTTTATCTTGCGGCATACTCTTGTTTATCTACAGTCGTTACCCTAATTGGATTAAACCACAAACGACCCTCATAGGTAAGTTGAATTATGTTACAGAGTCGTCATCCATATATACATACACATTCACGACCCTAACTGTAAAACTTTGAAAGTCCCCTGGATGTTTATTAAACAAAGAGTCGTCATTCATATTAACATACACCTTAACGACTTATATGGTCCTAATATTGTTCTTCTCCTAGATGTTTTTCCAACGAAAAGTCGTCATCCATATATACACACCCATTAACGACTCTAACTGTAAAAATTTGATGGTCTCCTGGATGTTTATAAACTTAAAGTCGTGATCCATATATACATACAAAGTAACGACTCTAGTCATATGCCTGAGAGTCGTCATCATTATAGTGTATACATGGACGACTCTCTCAAAAACCCCCAACGACTCTTTTTGTATACACTTTTTCCCAAAAAAAAATAGCCGTTGGTAATTATTGTATATATAGAGGAACACATCCAGGAGCAAATTCAATTGAAAACCAACTCACAATTTTAGTTTTTAAATGGCAAATCCTTCATCAACTACCAATTCAATTGATAACATACTTAGAAGATGCAAGCGACCAACCAAATCAATATTGGCAATGGAAGAAGAGATACGCAAAAAAAACATGCGACCTACTAAAAAACCGTACACTTTCACGCCATATCCTACGAAGGAAGAAGAAGAGTTGCGCGAGGCTAAAAAACGAGACCAAGAACAATCCCAACTCCGTGAAAGATTCAAGCAAGTCGAGGAAGAGACCGAATGGGTTAAAAATTATTACATCGTCAAGGATCTCCACGAAGAACATCAACATGATAGTATATTTTGGAGCCAAGTTGGTTCGGGTCCTTTCGTTAATAACAACAATAAACTACGATATCCTTACTTTCCGTCCCACATTAGTCATAGGACGATTCTTGTTATGAAATGGTGCACCAAGTACAACGAGTTTCTCGCGAGGCACAAAGGATAGGGGTGCTGCCCATGCAACACATACCAAATGGACAGGAGAGCCTTTTTATCACATCGAAGCCGCAATGGTAGTTGAATCTCGCACCAGAAACAGGAATAACATGTAATGTGTTCAAAGGAATTTCCACCTTCTAATTCATATTTAATATGCTACTATTCCAAGTTTCCTTTCAATCGAGATTCGATTTATTTTAATAAACAGTCGTTATCTCTGTTTATTAATTCAGTGACGACTATACCTTAAGTCGTCATATAATTAATTTTACGACAACCTGCTCTTGAGTTGTCAACTTGTTTAATCACATAGATAACGACCCATGTTGTGAATTTCAAAAAAAAAAACGACCGTTGGGATTTTCTTCTATATAATACCACCCCATCCTCTTGAGAAAATAGCCCAAAACCATTCTATTTTCCACCAAACTACGTAATCTTTCAATTGCAACGGTTGAATGGGAACCGTATGAAGATTTGTGTCTCGTTAAATCGTTTGCTAATACCTTTCGTGAACGTCCAAATGAAATCTATTCAATGTTTTGGAAGAGAGTTAAGGAGTTCTTCTACGGTCGTACCACGAATCCTAATAACCGCAAATGGAGAGACTTGGCATTTCGATTCAACTACATTAAAAGTGCAATGAGAGAGTATGTAAAAGTTAGAAATATGGTGTACGACCATCATCCACGAGCTCCTCTTAAGGAAAAAGTGAGTAATTCGTTAATATTTATACTTTTCTCATGCTTCAAAGTTACTAATATATAACATTCCTCGTTTAATTTCAGCTGGAACGTTTCAATGGGTTATGGACAATATGTAATGGGGAAACTAAGTTCATTCACCACAAAGAATATACAACGTTGTATCGTCGAGCGAGAAGGTTCATTGACGAACATTTGATGTGTCAAATTCTGGAATACCCATATTAACTCTTATGTAATTCGAGATTGATGGAATGTTAGTTTCCTAATGGAATGTTAACTAGAATCAAAGAGTCGTTACTATGTTATGTTATTAACACAACGACTCAATTATAAACCCATGTTGGTTATTGTCTTGGATGTTATATTAACTAAGAGTCGTCATTAATGTCCATATAAAAGCAACGACTCTATATACCTAAAAGTGGTATTCTCTGTATTTATTACACATCTAAAGTCGTTGATCTGCTATATGATAAACCTAACGACTCTATCCATAGAAAATGTGGTTCATCTCCTGGATGTTTTGCTAACCTAGAGTTGTCATTGGTTTCCATATAATAAATAACGACTCTATCCATAGAAAATATGGTTCATCTCCTGGATGTTTTGCTAACATAGAGTCGTCATTGGTTTCTATATAATAAATAACGACTCTAGACATAGGAAATGTGGTTCTTCTCCCTGGATGGTTTGCTAAACTAGAGTCGTCATTGCTTTCAAATGCAGGGAATAACGACTCTATCGACAAAAAGATATGTCATCTCTGTGTTAATTTCTCCCTGGGTCGTTAGAATTCTATTTGAAACACTAAACGACTTTGTGTATCAGAAATAGGGTCGTTATACTTCAATAAAAAACGCTGACGACCCTCACTCTGTCACAGTGTATAATCTTGTCTTCATTAGAGCCTACATTATTCTAACAAACATACTTGTAAACATCCTTCTTAAAACCAAGTAGTTTCAACAAACAATCCAAACCAAACACATAAGTAGTTTCAACAAACACATAAGTAGTTTCCAAACACATAAGTAGTTTCAAGTCATAAAGTAAAATGAGCATAAGTTCAAGTAGACGGTAACATCTCCTCACTCAAGACCTCGACCTCCTCTTTACCTCCCTGACCGGGAAATTTTCCGGCTTTTCTTAGGAGGAGGACCCTGAGTATCACTGCCCCCTGGGGAACCACCATCTTCTCTGGTACCTTGTTCATCATGATGTTGGCTACTTTTCCCCTATTCACCCCGTTGTTGTGCTAGTTGGCTACGTGTTTTCCGGGTCCTCTTACCTTCCTTAGCCAGCTCAGCAAACATCTTCTTTGCATTGGGATTTTCAATGTGCGTGACATAATCAGCGTACCGACGTTGCTTCGCAGGATCAATCACTTCCCCTTTGTCAGCCGAGCAACAAAAAGCCTTGACAAAAAGCTTTATTTGTTCCCTCTATATGCATTCAAAAAACAATTCACATGAACTGACGTATATTTGTATGTAAATGAATAACACAATTACACAAATAAATACTCACCACTAGTTTAAGAATGGTAGTATCATCTCTACCGTCAGCTTGAGAAGCAGAGGTGGATGCTCTGTTGGTCCTCCTACCCGTAGTCTGATATATCCGTATTACCCTACCATGGGAGAAACCTTCGTACCATTGATAGTAATCCGTTGTTGCCTCGTAACCTTCATGCACATGCACCCAAAATGTGATGTCTACGAGGCTAGAGTGTCGATTATTCCAATGCTTGACATCAGTTGCAGGTTCATAAACCACTTTTATGTCATCCTTGTCGGCCTCACATTTGTTCAACTTGTGCTTGAACGGAGGTACATAGTCTTCATCGGGTGAATCTTGAATAAACCCAAGTTGACGCATGATTCTCATAGGATTGTACATTGAAAAACCGTTAGGGTGAAACAAAGGGCCATGGTAATACACGACATCTTCCATTGCGCCAACTCTATCATCCTTGTAAGGAGTAAAGATTACCTCTTCCGCCGTGATGTTGTCAAGTTTTTTACGCATTTTCTATCAACGCATCAGTTTGCTCCCTATCCTGAGAACCGGAGTACAACCAACGGGTTCCTGTTGGACTACCTGGGCTCCATTTTGGGTTGATTTTCACATCTTCATTGTCTTTGAAAAGTGACGGGAAATGATCATAAATCCACACCTACAACAACCAAAGTTCAAACTTTTTAAACAATCAAATAAACATAAAAATATATCAAAGGAAAAAAACATACTAAAAAAGACAACTTTCATCAATCCAAATACCTGGATTAGAGCCAAATTCCCATTAATTTGAGAAGTTCGTTCGCGAGATCCCTGGGAAAGCTGACCATTCAGATGTGCAACTATGGAAGTCCCCCAAGAGTACTTGTTCACATCTTCTAAGGGGTCCAAAAGTGAAGAAGGTTGGCGCCGACCTGTTACCTTTCTTTGTCGGGAAATACAACCGACGCAAGGACGTACAACAAATACGCAGCTGCCGCATAACGACATTCCATATCAGAGAGACCTACTTGTTTTTCCTTCTCTTCTGTACCAGCAAAAATCTGCCTAATATCCACAAGTTTGAACTCTTTCTTCGGGTACTTAGTTCCCGACACGAAAAGCCCACCAGTCTTCTCTTTATCCCAGCCAAACAAGTTCTTGGTCCATGTATAAATTTCATCCCAACTAGGCCTTCTCTTGAAATTGTCCTTTGGTTGATTTACCTTCGACCTGCACCCCTAATATACGTTTCGCATCATCGGGAGTCAATGCCATCTCTCCAAAAGGAAGTTGGAATGTGTCGACTTCGAGCGTAATACCTTTCACGAAACTAGATATCGCAACCTTGTCATACGCAATCACAGAGTTCACAACGGCATTGTACAAACCGGAGTTTTCAACATATTCTCTAACTCTTGCACATTCACCTTTTAGCGGCCACAACTCTATTTTCTTAAAAGAAGATTGGTGCCTAAAAAGACGTGCGGCATTCTTTTGGTCCTACAAAAAATAAACAAATAAATATTAAAAAACATATTAGAAAGTTAATATCAACCAACTAATCAAATAGCAAGCAAAGTTGGGATTCTTACGATTGTCTCATAGATGGTATGAGCCCACGATCCAGAATATCCAAATAGAACTTTGCCCCATCTCTAGGTTCTCCTCTTGGTTTACCACTTGAAGAGGCTCCAACATCAAATGAGTAGCGGGAACGTGTCTCGCGCTGGGTGCAATATCAGTTCCATCATTCTTAACCCTCTTTAACGGCTTCGGCTTTGCATTCTGTTCTTCATGTTCTACATCTTGTTTACCATCATCCTCTTCATCATCCTTACCAGCAGCATCATCCCCTTCATCCTCTTCCTCCTCATGACCACCTTTATTACCTTCATCCCCTTCCTGCTCATCATCACCACCATTACCATCATCAAAATCATCACCACTAACATTATCTTCATCATCATTATCACTCTCTACTTCCTCTTCACCTCGTACGGGAGGATCTTCTTGGATTTCTTCTTCTTCACCACTACTGCTAGCGGAAATAACAGGAGAGTCTGATTCTGCTGAATCCGACAACTCATTACCTTTGTCTCTTGGTTCGGTGATAGATAATGATACCTCACTCGGCTTTGTACCGCGTAATGGATCGGCAAGTAAGTATTTATCGTGGCGGGGAGCTTTGGAAGGAGGAGTTATCGTCATTGGAACCTTGTCTTTGGTTCTGCATTTGGTTTCAAAACATAGAAACCCAAAAACACAATAAGACATCAAGTTTATGGTTATCAGATCAAGAGTCGTCACTTAAATGATCTACAAAACAAACGACCCTTGTATATCATGTGACGACTCAAAGTAAAAACAAAGGGTCGTCAAAAGGTCAAAAACGACCCTACGATTTGGGTTGATGACTCTAGGGCATATAGTTAAGTGCTGACTCTAGGGGAAATGAGATGACGACACTATCATTTTTTGGAACAGAGGGATGTTCGAGTTTCATCTAGAGTCGTTAAGAAATAAAAAAGGGTCGGCAAACAAGAGTCGTCATCTGCAACATAAAAGATTAACGACCCTATTCTAGGGCAAAAAATGTCGAAGTAGCAGAATTAGGGTCGTCATCTTCAACCTAATACACTAACGATTTTTCATAAAATAAACATGCAAATGAAAAGTCGTTAGGGGTATCCACTACGATACTAACGACCCTTAATCTGAAACCGCTATATTTCAGTTACCAGGCTCAATTTCACAATCAAAACACAACAAAAAACGCATAGAAGGTGGGTTTAAGTTCACATACCTTCTAATTGGACCCATATCTTCTTTGGGTTTCGATTTTTTGGGTTTGGGAGTTCGATCCCTCGATAACCTTTCCTTTGACGGTGTCGGCGAAGATTGGGGATTTGAAGTGCTTTGCGAGCGGTGCATTTTTGTACGAGCCATGTTTGAAGAAGAAGTTAATCGTCGATTCTCTTCTAAAATCGACGATTAAACGATGAATCGGTCGAAGAAAAAAAAAAATCGTGGAGAGTCGTTAATGGTGGTGGTGGAGAAGAGAAATGAGAGGAGAGGAAGATGAAGAGAAAAAAGAGAAACTGATTTTCTCTTTTGGTTTAGTTTAGGGTATATGAATTGGGGGCCTAATTATGATTTCTAATTAGTGTTAATTGATTTTTAAGATTTATGTTTAGTAAAGGGTAAAACAGTCTTTTCAATGTCGGATTAATACGCCCCTCAAAAAATTGGGGTGCAAATAAAAAGTTAAGGCCCCTAATTAAAATGTTTGGCCCCCAATCAAATTAGGAATATATACGTTTTGAGGGAGGGGATTTTATCACCATAAGTTGATACACGTTTATTTTGCACGGTCAATTCTACATTGCCCTGACACTTAGTGAGAAAGATTATTGACCAATTTTTTCAGGTGCAACCTATTAGAGCATTGCTCGGTCGAACTCACATGTGTTGCTATCTCAAGCTTGTTGTCAAATTTAGTTGATCAAAACTATATCTTGATTTCTAGTCTACATTTAGTCAAGTCTCGGATTAGGATAAAAGAGTGTAGTTGAGTACCATGCATCACTGCGTTCTACCTGTTAGAGCATAGCTCGGTTGAACTCACCAAGCGTTGGTATGTCAAGTTTGGTTGTCACATTTTAGCATCAAAACTCATATAGAGTCGCTTGATTAAATACTAGAGTCAACTTCGTTTAGGTTACACTAGAAAGTCTATGAATGTTGAGACATACAAGTATTAATCTGAAGACCTGAAGAATGTGAAGAAGTAACAAACTACAACGATGACATCATCCTTCCACTTGAGGTTAGTAATATTGACTTGAACTGTTTCATTCCTAACGTATCTTTCAAGTCGTGCTATATTGAAAACATAATTGCGAAGCTGTATATACTGTACATATTGTATAATACTCTAGTGATGTGACATGATCATAATAGTATGATCATAGTATTAAGGAATTCGACTACGAAGTATAACGCTTATCTTTTGAACTTCGTAGATATGACATCGACATAATCTTGCATATATCATTATATTGTTATGATTATGTGAATGAGTTATGGTGAAGATTTCATCATAGGAAACAATGTTTTACATTTGTTTCAAAGTAGTACGTTTATGAACTTGTTTTGTGAATCGAAAGGGAATCAATAGGCTTATTGGTCCGGATATTCATTGAAAATCTTTGGATGACCAATATGTGTGAGATGGTAGAGCCGATCTTAACTTAGGTTATGTATCTTGGTATAACTAATCAGAATGCCTGACTTATGATTTGGTATAACCGTTTTTGTTAATTGGTGTAACCGATCCTAAGTAATCACCATGTGATGGTATGACCGATCCATGTAATTGGTGTGACCGATCCTAGTAATTGGTGTGACTGATCCTTGTAATTGGTGGTATAACCAGTCCTGGTAGCTGGTGTGACCAATCACAAGTAATACCACGTGTAGATGGAACCGATCCTTGTAACTGGTGTAACCGATCCTAGTGACTGGTGTGACCGATCACAAGTATTTCCATATTTAGGTATAACCGATCCCAGTGATTGGTAGAACCGATTGAACCCATGTATGTGATTTTGTATGGTTAATCACATAGTAGTATTGGAATACAAGCAAACCAATTCTAAACTTGTTTGGAAGTGTGGTATAACCGATTCCAAGAATCCAAATCCGTGTAAATATGAAATAAGGATTTGCAGTGAAAAGATGTCAACATACTTTGAACACGAGCAGTAACTCTTATCATTTATTGTTCAAAGATATTCCTTAGTACTCAAGGTGATCATGTGCCGAAATAAATTAAGAATCTTTTAATTAAGGTTTTTGGTTTTATATGCCTTAATTACAAGCAATTACTGCATATCTTTAGAGAATAAAAATTAGTAATGTGCATTTACTAATTGGAGATTTTCTATTGAGAAATTTCGGAAATATTGGACAAGCATTTATTGGAATTAGGGAAACCGAATTTCGCCATTCATTGCATATCTTGAGAATATATTCAGTTTTGGAAATTCCTTGATGTCCAAACATCCTTGGTCTATAAATACATAAGTTTGCACTTCTAGCAAACCATCCTAAGAGCCAGGCAAACTTCATTTCTTGTTGTTTCTGGTGGAGCCGTCTATTCGGAGAGGAAAGTATCCTAATTAGGTGAAATCTCTTACGACCGCTCGTTTAAAGACTTCTGTGGGATCAAGAAGCTCTACGAGTACCGTTGGTGGGAAACTAGATGATTGCAGTGTTACTAGTTTTCGATTGATTTGATTAACGAACGGTTGTTGAAACTTTGATTGCACCTAGTTTGTTTATTCTTGAGAATCTTCTCTTCTGATATAAGATTCACTCAAACTAGATCAGAGTATTGACGAGATCTTTAGAATTGTTGTTAGATCTAAAGACATCTTGTGATAATCCTTTGTTAACAGACTCCGTTCTGTGTGTGATTGATCACAAGAGATTCAAGTGGTGTTGTGCAGGTTATTGAAGATAAAATAAGATTTGAAGATGTTATTAGCTTTCTTATCTTGTGAATTATGTGCACAAACCTTGATCGGCTGGGATCCAACTAGAATTGGATTTATTCAATTGATTAGTTTCGTGAGATCAACATTCTCTATATTTCTCTTTGAGATTTATATTTATTGAGTGCGAATCTATATTTGGCTATTTCGGCAGTTAAAGTTAGATTGATCTAACCAGACAAAGGAGTTTATTAGATTAAACAGAAGAGCCTTTGTCAAACAACTCATTTAAATCTTTCAGCAAGATTGATTAAAGTGGTTACCAAACAGATTCTTC
Source organism: Papaver armeniacum (assembly GCA_023531295.1). Classification (NCBI taxonomy): domain Eukaryota; kingdom Viridiplantae; phylum Streptophyta; class Magnoliopsida; order Ranunculales; family Papaveraceae; genus Papaver; species Papaver armeniacum. Next base: position 39,284 of record JAJJWW010015571.1, read on the forward strand.
CTTTGTTGTTTGAAATACGATACAAAGGACTTGCTATTCACGTGCGTGACTCTAGAAGTCGAAGGCGCGTGGATATTGAGGGAACTAAGTAGCTAGGGGTAGTCTATTAGGTCTCAACTATACGAAGTTGGTATTAGACTTTGTATAGCGGCTTAATTCTTAGAGTATTCAAAACTGGACTAGGTCCTGGGGTTTTTATGCATTTGCGGTTTCCTCGTTTACAAAATCTTGCTGTGTCTTTTACTTCGATTTACGCATTATAATTGTTTATTATAATAAAGTAAAATACACATATACGTTAAATCTGCATTACTTGATAATGATCCTATAGAGTTTGGTTAATACCGAACCTATTATCAAGTAAAACACTTTTGCTCTAATATTGTCTCAATCTTGTGTACATAGTCAATCACACAAGTTATCTTGTTGTTGTATTTTCTCGATCTCGTATCCATAGATAATAACACGAAGTGTGAACCGAATCTTCGTATTCTCTCGACTCTGTCCATAGATGATCACGTTGGGTAGAGGAATTATAGGTTGAAAAAAAAAGATTGTGGTGTACTTGGGTACCCTCGTATTTTCACTACAGTTTGAAGGCGAAGATCAATCGAAGCTTTTGGAGAACTTCTTCAACAAAAGGTAAGTGAAGACTGAACCACCTATTTCTCAAGTTTTCACCTTTCTATCCATGAGACATTATCGCATGACTAAATTAGACAGTACATGCATAACAGAAATTTAGATTCAAGTTTATCTTGATTATGTTCTCGAAATATGACTAAGCTTAAGAACATTTGTTCATACTTGATGAATTTGGTTTAAAAAAATTTAGTGTTTATGACCTAATTATGATTCAAGATTTAATCATTTGAGAATAGCCCAGAATAATGATATGTGTCATTTATGTTATTCGGAAATATTTCGAATTGATTATTAGAGAAATATAGAACTACTGTAAATCAGGATACAAGACAGTATGCATACCAGTTCACATACTGGGAAAACTGTGATAAGCCCAGAGCCGCGGTGCATGTACCCAGTACATGTACCGGCGTAGCTATAGTTCGGCAGCGACTTTTTGGTACGCATATGTGACGGACCGGAAAATTACGCCTAGCGCGCTTGGGCGCGCAGACCATAACTCCCCCGATGCGCCATGATGATGCTACAAACCAGGCCTTAACACTAGGCAAATGCATGTTCAGTTTCCCTTGCAAGCATGCTCGTGGAGCATGATGCGGCTAACTTAGCTACCACACTGTTCCAACTTACCTAAAAACAAGGGTATATGAGAGGCCAAAATGCAACAATCATCTCTCAGTTAGATGATATGAGCGACAAAGTGCTGGACCGACAATGCTGCAACTCATTGCGGCTGCCTAAGTACCCTTACCTACTATAAAGGGATCAAGCACAAACCGTAGTTTATCCTCTAAGGGTCAACAACTTAAGACAACCTCGTTTGCAAGGCCATGGCCCAGCAATAATGGTAATGACCTAGTCCGTATAGGCCATTCCGTCAAAATGCACAAAGGTTGCGCATTATCGAGTCCGCGACATGGCATAGTGATACCTAAGCATCAAATGCCCTATTTGAAAGGCTATGCAGCTATAAATGAGGCTTAAACATCATTTATACTCTTTCGGCTAAGCTTTGAAGCTTACTTGGTGCATAGTCAGCATATGTACCTTCAACCAATTACCCCTCCCTATATATGTTTACTTGATATTTCTACAAATTAGGAAAGGGGAGAGGATTAACATGCCTGCTTCACTATTCATGGTCATTTCCATGTATTTATGAATAACAGACAATGATTACTGGGTTGTTGCACAATGATTGCGCAATATTCCTTCTGTCAGCTCGCTCTGGCGTATTGCACAATGATTTGCACAATATTCTAATGCACAATGATTGTGAAATATTCACTCTGCCAACCCTCTTTGTCCTGATGTACAATGATTGCGTAATATTTACTCGTCTAGCCTCTGGCCTGATGCATAATGATTGTGCAATATTTACTCGGCCAGCCCTCTCTGGCCTGATGCACAATGATTGTGCAATATTGTCCCTAGGTCAGTCATCCGCAAAATGCGCGATTTTTGTGCTGCATCGTCCAAGGCCATCTACCCAACTGGCCTAACACATCATGATGATGAAACATTGGCCCTTGGCCAATATGCCTTCGAAATGCGCCACACTTGGCGCAACATTGGCTCTAGGCCAATGTTCCTCTTAACGCAACAGAAGATTGATATGAAGCTTCATCTCATGCCATGGCGCATCATTGAGCATGCGCCATGCTAAAAATTCGGGATGTTACAGCATACCCGGTATCCATACCATAAAAAGTCTGTTGACTTGTGAACCAGGAAATGTACGCATACCTAGTATGCAAACCAGAAAAGATCTGTTGGTTTCAAAACTGAAAATGTACGTATACCCAGTACGCAAAGCATAAAAGATCTGTGAGTTCCCGAACCCGTTTTTGTCTTAAGGGTATACGTAACTGGTACACGTACCATGACAAAAAATATTCACGAGGTACAATACATGTACTAACCCTGTCAAATATTTTCAGATGCATCAGAATTATTTCTATTAGATAATCGGCATTTGAACAACTCTCTAAAAGCATTATCTAGACATGATTGATCACATTTGTGACTCAAGATTAAAGTCTTAAAGTGTTATATGAAAATGGTTAGGCTTATCGTTCAATTGGCTAGTTTCGGCTAACCTTCATGAACATGTCATTATACACGGTTCAGTTGTTGTCCATCCTAATCAGAGTGTATATTCTGCTATGATAATCTCAAGTCAATATTTTCATCTAATGGTGATTATTGATTGCTTGATTTCAAAGCTACCTTAGCTTAAATCCAAAGCAACCTTGACCTTGAAAGTCTATATAAGGAGAACCTCAAACAACTGGGATCTTTGAATCCCTGACATTATTCTTGTGTGTCCTAGTTGTAAACTAGAGTTGTCATATCCTTTAAACCTTTCTAGGTTTAACAACTAAAAAGATTTCACTTAGGGATTCGGGAAGCCAGGTCCAACTAACTTTATCTTGATAATTCGTGTATCCTACTCTTACCTTGTTTGTTGAGCTTGCACCAACAAGTAAGATAAATAGAAATCACAAAGTATCTTCATCTCAGACTTTGTGATTCCACATGTTTTTACTTGTGAGGTGAATAATAATCTAGGCTACTCTTCGGGAGTCATAAGACCGGATTTTGAGGTTTGCTAGACTTTGTCTATTGCAATCGATTTCCTACCTCACCTTGATCTTTAATCAGAACGAAAATCACATATATGCTTATATGTGTGATCGCTGTCGTATGCGTAAAAAATAAATTACTTTCTCACTACTCAAAATATACAATATAGCAAGGGCAAGAAAGGATAGTTGCCACAGAGAGGACTAGGATTGTCAATTTGTTCGGTATCTTATAAGTAACAAGGGGGGTTTTCTGATTTTTATAAACTAAAAACTAAAACAAAAGAAAACAAAAGAGTAAACACGCAAATCAAAAATGAGAAAATATTGGATAAAGGTTTCATCTTCAATTGTAAACAAGTATTTGAATGTATGATTAGAATTCATATTTAATCTCGCTATTATCAAAAGCCTTAGAATACCTTATTGCAAGAATACTCCGTAAATTTTCTAAGTCATCACACTTCCATGTAAAACGATGCAAGTATGAATACTACCCAGAGAATAACCCGACACCTTGCGCTAATCAAATTCAATTCCCAAAAGAGCATTAAGATTCGTGAAATAGGCTAATCAATATTGTTAGAGCACTACTCGGTCAAACTCGCAAGCGTTGCTATCTCAAGCTTGTTTGTCCAGTTTAATTGTCAAAACTATAGGTCTTGATTTCTAGTCTACTTATACCTATGTCTCAGATTAGGATAGAATGTGTAGTTGAGCTTTAGATTTCACGGCGTTCATCGATTGAAGACAAAGATATACTAAGGGGAGCTTGGAAGAACTTCATAAACAAAAGGTATGTGGAGACTTGAACTCATCTATCACTCAAAAGTTTATTCTATTCTATCTCCTATTGAGACTAATTCGTATAACTATATAGACTTTACATTATACACATTTGATATTTCAAGCTGAGTTTAACTCGTTTATATCTTTCTCGAAATATGTGTTGGAAATCTTTTTGCTTTAACTATGTTCATCATTATTCTTGACGAAAGTCAAAAGATGATCATGTGAAAATCTCCTGTAGAAGCTTAATACAGTGTGGTGTTTTAATCTGGACTAGGTCCCGGGGTTTTTCTGCATTTGCGGTTTCCTCGTTAACAAAACTTCTGGTGTCTGTGTTATTTCTTTTCCGCATTATATTTTGTTTATATAATTTAAATATCACAGGTTGTGCGTAGTTTAATCAATTGGTAAATCCAACCTTTGGTTGTTGATTGAAATTGATTGACACTTAAACATTGGTCTTTAGTACCGTTCAAGTTCTTTCTCATAATAATCAGGCTCGCGGATTTCTATCTGTTTGATTTGCTGATTACATTGAGAAACAAAGATACAAACTCTTGGATATATTTCCTTGATGGAGTCTGACTGGAATTATATTGGAGTTAGTCCATACAGATTGCCGAAGAAAATATTGGGTGTGGTTGTTAGACCCCCGCTTTTTCAAATGCAATTGAAATACATTGCCCAAACAATTCGAACAAATGTCAATTTATACATATGATTACAAGAAAGTATCACTACAATCCATAATCACATCATGCTACTCGTATTCAAGGTTATCACTCGATGATAAACCATAAATTAGCTATAGATATGGATGTGAGTTCAATCAATTCTAGACTAAACTAAACAAACATTCAATCATATTGCAATACATCAATCATGCAATTATTATAAACCGTATAAATCAAACGATAATATTGAGAGAAAACTAATTCATAAAATCAATAACTTGGTTGCAAAATACAACTACATCTTTAGCCAATAATGAAAACTTAGTTACTTGTGTTTTTGGAAATCATCATAGAAAGCAAAGAAGAAAACTATCATGTGAAACCCTACAAAACAAGAAGGAGTAAAAGATAATTCAATAGAACTCCGAGTGTTTTCTTTTATATGCCTCTTCACACCTAACCTGGGTGTGAGAAATAGCTGCTGAAGTACCAAGTGGGCTACAATAAAACTGAACAAGCCCAGCCCATTTATTATCAATGGCTTGTCAGTCGTCTGGAACTGACAACATATGCCTCTTTCAACTGACAGCAAACATCATAGCATGTACTCATTCAATTCTTGATCTACATTTGAATCTCAGACCATCTTTGTTAGAGCATAGCTCGGTTGAACCCACCAAGCGTTGGTATGTCAAGTTTGGTTGTCATATTTTAGTGAATCAAAACTCATGTTAAGAGTCGCTTGATTATGTACTAGATTCAACTTCCACTACACCATTTTAAGGGATTAGCAACCCAGTTTAACAACGACACTAGTGTCGTTGCGAATTTTCTGTTGCTAATCCCCGTTGCTAATTATTCGCAACGGCCAAAATCTGTTGCGAATTTCGCAACATCAGCAGGAAGGTTGCGGATAGCTACTGCAGAGATTTTACGCGTGCGGTTAGACTGTGTGTATGGTAACACCTAGTTTGACACTTGACTCGACGTGAGTGAGATATGTGTGTGAGATCCTTTAAACCCTAATTCTCCTACTAACTTACCCCTTCTCTCTTTCTATTCTTCTCGGTCTTTATCCCTGCCGCTGCTTCTTCTACTTCTTCTTCATAAAAAAAAAATGAAGATTCATCTACGAAATCCCATCAAAAACATCATATCTTCTCTGTTCTCTTCATCACCACTAACTGAAAACGAAGATTCACCAGCAAAATCCATCAACAACATCATTGTTGAAGATTTGTTCTGAATTGATGAAGAATAGTTGATGAGGATCATCAACAATAATAGAGAGTACTTTATTTTGTTTAAAGCAATTGCTAATTATACTGAAACTCATATAACGTCCTTCGTTGGTATGATGTTGGTAAAGGAAACCCTAGTTTTATTTTTGCCTTAATTGATGCTGATGTGAATTTTAGGGATTTATCAAATGAGAAATTTTTGTAGTTTACATCTGTTAACTCAAGTAATGTAGATGTGGCTATGGTTTTGATTGAATCTGGTTATGAGATTGATGGTTTGGTTTTTACATGATTCAGTTGATTATTGTTTGCAGCTGTTTTTTGAATCAGGTATATCAAATTTGTCTTGATTAGTTACATGTTCAGGTTTATTTGCACGTTTGCAGTAAATTTAAGTTGGTTGTTGTATTACTATTGCTAGGATTTCAAAGGACGAGGAGTAACTCATGGCATTTGCTGATGAAAGTGGTAGGAGTTCACAGAAGGTGATGGACATGACATCACATAGTGGAAGTGGTGGTGGCATTATGAACACACCATGGGTGTGTGTTATTCACATGTTTTCTGATTGAATAAGGGGATTGCTTTTTGTTACTTCTTTTTTGTTGGAGGGTGTAAGTTTTGAATTGATTTTGTTTGATTAAATTACTAACAGGGACAGAAGTCAGAAGATGGCAATGGTAATTTGTTGGCTTCTAGGGAATGGATGTCTTCTTGCTTGGAACGGTATGTTAACGATGCAAGATTACTATGAATACTTGTTCCTGGTATGTTTTTTAGTTTGTTTATGTTTTGCCTTACTTTTATGCCATATATATGCTTTTAATTGAGAGTTTAAGTGAAATCAGTTTGGATGAATTTTCATCCTCTTCCCTAGGATGCAGTGTGTTTAATAGCTTCAAGTTGCTTTGTTTAATAGTGTGTTCAATACTCGAGATGGTGCCATTGGTGACTTATACTTTTGGAAGTCACTGGATGTGGTGAAAATGCAATGCAGGTTAAAGGAAGTTGTGTCGCACCTGCTAATGGTGGTCCCCTTGAAGTGAAGCACAGGAAAACAAAGCTGACAAATCCAAAGCCTTTTCGACTTAGGATAGATGTAAGTAAATTTCTTTGAAGAAAATATCATTTCTAAGCTGATCCTCATAGGAGTTATTCTTTCACATTCATAGATGAATAAAGTACAGTCAGAGTTACGTCTTGCTCGTAATTTGATTGCTGAGAAGGACTTGGAAGTCCAAAGAATTTACACAACTAACAGTCAGGTACTTTGCCAGTTCTGCGCTGTTATAGTGCTTCCTAGTTAATTTGTTTTTGTTATCCGATATAAATGCCATTGACAAGCAGTTATTATATATAAAAGTTTGAATTAGCATCTGAAATGGTTTTGCTAATGCGAATTTTTCACTTGAACTGTAAAAAGTATATTAAGGAAAATGAAAGACTAAGAGCTATAATGGGAGTGTGAAGTGAGAGAGCAGCCAAGGTACGTCTACTAATATTTTTTGTCAAATTTTTATTCTTTTAAAACTTCCAATATCTCAAGATTGATTCTATTTCTTATTAATACCTTATCCTGATACTGCAAACCTTGTCATTTACTACTTTATACAAATATGGATTAACACCTCCTTTACTGTTGATGTTGATGCGAATAGCTTCCTGATGGAGAACTCTGAACAAAAATTGAGACTCTTGCTTCTTCCCTGAGCTTTCCTTTGAAGAATCTTTTTGTTGTCGATGGATCTACAAGGTCAAGCCATATCAATGTGAGGATTCATCTCTATACTTGCATCTCTCTTTGTACCTGTAATTTTCTTCTTTGTACTTCGCAGACTGTGCTTTACTGCTAAGACTCGGTATGATGGTGCTGCCTTGTTTAGCCTCCAGCTATCTACGAAAATAAGCCTCTTCTTACGGTATCATTCGTATGGCCTGTTCGCAGAGGATTACTTATTTATAGTCTGTATACTAAATTTGTAGATATTCTTCTTGTCCACGCACTTAATACATTCTTCTTGTGCTTGGTCTTAACTTCTCTGTCTCCGCTCTCAATAATTAATCGCCTTAACTTTTGTCGTCTATAATTTATTTCATTCTAGGCGGATGCATTTGCGAAGAAGCTTGGTTATACGACAACGCTCCGGGGGGGGGGGGTCTTATTAAGCTGCGGGTATGATTGCCCCCAGTTTCTGACTACATTAGGATTTGTCTCATTTGATCCCCTGATTTTCTGGATATCTTTGGACTTGTATCCGTTTACTAATTTTTGGGTCTGATGTTTTTTGCCAGGAAGAAAATCTATCGTCAATGAAAACAGATCCATTCAACAGTTTCTAATTATATTATATTTGTGTAATTGGCAGTTTCAGGTTAATTGAATGATGCTTTGTTGTAAGATCAGAAAGGTTAGATAACAAAGCAGCAACATAAGGTCCCTTAGCAGCTGCAAGATTTGTAAGTTTATGTAGTATCTCCTTAAAGTAATTTAAGTTGGAAAAACTTAGGAATTTTGTAAGTTTCTATGAATTGAACTTAGGAACCAAGCAAGTTTCTATGTGTAAACTAGTTTACTCTGATACTTAGTACACATTTGTGTCAAATACTCATACTTTTTTTAACTTCAATTGAATAATTTTTTTGTTTAATATAATATTGTTCTGTATGTCCATTGAATGAATGAAATTGTAGATTGTATATATATGTGGATATGATGAATAGGGGGAACTGGGTAAATGTGGGGGGCAATGGATTTTGACCAGGTCAATGAAGACTTGACCTTTTTTTATGTTGCAAAATATTATCAACGTCTGTGATCTGTTGCTAAATTAGAACCAGAACCAATAACATTTAGTTCCGGGTAGGGGTATTCCGGTACTAGAAACAGCTTAGCAACGGCATATCTCGGTTGCGAATAAACAAATTCGCAACGGCACGTGCCGTTACGAATCCCCGTTGCGAAAAAATGCAACACTGTGTTTTGCAACAGGGATCTGCCATTACAACCCCAGTCAACAACGTCCATATTCCGTTGCTAATCCCTAAAAATGGTGTAGTGTTCGAATAGGTTAGCTTGAAAGTATTAGGATAATGATACTTTATAAGTATTGCGAAGACTTGAAGATGTGAAGAAGCAAGGAGCTACAACGACAACAATCATTCTTCCACTTGAGGTTAGTGATATTTGACTTGAACTGTTTCATTCCCTAACGTATCTTTCAAGTCGTGCATATTGAAAACAAAACTGCAAAGCATATTTGAACTCTAGATAGACATAGTATTAAGGAATACAATACGAGGTTTATTGCTTAACCATTAAACTTTGTAGATAAGACATCGCCATAATCATTTGAATGCTATCGTGATTATGTATGGGTATGAGGTGAGGATTATCCTAGGGAACAATGTTTTACATGTGTTCTAAGGAAGTAAGTTCATAAACTTGTTTGTAAATCGAAAAGGAAATCGCCAGGAGTTATTGGGATTGTTATTCATTGCATATCTTGTGAACTGATGAGTGCCAAATAGTGCATATTTATACACCTTTTTATTGGCATTTTACTCATCTTTTGCGCTTAGAAATCAGATATTATCCCAGATTTTGTGTTTTCTTTGTTTTCAAGAATAAATATTTGTATTAATTAATTTTGTGTTTTTAGGTAATAAATAAAGCTCAGAGAATCTGAGGAGCCAAAAGAGCAGAAGAATTGGAGACAAGCGTCTATGGAGCAGATAGCCCAAGCCACGCGCGGCAATGCGGTTGCAACCCAACAAGTAGCAACTCATCTACAACATGGGCTTGAGCTAGACCCGACCCGCGACCGGATCCGAGCCCGTCCATTCCAAGCCGTTGAGATTTCTATCTTCCGCATCCAACGGTCGTTGCCTCCACGCGCATCGAAGTTCGCCGCTTGCTCCGTGCAACGCCAGATCACTCCAAATCACCCCGAGCCGTTAAGATCTTCACTCGCCACATCCTACGCTCGCTCCGTCCTTCCCATCAACTCCTGATGCACCCGCTCAACACCACAATACCTATATACCCTACCCTTTAACCAAACCCTACTTCATTTTCTCTTTCTTCCTCTCTTCCCCTCACCCGACGTGAGCGAGCTCTGCTCTTCTTCACCTCCTCCCTCTCCCCACAGAGCCACCTTCGCCACCACCCTATCTCCTGTCAACACCACCACCTCACCATCTCCATCATCACCTCTCCTGACATCAGCCAACAACTCCCAGCCGCACCACTTCTCTAGGTTTAGTTTTCTCTCACTTAGCTTCTCCAACCCTAGAAGCTAACTTAGAGAAAACTAAAACTAGGGTTTCACCAACTATGGAAGCATGGAGCGATTGACAGGCAGAGAGCGGATTGAGCGACGTGGGTGAGAGATTTTTAATTTAATTTTTATTTTTAGGGTTTGAGGTTTTGGGAATTTCTTGCATGTATAAATAGAATTGAGGGGTGTGCGAAAAACCTTATGCTTGGGCTAGCCAGAGCACCAATTAGGTTTAATTGTAGAATAATTTGTGTTTTATTATTTCCTCTGATGTTTTAAATAAATTTGCTAGGGTTGAGATGAAACCCATAATTTGCTGCTAAGTTTGGTTCATCCTTTGATAATTGTTCTTGTTATGCTACAATGTTTAGGATAAATCTAATTTAAACACATCTGCATTTTACTTTCACAATTCATGCCATGTATGCATTGTAGTTAGACTATTTCTATGTTGAATGTGTGCAATTCATGCTTCATTGATCATTATTGATCTTTAGACTAATTGTGCCATGAGAAGACAGTTAGTACTATAGAAAGATACTCTAATTGCAATTAGAATATCCATCTTAGGATATGTTTAATCACCTAAGTAATGAAGTTAATCTGTGACTAGTTGTACTATTACAAGACAGCTAGTACTAGGGGTTATTTAGTTGCTTTAGTTGATAAGAAACTATCCATTGAAACCCTGGATAAATGGCAGACTTGTATCTTGCACATTTGTCCATTACAAGGGACAAGAATATTATTGAATGTGGACTGATTTAGCTAAGATTAGGTGGTGGATTCGACACCCTAGTGCTTTACAATCTAGTTGCATCTTAGCTCACTGTCACAACAATTTCACCTCAGTCGCTTCGACAACAAATCATAATTGTGTTACACTTGCTAGAAATTCAGATTAGGAAGCCTTGATCAACTTCACAGCACCACAAGTCTCTGTGGTTCGACCCGTACTTGCCACGTCTCCGATAGACGCCGTGCACTTGCGGTATAACATGTAGGCGTAGAAATAAACACTTTATCGAGCCTACCAAGTTTTTGAAAATTGTTCAACTCCCCACTGTGGTGACTGATACATGTGCTCATGATGGTTAGGGTATGAGTATCCAAGGTCAGGGCCCTGAGAAGGCTCATAATATTCCCTAAAATCACTATGGTATGTGGGGAGTTCATACTGTGAAGCATGCCCGTAAGCAAGCTCTCTAATGGATTTGCTTGTATCCCCAGTTGCAGACCAAAATCCTGACATGATCTAGCAACTCAAATAGCCTAGCACACATAAAGCATGAATGACCAATGATGTCTCAAAACAGGGAAGCGAAGCCCACAGAAGTGCTTGTTGTTGTGGGCTTCAGTTTGGTTTAAATGGGTTTTGTTTGGTTAAAATGGGCTCAGTTTTGTTTTTGTAAGCTTTGGTTTATGTAAAAAGCCCAGTAGTTGTGTGCAAAGCCCAGGTTGTTGTGGGCTCAATTTGGTTTTAGTGGGTTTGGTTTGTTGGGTTGGTTTGGTTTTGTGGGCTTCTTTGGTTTATTTGCAGAGCCCAGATTGTGGTAAGCCTAGTGGTTGTGTAAAACCCAGTTGTTGTAGCTGCACAGCTTGGTCAGGCTTACACCCGAGTTGTGTGGGCTTCAGCTTATGCAGCCTTGGTTGTGTGCAGCTCAGTGGAAGGTCTAATGGTTATGTGCAAATGCAATGGTTGCACAACACAGGGTATATGCTGAGTTTGGCAAGGTCAAGCAAAAGTCTGACACAAAGACAACTCGGTTTATATGGGCGAGCACACAACTTGTGCACAACACGGCTTAGCAAGTTTGTGCGGGTTGGCAAATGAATCACACACACAATGACACAAAATCACGAAACGATACCGATTTCTCAAATTTAAGCACATGACTTAGAGCAACACACACTCACACAAAAAGACACAAATCAATTTCTAGCACACAAAGCGAGTCACAAGATTGGCGGTGCAGTCTTTGCGTATACGCAGACATGACTTGTTGAAATCAACACGGGTAAACACTAGCTCACAAAAATGATGCAGCACTGGTCAGGTGAGCAAGTATACAACTCAAGCAAGGTCAGGGTTATGCTCAGAGGTGTTGGAGTCAACTGGGGTAGTTGATATCAACCAGCCCAGTTGATACGGAGACTTGAGTATCGTAGCTCAAGCTCACGGCTTCAGTGGGCTGGAGCCGAGCACGGGGCAATGCAAGGTAAGGCTTAACAGCACAGAACCACAACAGGGTATCACACAGACTTGCAAGCTTAACAGCACAAGATATGCAAAGGCACAGGGCAAACGATTATGCTCACCCAAGTTACTCAATCACTCATTCAGATGCTATAAGATCACACACAATGCTAAAGCCAATTCACAAATACCACAGGGTTGACAGGGCTGATGGCTTAGCAGGTTATCACAGGTTAAGCACAAAATGGTACTATATGTTGCAAGGGGTGGGTGATGCTATAAACACAAAGCTACAGCAAGCAATCAGTTCAGCTGACAAGCCTGCTATGTCATTCAAGAATTTAAGGGTTCACAACGGATGCACAACTGAGATGCAAAATTTCACATTTGACAGCATACAAAGTATCAACTAGGTTGGTTGACGTTTTTGGTTTTCACAATTAGAGCATGCACAACTTGGCTCAACAAGCTCAACAAGCTAGTTGGCGACAGGTTTTATCATGCAATCCGGGTGATGCTTATGAGATTTTCAATCAACTAGGAGTGATTTCTCGATCGGCAGTTAATTTCAAATTTAGCAAAGCATGCACTGGAGATCATCACACGGACATAAAGTACAACAGATTTGGGAATGACCAACTTTGCTTTAGCCACAATGGCTATCTTTGCTCGCTCTCTTTGTCTTTCCTTCCTTTAGCTTTTGTAGCATGCACTGTGAGCTCAAATGGGAATTTCAGTCCTCATAAATGTGCGAGAGTTATAGCAAGGAAAATGAATATTAACACTTAACACTTAACACGGGGAAAAGTGATAATTTGTCATGGTTAATTGGACTGTTGGGAACAAAAGTTACTAGTGACACTAAGATGCAAGATGTTATAGTTTGTAAAATCTACAAAGGTATGGGTTATGAGATGCAGATAGAGTTAAGAAAAACTAAAATGCAATGATAGAATAACACTATGCTAAGTTACACTAAAACAGGATTACAAGCAATAATAAAAAGTGATTATGTACAGGGTGAACTGGATTTCAGTGAAGCAAGGACAAAAATCAACAGGGCACACGCCAAGTCCCCGGCAGCGGCGCCAAAAACTTGGTAGGCCTGAAAAGGGGTTTGATTTTGCCTACTTGTTATAAACCGCAAGTGCACGGTGTCGATTATGTAGCACTGAGCAAATACGGGTCGATCCCACAGAGACTTGTGGTGCTGTGGAGTTGATCAAGGCTTCCTAAACTGAATTTCTAGCAAGTGTAACACAATTATAATTTGTTGTCGAAGCGACTGAGATGAAGTTATGACAGTGAAATAAATTGAAATACTAACAGTGAGAAGGAATGGTTGCTAGGATTATCAAATCCACCTCTAATTCCTATCATGTGTTCAACTAATGTTGAGCTCTCTTGTTCCTGTGACAGATAAGTATAAAGTGTCAATTTTACCACTTATCTAAGGAGTTTCTCCTAGTGACACTTCGATAATTAGCTAAGGTACTAACCCAGAGCACTAGTTGTCTAATTAAGCACAACTAGTCAAGGGAATTAGCAATTAAGTCTAAGGTTTGAGCTGCAGTACACTCAACACAGTTGTGACCTAACTACAATGGATACAAGGCATCCATTGTGAGAGAAAAGTATTGGGTACTTATAATTGAAGGTGTCTGATAATTTAAGCACTCAAGAACATCCACAACAGGTTGAAAATGAACACTTTTCTCATACTCAGTCATCACTTTTAGATCAATTAGAAGCTCAAGTATCTGCTTTAGAAAGGCAATTACATGAGCAATCTGTCAAATCTAATCCCCCTAGGCACTATGAAATGTATGCTTGTACCCTATGTTGTAGCTTAGACCACCCTGCTGAGAACTGCTACATCTTACATGAGTTTAGGCAGTCTAGGGAGAGCCATGATAACCATGCACACATGCATCATCCATCACAGTGGGAAGTTGAACAATGTTATACTCCCCCAACTCCTTGTATGCAATCACTAATGGAAGAGCCCATAGAGCAAAACAATGATATACTTGGATGGAAAGCATTGCACGAGCATCCCTTCTCTAGGGAACCCTGTGCACAACCATGCAGTGATCATTCATATGAAACAAGGATACCCACTAGTGAAGACTCTCCTTCCATTGAACAATGTTACATGTTCTTAAAAATGAACCTGATTCATTTAGAAAATGAAGAATGGAAGGAATCTCCTGATAAAATATTTGTTGTCCCTAATAAAGAAAATTTTGAAAATAGTGTTTCTCTTCCTACTCATGTAACTAACACTGAATATGAACCTAATCTAGAGGTAAATGAGTGCACTAGAAATGCTACAAATTTGAATAGGGAAATACATTTTTGTTATGATGATGATGATGATGATTATGATATGTTAGAAGAGCATGTGTATACTGAAAATGTAGTAGAATCTTTTGGTTCAGAGACGTTAGGCGTCTCTTCTGTGAACCCTATGAATGATGCTTCTTCTAATATTCATGCATGTGATGCTTGATTTGGGGTCGAAAATGAGCATGCTACACAACCTGTTTATGACCTAGGAATAGCTGAATTGTTCGTTGACACGAGATGATTCAATGCATGAGCCTAATTCCATGCCGAGGTTCTGACATGATATTTCTCCTGGTTATTTTGTGCGTGAGACTGATGATGATTATGACATGGAGATTGATGAATTGTTCTATGCGGTGAACATGATCTACCCTCTTCTCGACCTTAGGAAAATGTGTGATGGTACAAATGATTCTATACATGAAAACAACTTAGATGTACCTAATCTCTCTCCTACGTCTGATTGAAACTCCTCCACCAAACCTAGGTGTAGTTTGTCACAAAATTGCAAAACCAACTTTTCGAAAATGCCTAACTTAGGCCTAGAGCTTTGTGCTTCCCAAGTCCTCTTGGACTATTTTGCATCAAAGTATAACACTCTTAAGGAGCCACGGTTGGAATGTGTATGTCCTTGCTGTTCTTAGCAATACTCACTTTGAGTTAGACCTTGTGCTTGATGTACCTTTAAAATTGCAAGATTTTGTGCTCTCAAACACATCTATTGACAAGTTTAGGTTTGGGGAAAATCCTTCTCATATGCGCCTTACTTGCACTTTCATATTATATTTGTGTAAGGCTGTTGTTGTTTCTACACACCGTCTTCTGGGTTGATCCTCAACTCTTTAGATTGTTAGTATATGGTGAATTTTCATTGTATATAATCCAGTAGGACTTGTTAATTTTTTTCTTTCTTGAATCGGTTGAGTCTTCTTGTACATATATTGTGCTAATCCGATATGATCTCTGCTTTGAGAATGTTGGATTCTAGCCTTGATTAGTGAAGCTTCAACCTTGCTTCCGCCGACATCCAGGTAATCTCTTCCCTTTTTCTTTACTCAACATAGTTCTCATGGTATGTGACTGTTTAAATTCTTTGTATCTGTTGACACATTGAGGACAATGTTTGATTTAGGTTTGGGGGTGTGATTTGCATGTAGAGTTTTTAGTCTTTTTGTTTTCCTTAAAAAAAAAAAAAAAAAAAAAAAACTCTTTTTGTAAAAACCTCCAACTTTTAGAGATTTTAGAGTCACTAGCATGCTTCTAGCTATGTTTACAAAGAGAGTCGGACCGAAATAACAGAACTTGGAAGTCTTGGAGAACGTAATCGGGTTTCTTAGTTGATTAGAGCGTTAAAGTTGGATTTAACCATACAGGAGAGGGCGAATTAGGTCTTTGTTTAGATATTCGGTAGTAGAATTGTGATCACCCATAGTGGAGACTACCCATTTTACATCAAGTGAGGCACCAACCTTCAAATTTTTGCAACTTTCTAGAAAAGTTTGTTAGAGTGTGTGTTACCGTACATCAATTAGGGTAGGAATGGTGAGCTACCCAACTTCGCACCAATTTCAAAGCACTACTTTTGATCTCTTGAGTGCTAGTTTTTGTCAATCATGAGGGTGACGTTTAAAGAAGAAAACTCCTTCTAAATATCGATTTGCAGATTAGCATCACTCTCTCTCTCAATCACGAGACCCATAGAAACACATCATCGTCAGCAAACGGAGCATCATCAGAATATTGGAAGAAAAGTTGAGATAGTCCAAGGTTTACAAGCAACAAAGAAAAAGAAAAGAAAAAGAAGATGAGAATTAATGAAATTTGTGAAATCAAGACAATACAAGTTTTATCGTTTATTGTTATTTTCATTTCAGTTACAAAAAAAAAAAAAAAAAAAAATGTCAAGTTTTTGTGAAGTTCAGAAGTTCGTCATCAACAATCGAAGACCGAAGATTGAAGACGTTTCTATGGTTCCTATGAGAGATTGATGTTAATTGCCGATCGGGTGAGAAGTGAGTGAGTACTCCCACCCCTTGCTAATGGTTGATTTCCTTTCTTAGAGATCATCAGAAAAAGATTCTTTTGTCCACACCTCTGTGGAGTCTCCAGAAATTATTTCGGAAGGTTATCCTTCTTACCTACAACGTGTGCAGGATTTCTCTCTTTATTCCCGCCTGCACACATGAGAGACTAAAAAGCGATCTTTTGAGTGCAATTATCATAAAACCCTAATGGTGAGGCGAAGTCGAGGCTTATGATCACAATCGAATCCGAATTCTTTCATATGGTATGGTTACTTCTCGCTCAAAGACTTAAGGATGAGAGTGCATTCTTTGGTAGTTCTAAATTCATGTTACTAGCATGCGTAAACTCTATGTCCTCATAGATTCTTGGAGGCTTGAGACTCTTTTACACTCCGAAGTTGGAGAAGGTTTTGTGGGTACACCTCTTGTAAACCCTCACGAGACTACAACTCGTCCACTAGGGACACCTAGGGGTTTAAAGGCTTAGTGCATACGCTAAATGCATTCGAGAGACTGCGACAGGGGTATAGTTAGGATTTCTTCATTTGTTTCACTTGAGGACAAGTAAAATTCGGGTTTGGGGGTATTTGATGAGTGCCAAATAGTGCATATTTATACACCTTTTATTGGCATTTTGCTCATCTTTTGCGCTTAGAAATCGGATATTATCCCAGATTCGTGTTTTCTTTGTTTTCAAGAATAAATATTTGTATTAATTAATTTTGTGTTTTTAGGTAATAAATAAAGCTCGGAGAATCGAGGAGCCAAAAGAGCGAAGAATTGGAGACAAGCGTCTATGGAGCAGATAGCCCAAGCTCGCGCGCGCAATTGCTTGCAACCCAACAAGTAGCAACTCATCTACAACATGGGCTTGAGCTAGACCCGACCCGCGACCCGGATCCGAGCCCGTCCACTCCAAGCCGTTGAGATTTCTATCTTCCGCATCCAACGTCGCCGCCTCCACGCGCATCGAAGTTCGCTGCTCCGTGCAACGTGAGATCACTCCAAATCACCCTGAGCCGTTAAGATCTTCACTCGCCACATCCTACGCTCGCTCCGTCCTTCCCATCAACTCCTGATGCACCCGCTCAACACCACAATACCTATATACCCTACCCTTTAACCAAACCCTACTTCATTTTCTCTTTCTTCCTCTCTTCCCCTCACCCGACAGAGCAGAGCTCTGCTCTTCTTCACCTCCTCCCTCTCCCTGACAGAGCCACCTTCGCCACCACCCTATCTCCTGTCAACACCACCACCTCACCATCTCCATCATCACCTCTCCTGACATCAGCCAACAACTCCAGCAGCCGCACCACTTCTCTAGGTTTAGTTTTCTCTCACTTAGCTTCTCCAACCCTAGAAGCTAACTTAGAGAAAACTAAAACTAGGGTTTCACCAACTATGGAAGCATGGAGCGATTGACAGAAGAGAGAGCGGATTGAGCGACGTGGGTGAGATATTTTTAATTTAATTTTTATTTTTAGGGTTTGAGGTTTTTGGGAATTTCTTGCATGTATAAATAGAATTGAGGGGTGTGCGAAAAACCTTATGCTTGGGCTAGCCAGAGCACCAATTAGGTTTAATTGTAGAATAATTTGTGTTTTATTATTTCCTCTGATATTTTAAATAAATTTGCTAGGGTTGAGATGAAACCCATAATTTTCGCTAAGTTTGGTTCATCCTTTGATAATTGTTCTTGTTATGCTACAATGTTTAGGATAAATCTAATTTAAACACATCTCGCATTTTACTTTCACAATTCATGCCATGTATGCATTGTAGTCAGACTATTTCTATGTTGAATGTGTGCAATTCATGCTTCATTGATCATTATTGATCTTTAGACTAATTGTGCCCTAAGAAGACAGTTAGTACTATAGAAAGATACTCTAATTGCAATTAGAATATCCATCTTAGGATATGTTTAATCACCTAAGTAATGAAGTTAATCTGTGACTAGTTGTACTATTACAAGACAGCTAGTACTAGGGGTTATTTAGTTGCTTTAGTTGATAAGAAACTATCCATTGAAACCCTGGATAAATGGCAGACTTGTATCTTGCCTGTTGTCCATTACAAGGGACAAGAATATTATTGAATGTGGACTGATTTAGCTAAGATTAGGTGGTGGATTCGACACCCTAGTGCTTTACAATCTAGTTGCATCTTAGCTCACTGTCACAACAATTTCACCTCAGTCGCTTCGACAACAAATCATAATTGTGTTACACTTGCTAGAAATTCAGTTTAGGAAGCCTTGATCAACTCCACAGCACCACAAGTCTCCGTGGTTCGACCCGTACTTTCCACGTCTCCGATAGACGCCGTGCACTTGCGGTATAACATGTAGGCGTAGAAATAAACACTTTATCGAGCCTACCATGAACATCCAATATGTGTGATTTAGTATAACCGTTCATGACTCGTTGTGTTCTTGGTAAAACTATTCACAAAGGCCTGACTTATGTATTGGTATGACTTTTATTAGTGAAACCGATCTTTAGTAATCACCTGAGATCGTATGATCGGGTTTGTGATTTTATGTCTGACCAAATATGGGAAAGGGGAACCGATCCTAGTAAGAGGTGCAGTACATCACAAAGGGGGACCGATCCTTCTATGAGGTGCAACAAGGTTTATAGCAGAAAGGGGAACCGATCCTATGGACATGTGCAACACGTTTTTAGGCAAAGGGGAACCGATCCTATGGACATGTGCAACACATATAAGTTAGATACCATATATATGTGGGGAACCGATCCTAGTACCTAGTCAACCAAATTTTGGAAAGCTAGTGTGACTATGAACAGTACTCACATGGAAGGTAGAATCGAAACTTGTTTTGGTAGAACCGTTAAACCCATGATTTGTGATTGAATGTTATTTGATCAATCGCATAGTTCTTGAAAGTCAGATGAACCAATTCTAAACTTGTTTGGAAGTGTATCAAATCGGTTTCAAGGTTGTAAGTGTGAAAGAGAACTTACAAAGTTAAGATGTCGACATACTTTGCGTGCTGTGAATGTTTATTATTTAATTGTTCAAAGTTATTCCTTAATAGCCAAGGGAAGAGAATCCCGGGATCGAAACATAAATAAGTTAACAATCTTTTAATTAAGGTTATTAACTTTATTTTTAGGAAAATAAGAATTAGTAATGTGTATTTACTAATTAGAGATTTGTTGAGAGATTTCGATCATTATTTTTGGACAGAGCAGTTCCAGGAATTATGGAAACCAAATTTGTGCTTTAATGAATATCATGAGAATATTTTCGATTTTGGAAATTCCTTGGTGTCCAAACTTCCTTGTCTATAATACTTGAAGTTTGCCTTTCTAGCAAACTAATCCTTCATGTGACAAACTACCTCTTGTTGTCTCACATCGGTGAAGTCGCCTATTCGGAGAGGAGAGTAACCTAATTAGGCAAAATCTCTTATGGCCGCTCAGTTTAAAGTCTTCTTTGGGATTGAGAAGCTCTATTAGTACCGTTGGTGGGAAACTAGATAATTGCGGTTTATCTTTTGTTTTCATTGATTTGATTGACTAACGGTGGTTGAACTTTGATTGCACCTAGTTTGTTTATGCTTGAGAATCTTCTCTTCTGATATAAGATTCACTCAAACTAGTTCAGAGTTTCAACAGGGATCTTTAGACTGTTGTTAGTTCTAAAGACGATCTTGTGATAATCCATTGTTAACAGACTCCGTTCTGTGCGTGATTGATCACAAGAGATTCAAGTGATTGTGTGCAGGTGTTTATTGAAGATCTTAGAAGATTTGAAGACAAAGAAGATATTAAAGATTTCTGATTTGTGGGTTCATAATCTTTGGTGTGCACAATACTTGTTTCGGTAAAAGAGGATCCAATTAATAATCGGTTTATCCTTGTGATAGATTTGATTTATTAATTGAATAGATCGGCATCAACACAATTCTTTGGATTAAGAGTGTTGTTGGCTTAATTTGAAACGATTACTTCGATAATTGAACATAAGATAGATCTAAGGACCTGACGAAGGAGTTTATGTTAAGATAAACAGAAAAGCCTTTGTCCGACTCATATCACTTGGTTGAAGAGAGTTAATACCAAACAGATTTGTTGTTCCTTTACTGTTTGGAATAAGAACCAAAGAAATTATTCCAAGTACGTGACTTAGGTCGGAGGCGTGGGAATACAGATGGAACTAGGTGAACTATAGGTTTAGTTGCTTGGTCTCAACTATACGAAGTTAGGTGTAATTTTGTGTAACGGCTTAATCCTGAGAGTATTCAATTCTGGACAAGGTCCCGGGGTTTTTCTGCATTTGCGGTTTCCTCGTTAACAAAATCTTGTTGTGTCATTTACTTTATATTTCCGCATTATAATTTTTTTATTATAATTAAAGTAAATCACACAAACGTTAATTCCTATTTACTTGATAAGTGAATCCTATTGTGTTTGGTTAGGTCCGAACCTTTTTATCAAGTAACATACTTCGTTGTTGTATTGTCTCGATCTCGTATCCATAGACGATCACACAAAGTGTGAACCGATTAGTTGTATTGTCTCGACTCAGTCCATAGACAATCACTTTCGGAAAAAGGACTTACAGGTAGGAAAAGTTTTAGCTTGAGGTATATTTGGGTACCCTCGCCTTTTCAATTGGTATCAAAGCAGGCAAACACGAAAAGATCTAACAATATATGTTTGATGTGATCCAACCTATAAGACATGAGTCAAAGTAGAGTTAAGCGAGAGCGAAAACTAAAGAAAGACTCAGTTAACGTATCTCAAGACGTTGGAAATTTTGATTTTAAGAAATGTTTAAAATGGGCTTCTTCATCAAGTTCTACGTGCTCTTCTGAGAATAAGTCTGAAGGTTCTCTAGAGGAGATTAAGTTAAGCCCTGTATTCGCAATCAATGATTCAGATTCTAAAAAATCTCTTTTTGATGACGAGAATTTTTTTAGTTCCATGCTTGAGATTTCTGATGAAATATCAAGTGTAAAAACATCTGAACTAAAGGAATTGAGTAAAAAATTTCTTATTTGTTCTAATGATCTTCTTTCAACACTTGCAAGAGAACGAGATTTAACTTTTAAGTTTGAAAATCTCGATGAAAAGCATAACTTGCTGAAAGAAAATTACTCACAAAAATTGCAGAGTTTTAAAGATAAAGTAAGTGTTGGTTTCTCTCTTTTTAAAGAGAAAGAAGTAGAATATCTCTCACGAGAAAAACGCCTTGAGGCTGATCTAGCCGGTCCTCTTGATAAAATCAAGACGCTGGAAGAAAAAAATTTGGAACTGAAAAAATCCAATGAAAGCTCAAACAAGTTAACCTCAATGTTAGAAGCAAGTAGAAATCATCGTGATACACGGGGATTGGGCTATAAGGGAATAGATGCTTCAAATATTAGAAAAGAGGTAAAATTTGTTAAAGCTACAAATTCTTCTCAATCAGAGGCTTCCACTGATGACAAAGATGCTCATATTTCTTGTAAAGAAGAAAAGTCTGTCAAGCCTAAGAATAGTGTTCAACCAGCAATAATCAAAGAAGGCATTTCTGCTAATGTCAAGAAAGCAACAACGTTGAACAAAGACAAGAAGAAGAAGAAGAAAACTCGTCGAGCTCCAATGCAAGAGGATCCACAAAAAGGTAACATTAAAACTCATACTTCGTATATTTATACTAAGCATTGTATTATTGTGGTAATAAAGGACACTTGCAATGGGTATGCAAAGTTCGTAAGATGCAAGATGCACTTTCTATTGTATCAAAAGAATTGGCGAAGTTTTCTCCTCATAAGAACTCAGATCGTTATTGTCCTAAGTTTAGGCAAAAGAATTATTATAATGATAGTTCAAATTTTGCATATCACTCGACAAGGTCATTTCATAAAAGACCCAATTATAGAAAGAGAGGTGACTTTTTAAATGCAAAAACAAGATCTGATGTTCCAAATTGGAGAAAGGATGTTTCGCAAAATATTCAAAAGGACAATGATCCTAATGGTATGAAGGAGAAGGCTGCTCCTTGATAGGTGTAGAATACACCGTATTTACTATCTAGAGTTTATGCTTTCTTTGCTATTTTTCGTGTGAATTATGTGTCTTATGTTCGCTTTTGAGTTTTATAGGTGTTTTGGAGTCATTTGAGTAAAAGGAAGTGGAACTCGCTCAAATTCAAGATTTCTTCTCATCACCCTGGAGACGACGAAAAGATGAAGCCAATGGCGAAAGAACGAAGTCATTCTGAGTTCGTATGGAGAAGTTACAAGCAAAACGAGAATTTGAAGGCTAAAAGAGCAAAATGGTTGGACAAGTGCTATTGGTAACCCCACTGTACGTTAAGGGGTAGCCATTCTGTTAAGGGGTGAACTGTTCCAAAGGGACTACTACTGGGAGCCCATCCACATGTTAAGGGGCAACTCTCTTTAGGAGGAGTGTTAAAGACAACCAGCTAAGGTTATGGGGCTATTCTGGGGGTTCACATCATTAGCAATGTGGGTGCGAATAGCCATTCCCACATAAAACTCAATTGGGGTCGACTGTGTATACTCATTTAGTTCTTCCCATTTGATGAACCAGAGAGAGGAGGCGACACCTGAGTGAGAAATCGATGAAATTGGTGGCCTGTAAATTGGTTCTTGAGATAGTGAAGAAAGACAGGGTTTGAATCTGTGTGATATTGCTATTGAATCAAGAGAGGAGCAGATGAATAAAATGGGTTTGATTGAATTGAAGTTATAGTGGCGAATTGGGTCCGAAGAATTCGGGAAGAAGACTTAGGGTTTCTTTGTTGTGCTCTGAGGTTAAATGGAAGATGGAAGAAATCAGGGTGTGAATCAATGAGAAGAAGAGAAGAGAATGGATTCAATTTGGTGCTGCTACTATTTATGATTTAGGGTATGAATTTCAGTGAGAAGAATTGAAGGAGGGTTTGTTTTGATGAGATCTGGGGAATTGATGTTTGAGATAGTGGTTGAATTCAATCCGGAAAATGGAGAAATTGGTTGAGTTGTTGGTGTAGCTCAGATGGTGATGCTTCTGTTGGCTTTGTGGATGGGTTAGCTGAGTTGAACTGTGGTGGTATCAACGGTTGAACTGGATGATTTTGGTGGTACAAGGAAATGGGTCATGGAGGCAGTGAGTTTGAATTGCAGAATCTGGTAGCAGCTGTAACAAGATCGAGAGGATTGTGCTCGATGGATTAGTCTCAGATTTGGGTTTTTGGATGAAATTGGTTTTGATTGAAATGAAGGGAGATGGCATTGGTGACAACAAGCTACAGAAAATGGATGATGTGTGTTGAGTTAGCTCGAGACTATACAACTGAGATAGCTAGTGTTGATTGGCAGTGAGCTCAGGTCATGTTGAGCTGAAGTGGTTGCCTGAGATGTAATTGCAGAGTGGGAACTGCAGGGTATTGATGCAGCTGGAAGTTTGCATTGCAGGGATGGAGAATGGTGGAGATGCCATCTGCAGCTGGTGGTTGATGTTGAGTGGTAGGTAATGGGTTATGCCAAAGCTACAGGTGATGGGATTGGAAGTTTGCATTGCAGTTGAGACTCAAGTGAATGCATTGTTGATCAATTAGAAGGCCTGGTGGATGCAGATGGAAGTGGCGTTGAGGCTGGCTAGGCAGAGTGAAGCAGCTGAGATTTGTGACAAGATGAGGTGCAGGAATTGAACAAAAGATGGTGCTGTGATAGGCAACTGTGAAAGTAAATGAGTTGTGGTGATCGCGAAATCAATATTGCAGGTGGACTGTGGTTGCCTGGTGTTGATTGAGTGAATGGAGACATTGCAAGGAGTCTGTGCTGTATGGAATTGTTAAGCGAGATTGGAATAAAGTTGTCATGAATCGTGTCAAGAGTTTGTGCAACGCAAGAAAGCCTAGGTGTGAACTAGAGGAGCAGGTGGTAATGTTAGTAATGGCTTAAGGAGTTGACAAGAATTTGTGGTAAGCTGAAAAGCAGTACAGGGAAGGTTGGGTTTCGCATAGAGCGCAATGTGAGCTGTTGGTGAGGTCGCGAATGTGAGCTGGTGGAGTGCAGTGTAGGCATGCTAGGATTACAGGGCTGGAGTTGGTGATGATGGTGCATTACAGTTTCAGGTGACCACCATCATGGTCAAGCACAATTATTGTGCATCACAGCACATGGCCTGTGCAAGACTCAGGTCTGACACATGAACTTGAACTGGGCCTGACTCTCTCCCTGACTCGGTTTGACCCTGACTCTTCTTAACCGAGTTGACTCGGTTGACTGTGTTGACTCGATCGGTCCCGACCCGTTGACCGGTGACCGGTTTGACTTTGCTTGGTCACCCGAGCTAGTTTTTCCGCGACTTTTCCGGCCAAGTTCCGCCGCAATCCAGTTTTCCGGCGAGCGTTTTTGGGACATATTTTCGCACGGGTTTCTCTCCATGGTGGGCTAGGGTAAATTTCCAACTAATGGACTTGAAGACAAAACCTAATTTTGGAAGGAGTATCCTTTATGGAAATTGAGGAATATATAAAAGAGAGGACTTCTATCTTTTTGAGGATTATCTCATCTCTACTCTTGTTCTAGGGTTTAGACATGATAGGTTTTCTCTTCCTTCTTGTTATGAACTCCATGAATATGAACTAAGTTTTTATTATTGGTTGAAGATGTAGTTGGATTTTGCAACCAAGTTATGATTTTTATGAATTAGTTTTCTCTCAATATTATCGTTTGATTTCTACGGGTTATAATAATTGCATGATTGAAGTATTGCAATATGATTGAATGTTTGTTTAGTTAAGTCTAGAATTGATTGAACTCACATCCACATCTATAGCTATTTTAGGGTTTTCATCGAGCGATAACCTTGAATACGAGTAGCATGATATGATTCTAGGTTGTAGTGATACATCCTCGTAGTCATATGTAGAAATTGACCTTTGTCCGAATTGTCATGCGCAATGTGTGATAGTTGCATTGATTAGCCTATTTCTAAAACTTAATGCTCCTAGGAATTGAACTTGATTAGCGCAAGGCGTTAGGTTATTCTTTAGGTAGAATTCACATACGCAGCTCTAATGTGTGTGTCGATAACTTTGGAAATTTACGGAGTATTCTTGCAATAAGGTATTCTATGGCTTTTGATGATAGCGAGATTAAATACGAATTCTATTCATATATTCATAAACTTGTTTAAAATTGAAGATGAAACCTTTATCCAATATTTTCACATCCTCGATTTGCGTGTTTACTTTTATTTGTTTTGCTTTTATTTATTTCCGTTTATAAAAATCTGAAAATCCTCGGTGTTTTATATAGGAAACCATAACATATTGACAACCTAGACCTCTCTGTGGGATCGATCCTTTCTTGCCCTTGCTATATTTATATTTTGAGTAGTAAGAAAGTGTAATTTATTTTTGACGCTTACGACAGCGATCAAATTTTGGCGCCGTTGCCGGGGAGGCAACGGTTGTCACTTGTTTGGTTTCTTATTTTTGTTTTGCTTTTGTTTTTAGTCTTATTTTTGTTTTTCTTATTCTTTGGTTTCTAACCGAGTTTTGAGAATCTCGTTTCAGGTACCAATTCTATGGACGGAGCATATTGGAGCAATCAATACGGCTTTCAACCTCAACAACATGAAAACTATCACCCTTATGGGGAATACAATCAAAACCAATCCTTTGGTTATGGTCAATATTCCACGTACCCTTTTAGTTGTTCTCATACATTCCAACCTTCTTACGGTGGGTATGTAAGTGAGCAACCACAAGGAGGGGAGACTAGTTGTACTCCTATTAATTTTTCCTCTAGTTTGGTAGATGAAATGCAACAATTTATGGCCAGCATGGAGTCAATTTGTGGACAACCAAGCGTGGAACCAATTTCATCGACCGAATGTGCTCATAGTATGTTTGGCCCAATTTCTGATCGTAGTTATGATCATTCACCCATTCAAAGGGAATATAATTGGCCTAACAATATGGAAGTAAGTAATTCTACTTTTTCTTTGTCGAATGAGCTTTACAAACAAATGGAACACTATATTCGAATTTGGATGGAACACTCCAAGAGCTTCAAAAAGGTGTTTCCACTTTAAGACAAGGCATTGAAGAATACAAGGAGGAAATGAATAGTTATGTTGAACAAGGCGAACCTTTGGGGACTTTTGTTGATATTTGTGTAGTTAACTCAACTCTTGATCGTAATAATGATCATTCACCTATTCAAAAGGATGAGTTAGAGATTAGCAACACTAAATTCAGCGAGGATCAACCAACTCATGGTGACATCCCCGAGGAGTTTACAATGGAGTCTTTTTGCGATCAAGGTGAAGACGAAGAGGAATGTGATGACACTAGTGTAGCTTACTCAAGCATTGATCTTAATAATGATCAAGAACCTATTCAAAAGGTAGAGCTTGAGGATGATGCAATGAGTGTTCTAAAGAAATTCCTTATGGACAATATTGCATCCGCAAAAGAGTATGTGCCTTACAACAAGGAGGAGTATGTTGAGAATGAGACCATTATGACCAATATTGTGGAAGACCCAATTGAGCTTGCATATGATTGTAATGATGATGTTTATGTCGAGACTTTGGTTACGGCAGAAACGGACGAAGAATGGTTGCAAGGTTTGATAGAGGACCATGATATACAAGAGGTGAATAATTCACTTGAGTTTTTCAAGGATGAAGAGGATTCCGTAATACAAGAGATTGTGCAAGGTTTATCTAACCCTTTGCCTATTATTTCTTCTCCTTTACCTCTTATTGGTTTGAATGTATGTGCTTCGAGAATATTGTTGGATGACTTTGTTTTTCGTTTTCCGCCATTAGAGATACTTGATTCTCATACTATGCAGGTTTTGGACCAAGAAACCGTGGTAGTCCCTGATTTCTATATTCTTTATACACTTCCAAGTGTGGACAAGAATAAGTGTGGGGGAAACTTTTATCGGTTCATAGCTTCACTTTTGCTTTATTGTACTAATATTTGTGTGAAGTTAGTGTTTCCAAAACAGGTTCTATGGAAGGATCCCCAACTTTTCAGATTATTGGTGTATGGGGAATGAATCTTACAAGAAGCTAAGTCGGGCCGTCGACTTTAAAACAAGCGCTTAGTGGGAGGCAACCCACCGGTTTTGTATCTTTATCCTTATCTTTTATTTTTATGCATTTGCTTTTATCTTTCTTTTCTTGTTTTTGCATATCATTTGCGGAATTTCCCACCTTGAACTCTCTTTGGAAGATTCAATTTTACATTGAGGACAATGTAAAGTTTAAGTGTGGGGGAGCATTTATATGTTTTAGTTTGTTTTTTGTATAAAAAAAAAAAAAAAAAAAAAAATCAGAAAAATAGAAAAATTTGTGCTTTTTGAACTCTGAAATCTAGAACTTGTGCCTTTAGGATGACACCATTAGTGGATGGAACCATTTTGAATGCAGGAGTTGAGGAACCAATTAACTAAAAGGGACGAATATAGCTCAGAAATCACAAATTAATATGATAGTTGTTACCATATCTCGGAATATCGCCATATCGCATTCTATTTTTATTTTTCCATATTTATCTATTGTTCTCTAAGTGCTTTGGTGGGTCACTAAACATCGACGTGTTATTACTGCTAGGATGAAATAGAGTGATTGAGTTACCGTAAAAGAAAAAAAAAATGATGAAAAAAAATATATAAAAAAAAAAAAAAAAAAAAAAAGACCGACCAATTAGACCAAAACGGAATAAAGAATGACACTTGGGAATAGCAGTATGTGTGAAACGTAGTCCCTGTCTCCGTCGCCTAAACAAGCGTGGAATGCAGGATCCAAGGCAACTATCATGTACTTGCTGACAAGAAGCATGCGCTTGGATCCAAAAGATCTAATCATGCCGTCTAAAAAAAAAAAAAAAAGAAATTGGATCCAGTTTGATCCAATCATAAAAAAAAAAAAAAAAAATTTATTATTGTGTTTAATAAGGTCACTCTTGGTTCCCTTGTATATGCCAATTGATTTGATGTAGCATTCAGCACCAAGTAGCTCAATCCAATAGGATTAGGTTCATCTTAGCAGTGACCTTCAGACAGATATGGGAAACATCGAACACTTGTGAATATTCGCCAACATCTACATCTTTATCCATCTTCTTTATCTTTTCATTGTGATTGTGGTTTGTTAGTTTCCGAGTATTGTGGCTTGTTCAACTATCTAATTAGAGTTTATTTACTAATATATGAATTGAATTTGCAAGGTACCTCCTCCTGTAGTCAATTTGGATTCGTTCATTGATTTGTCACAAATAGACGGAGTTTGAAATATAGGTTTTGTAGGTAGACCTCTTGTAAACCTTCACGAGACTATAACTCGTCCACTAGGGACACCTAGGGGTTTAAAGGCTTGTTATTTATGCTAAAAGTGACCGTAGCCTCGACGACACGGAGTTGTTGTATTTTATTGTTTTGTTTGATTTGCTCGAGGACTAGCAAAGTCTAAGTGTGGGGGAATTTGATAGGTGTAGAATACACCGTATTTACTATCTAGAGTTTATGCTTTCTTTGCTATTTTTCGTGTGAATTATGTGTCTTATGTTCGCTTTTGAGTTTTATAGGTGTTTTGGAGTCATTTGAGTAAAAGGAAGTGGAACTCGCTCAAATTCAAGATTTCTTCTCATCACCCTGGAGACGACGAAAAGATGAAGCCAATGGCGAAAGAACGAAGTCATTCTGAGTTCGTATGGAGAAGTTACAAGCAAAACGAGAATTTGAAGGCTAAAAGAGCAAAATGGTCGGACAAGTGCTATTGGTAACCCCACTGTACGTTAAGGGGTAGCCATTCTGAGGGGTGAACTGTTCCAAAGGGACTACTACTGGGAGCCCATCCACATGTTAAGGGGCAACTCTCTTTAGGAGGAGTGTTAAAGACAACCAGCTAAGGTTATGGGGCTATTATGGGGGTTCACATCATTAGCAATGTGGGTGCGAATAGCCATTCCCACATAAAACTCAATTGGGGTCGACTGTGTATACTCATTTAGTTCTTCCCATTTGATGAACCAGAGAGAGGAGGCGACACCTGAGTGAGAAATCGATGAAATTGGTGGCCTGTAAATTGGTTCTTGAGATAGTGAAGAAAGACAGGGTTTGAATCTGTGTGATATTGCTATTGAATCAAGAGAGGAGCAGATGAATAAAATGAGTTTGATTGAATTGAAGTTATAGTGGCGAATTGGGTCTGAAGAATTCAGGGAAGAAGACTTAGGGTTTGCTGTTGTGCTCTGAGGTTAAATGGAAGATGGAAGAAATCAGGGTGTGAATCAATGAGAAGAAGAGAAGAGAATGGATTCAATTTGGTGCTGCTACTATTTATGATTTAGGGTATGAATTTCAGTGAGAAGAATTGAAGGAGGGTTTGTTTTGATGAGATCTGGGGAATTGATGTTTGAGATAGTGGTTGAATTCAATCCGGAAAATGGAGAAATTGGTTGAGTTGTTGGTGTAGCTCAGATGGTGATGCTTCTGTTGGCTTTGTGGATGGGTTAGCTGAGTTGAACTGTGGTGGTATCAACGGTTGAATCTGGATGATTTTGGTGGTACAAGGAAATGGGTCATGGAGGCAGTGAGTTTGAATTGCAGAATCTGGTAGCAGCTGTAACAAGATCGAGAGGATTGTGCTCGATGGATTAGTCTCAGATTTGGGTTTTTGGATGAAATTGGTTTTGATTGAAATGAAGGGAGATGGCATTGGTGACAACAAGCTACAGAAAATGGATGATGTGTGTTGAGTTAGCTCGAGACTATACAACTGAGATAGCTAGTGTTGATTGGCAGTGAGCTCAGGTCATGTTGAGCTGAAGTGGTTGCCTGAGATGTAATTGCAGAGTGGGAACTGCAGGGTATTGATGCAGCTGGAAGTTTGCATTGCAGGGATGGAGAATGGTGGAGATGCCGCTGCAGCTGGTGGTTGATGTTGAGTGGTAGGTAATGGGTTATGCCAAAGCTACAGGTGATGGGATTGGAAGTTTGCATTGCAGTTGAGACTCAAGTGAATGCATTGTTGATCAATTAGAAGGCCTGGTGGATGCAGATGGAAGTGGCGTTGAGGCTGGCTAGGCAGAGTGAAGCAGCTGAGATTTGTGACAAGATGAGGTGCAGGAATTGAACAAAAGATGGTGCTGTGATAGGCAACTGTGAAAGTAAATGAGTTGTGGTGATCGCGAAATCAATATTGCAGGTGGACTGTGGTTGCCTGGTGTTGATTGAGTGAATGGAGACATTGCAAGGAGTCTGTGCTGTATGGAATTGTTAATTGAGATTGGAATGAAGTTCTTTATGTCAGTGTCGCAGGAAATGTGGTAACGCAAGAAAGCCTAGGCTGTGAACTAGAGGAGCAGGTGGTAATGTTAGTAATGGCTTAAGGAGTTGACAAGAATTTGTGGTAAGCTGAAATGCAGTACAGGGAAGGTTGGGTTTCGCATAGAGCGCAATGTGAGCTGCTGGTGAGGTCGCGAATGTGAGCTGGTGAAGTGCAGTGTAGGCATGCTAGGATTACAGGGCTGGAGTTGGTGATGATGGTGCATTACAGTTTCCAGGCAGCCATCATGGCTGAAGCACAATTATTGTGCATCACAGCACATGGCCTGTGCAAGACTCAGGTCTGACACATGAACTTGAACTGGGCCTGACTCTCTCCCTGACTCGGTTTGACCCTGACTCTTCTTAACCGAGTTGACTCGGTTGACCTGTGTTGACTCGATCGGTCCCGACCCGTTGACCGGTGACCGGTTTGACTTTGCTGGTCACCTGAGCTAGTTTTCCGGCGACTTTTCCGGCCAAGTTCCGGCCGCAATCCCAGTTTTCCGGCGAGCGTTTTTGGGACATATTTTCTGCACGGGTTTCTCTCCATGGTGGGCCGGGTAAATTTCCAACTAATGGACTTGAAGACAAAACCTAATTTTGGAAGGAGTATCCTTTATGGAAATTGAGGAATATATAAAAGAGAGGACTTCTATCTTTTTGAGGATTATCTCATCTCTACTCTTGTTCTAGGGTTTAGACATGATAGGTTTTCTCTTCCTTCTTGTTATGAACTCCATGAATATGAACTAAGTTTTTATTATTGGTTGAAGATGTAGTTGGATTTTGCAACCAAGTTATGATTTTTATGAATTAGTTTTCTCTCAATATTATCGTTTGATTTCTACGGGTTATAATAATTGCATGATTGAAGTATTGCAATATGATTGAATGTTTGTTTAGTTAAGTCTAGAATTGATTGAACTCACATCCATATCTATAGCTATTTTAGGGTTTTCATCGAGCGATAACCTTGAATACGAGTAGCATGATATGATTCTAGGTTGTAGTGATACATCCTCGTAGTCATATGTAGAAATTGACCTTTGTCCGAATTGTCATGCGCAATGTGTGATAGTTGCATTGATTAGCCTATTTCTAAAACTTAATGCTCCTAGGAATTGAACTTGATTAGCGCAAGGCGTTAGGTTATTCTTTAGGTAGAATTCACATACGCAGCTCTAATGTGTGTGTCGATAACTTTGGAAATTTACGGAGTATTCTTGCAATAAGGTATTCTATGGCTTTTGATGATAGCGAGATTAAATACGAATTCTATTCATATATTCATAAACTTGTTTACAATTGAAGATGAAACCTTTATCCAATATTTTCACATCCTCGATTTGCGTGTTTACTTTTATTTGTTTTGCTTTTATTTATTTCCGTTTATAAAAATCTGAAAATCCTCGGTGTTTTATATAGGAAACCATAACATATTGACAACCTAGACCTCTCTGTGGGATCGATCCTTTCTTGCCCTTGCTATATTTATATTTTGAGTAGTAAGAAAGTGTAATTTATTTTTGACGCTTACGACAGCGATCACTCCTGCAAAACCCAACTCTAAATGGGTCCCGAAGTCCTCTATAGCCAAGAAGGGACCAAAAGTTAGTAACAAGAATGACTCTCAACTGTTAATTGTTGGTGACAATAATTACAAGAGTCTTCTTGAAAGGCTAAAGAAAGACATTATGTCTGAAATCTGTTGTACTAGTAAAGGTTGTGATAATGACACTCTTCATCATAAGTCAAAGAATAAAGCAAGAGATGGAACAAGAGAAAACAATCCAAGCAAGAGGTCAAGAATGATGATTTTGTCTTAGTCACTCGTGACAAACAAGACAAGGCTCAACTCAGCACAACCTAGTTGTGTTAGAATGTGCATGATCACCTTAGTGCTCAATCATTTGAAAGGTGAGAAAGCACATCAAAAAAAACTGAGCACATGATCTCTCGGTTATTATATGACTAATTAACATCTTTAGGGAGATTTATTTTCTTCTATACTCATACCTTCTCTATCTATATTTGAGCTTTTGATAGAAACGGTAATTTTTGAGTTGATGATGTTGATATGTACTGATCATATAGGTGTAGCTCTTGCTTTTACGGTTAAAACGAGCCAAAAATCACTGAATTCGGACATCGTTTGCAAAAGTTATGTCAAAAACAGTTTAGGGATGTGATCCGTCACAAGTAACTCTTGGGAACCGATCCTAGTACCCTGTCATAGTGAGGGAACCGATCCTAGTACCATGTCATGGTGTGGGAACCGATTCTAGTGAGAGGTCACCCATTCGAAGAAGTGTAAAACTGTTTTTCCCATAACTTGTTCATCCAAACTCGGAATGACCTCATTCTGAGTGTATTGGTTTCGCAATTTAATTACCTACAAGATTAAGGTAATTGCAATACTTTATTTTATGTTGAATATATATGGTGTATTGCAAAATTATTTATGGGATGTTTGATTTCGGTTTCATGACCTTAATATTCGATCTCATATGTTGTGAACCCTTGTGGTTTGGGTGACTTTTTGATTTAGCAGGATTAATAAGTTCTATCCCATGTTGGTAGGCTTTATCAAAGAATCATGAGGGGTTCTGGTAGAAATAATATGTGAAAAAGTCACAATATGTTGAATTGGTTTTGGTTTAGCATAAAAGCATATGTGTTTCGACGGTTTTCAACTTTTGCTTGCAATTGTTAAAACCGATTTTCAACCTCTCTCTGGTAAAGGTTGGTTGTTGTTATTATTTTGTTTTTGCATAAGGATGACAACATGATGATATTTCAATATCAATTCTCCCTGGACGAAGATGCAATCATATTGGATAAGTGGATGCAAAATTTGAGGTAACAATCTTGTTAGTTAATTGTTTTCCTATTTAAGAAAAGCCTGAGTTTATTTCATATATATTTATTGCTTTTGCTTAACAAAATTTCGGTACAATTGATATTTATTCCATTATGTGTGTATGGATGTATGTGTGATTCAATTGGTTCCGGTTAAGAAAAACTATTGTTATCTTGCTTTATTGTGTGGTATCAATTATTTAGGCTTACAAAATTTCGGTGCAATTGCGGTGCTTTTAATGTCTATGTTGTTTCAATTGCTTCCGGTTGCGGTGAATACTTATGCAAGTTGTTTTATTTGGTTTGTATGAATTATTTATGGCTTAACGAAATAAAAGGTTTACGGGATGAGTTGTTTAGTCCAATTCGATTCCGGATAAGAGAAACTAAGTTAATTCTGATCTTAGGTAGACTTATCGAAGTGAGGTTTCGGTTATTCAAGTCTAATCGAATGTCTTAACAAGAAATGCTAGTTAACTAACCTAGTACTTGTCTTGTTTAAAATTGAAAGGTATAAGTTTATGGATAATTAGAACCTGATGAGAAAAATAGAGTTATCTTTATTTTGGTCTTATCGAATTAAGCGATTGTTTTTGTACAATCGGTTTAACAAAGGGACTAAGGTGCTTAGTTGATTTTTGGTTTGCTAAACTAAAATGGAAAAATTGTTTCGGACAATTGTTTCCTTGGTAACATATCAAAATAAAACTACTTGTAGTTTCGATTTGATATTAGTTATCAGAACTTGGTGTGTGGAACCCTCGTGCCTAACTCTACAGGTTGCAAGTCTATTTTGAGATTTGTAAGATTCTTTTCGTGTTGTCCTTTATTTTTTCGTTTCTTTTTCATTTTGTGAAAAAAAAAGGGGAGAAATATATAGAATAAACAAGTGATACTGGCATTGATTTTATATTGATTGGTATTGATAGGTGTAGAATACACCTAATTTACTATCTAGTAGTTTATGCTTTCTTTGCTATTTTTCTTGTAAATTATGTATTTTACGCTTGTTCTGAGTTTTATAGTTACTTTGGAGTCGCACGGAGGAAAAGAAGAAGAAATCACCCTATTTGAGCCAAAAGGGTAAAATTGTCATTTCACCAAGGAGGGAATACTATATGGAGCCCAGCCAAGGATAAGGGGTGACTCAAAGTACTGAATGAAGGACAATAATAGATAAGGGGAGGTCAAAGAGGTGTCCCTTATCCAAAAGAAGGGAGTGAACTCTGACCCATACCCAAGCCCACATGTCTGATCCATCCATACCCTAACTACACCCTGCTCCACGCCCGAATCCGCCCATTTAACCCAGCTTTCATATTCTACCCTAAATTGAGAAATTGATGCTGCTGATCGATGAGAGACAGAGATCGAGATGCAGAAATTTAAGAACCGATTGAAGGAGGGGATATATTGAAGTGGTTGATGGAGCTGATGAATTGAAAGTAGAGATTGAGAGTAAGTGCTGCAGAAGAAATTCATGAAGAATGATGGTTGGGTTTGATTTGAATTAGGGATTCAAAATCTCAAAAGAAGAGATGGTGCCGCTAATTGATGTCGAGAGATTGAGGAGTAGCTGTTTGGTGATGCTGTAAAGCTTGGGTTTGATTCAAATTGCTCGAGTGAGATGGGGCAGCGATTGAAAGGAGTCGATGTTGTTGTTGAGCTCAGGGTGATAAGATGGATTGGGTCTGAGTCTAATGGCAGAAATTGGGTGTTAGTGTTCAATGAAGCTATACAACAGAGGAATGGGTACATGAAGGTGATGCTGATGAAGATGAATGAAATCGAGTAGATGAATGTTAGGCTTCTTAACAGGTGAAGAATAATAGCCTGAAATTGGCTGGAAAGTCCTGTAAATAGCCGAAACTCGGCCAAATCATCCTTCTGGCGAGTTGACTCGGACCGATCCGAACGATCCCGATGACCGATCCCAACCGAGTTCAGTGACCGATTCCGGTTAGCTGAATTAGATCAAGTCAGCCGAGTAAGCTTCGACTCGATTCGACTCACCGAGTGAGCCCGATTAGGCCGAGTCGAAGCTAACTCGAGTCTGACTCACTCCTTCTCCTTGACCTTTGACTAACAGTTGACTGACGGTTGACCTGTTTGACGGAATATTCCCTTGACGGAGAAAATTTCCGTCGAATATTCCCTTGACGAAAATTTCCAGGTGACCCGGATTCCGGCCATAATCCCGATTTCCCGTGAGCCAAAAATTCCAGAATTTTCTATGGACTTCTCTCATGGGTGTGAAGACTTGGGCTAGGAATTGGATGGAGAATTGGACTCAAATTTGGAAAGAGAAGGTGGAAGAGTTGAGAAAAGCTTGGAATTGGAAATTGAATTGCTAAAGGAAAAGGATTCTACTCCTTAGAAGATTTGGAGAATATTGAAGCCTATAAATAGAGAAGTTTTCTACAACTTCTACACATCTCTACACACACCTCTCTACACACACAACACTTTTCTTTTCTTATTCTTTGTGTGAACTTTTAACATGAGTAGTTAATTTTATTGATTGAGGATGAATTCCTAGTTCTTAACACGATTTGAGTTTTTGTTTTCAATTCTATCTTGAGATTTTTCACATGATTATCGATTGTTTTTACTAATAGGAGTGATCTTAAAGACATTCATGATTGATTGATAGATTGTTTGGAGTGCACGCTAAATTAATTTGTTAATTGATCTATATCTAGTATAAGTTAGGGAATACGTAATCGTTCTCGACACTTTACACAAGTAGAAAACACGAGACCTTGCGGAGGGATTCCGTGGAGCAATTGTGTGTAGAAACAACGCTAGAAAGTGGACCAAGCGAACCGAGTTTAACTACTAGTACTAAACCTAAATTCATAAATCTTAATGCATTCTGGGAATTACATCTTGTAAGCGAACCTCAAGGTGGTTCTTTTGAATAGAATCTGATAACTAAGCGGACTGTTACTCGGTGAAATTAGGGATTTTGGGGCTAGCTAAGCGGACTGCTATCCTACGGTTGGTGATAATCTGTGACTAATAACAAGTAGAAAAGAACATAACTTTAATCATTGTTTCGTAACGAAGAAGGATTCCTTGATCTTGTCTCTCTTATTGCTTTCAACTTTATCTTTTAATTGCTTTGTTTAATTTTCTTTTGCTTTTTACACCCCCCTTTCGTGACAATTTTTACAACTAGAATCTCGTGCTCCTCGTGGGATCGACCTTGACTACCCTATATTACTTGTTAATTAGGTAGTAAAGTATTAATTAATTTGTTGTGATTACGACACGCATCAGGTATCGCTAAGGAAAAGAACATTGGTGGTTAAACGTTTTATCTAAACGAAAGAGTGAAAGCACAGACTAAGGGGGAGTAACATATCATATGAATTGGTATAACAAAGGCGTGTGGATTGAATATCTACCTATGTTCCTTAGGTAGAGTATTAGCTTTTTTATTATAATGTCAATAACGGCATTTTCAAGGATTGAATGTAAGCAGTTTACTGTGCTGTTGAATTCAGGAATCAAGCGTATGTGTAATAAATTCTTGTAATTTGTTTATCCATATGATGTAAGAGTTTTGTCACTAAAATTAACAAAGGGGGAGATTGTTAGAGCATAGCTCGGTTGAACCCACCAAGCGTTGGTATGTCAAGTTTGGTTGTCATATTTTAGAGAATCAAAACTCATGTTAAGAGTCGCTTGATTATGTACTAGAGTCAACTTCGTATAGGTTAGCTTGAAAGTATTAGGATAATGAGACTTTACAAGTATTGCGAAGACTTGAAGATGTGAAAAAGCAAGAAGCTACAACGACAACTGTTAGAGCATTGCTCGGTCGAACTCGCATGCGTTGCTATCTCAAGCATGTTTGTCAATGTTAGTGATCAAAACTATAAGTCTTGATTTCTTGCCTATTATAGCTAAAGGTCTCGGACTAGGATAGAAAGTGTAGTTGAGCTCAAGACTCCATGGCAATCATCATACAAGATGAAGGACTACTCAAGGAACTGGTGGAACTTCATCGACTAAAATGTATGTGGAGACTTGAACTTATCTGTCACTCAAAAGTCTATTTACTCTATCTCATATTCTTGAGACAAAAGTCGTTTTGATATATAGACTTTCATTATACACATTTTCTATTTCGAGCCGAGTTTAACTCGCCTATCTATTTCTCGAAATATGTGTTGGTAAGCTTTCGCTTTAGCCAAATTCATCTTTACCTAGTGACGAATGTCATGTTATGTTTCAAACACTTTGAAAATTGCTCTGACGAAAAATGGTCTTTGAATAACGGCTATATAATGTCCTCTGAGAATGTTTCAATGATTGAAATGAGAGTTTAGATTACATAACCGTTGGTAGGATATAAGCATTTTTGTGGAAACACATATATGTATAAGTCCTTATTCCTTGAACCAAAGTTTGCGAACTTTGTTGATCAAGAGAAAACGGAATGTGGCGTGAGCCAAGTCCACGAACTCAGTCCGCGAACTGGCGGAAGTTCTCAACCCGAGAATTTCTGCTGGAGTTTGTGAACTCCTTTCGTGAGCTTAATTCCGCGAACCCAATCCGTGAACTTGAGTAGGTTATATCTAAAATCGGTTGTTCTTGAACTCATGTTTATATAAACTAAGGAATGCTTTTGCAAACCGTGGCTATAAAGTTCATAAACCGATTCGAGTGAATCAAACAGTTTTTGCTTCGATTGTATCTTGTGTAGTTACATAAGATCTAAGCAATTGAACAACTCTCTAACTAGTTCATTTGAGTCATTTGAACTAGTTATGGTGAAGAAGAATATGGTTGATATGAAATTGCTTATATGGCTAACCATTTGGTTAACTATTGTTGAATCAACAAATGTCAATGTTTGGGAACGGTTACATAAACCCAAAATTGGACATTTCATTTGTGTGTAACAAGCTAAGGTTTCGATCCAACGGTTGAGAAATATTAGCTTGAATCTAATCAGGTTTTCATCTAACGATGAATATTGAATGCTTTGTTACCAAGCTAACATTGATTGCAAACCCTGATTTGAAAGACTATATAAGGGAGAACTCTAGCAACTGGGAAACCTCATCCCCACACCTTACGTGTGATACTAGTTGCATAAGCTAGAGTCGATTCTCCTTTAACCTTGGGTTTTCTTCTCTAAACCAGGTTAACGACTTAAAGACTTCATTGGGATTATGAAACCAGACCGATACTACTTTTCTTGTAGTTGTGTGATCTGATCTTGCTGTTTCTATCATACGAGTATAATTGGAATAATTGGCTTGAGATTTATATCTCCGATAGGCAAGATATAAAAGAAATCACAAACACTTCGTCTCATCATTTGTGATTCCACAATATCTTTTTTCGCTGCGTCGATTAAGATTATTGTGAGGTGATTGATAATACTAGGCTTTTCTTCGGGAATATAAGTCCGGGTTATCAATTGGTTCCTGTTCACCTTGATTTATCAAAAGACGGAACAAAAACTCGTAGGTATATTCGTGGGAGACGGATTTATCTATTACCATAGACTTTTCTGTGTGATACAAATTTGTTTATTAAAGTCTTCGACTTTGGGTCGTAGCAACTCTTAGTTGTGGGTGAGATCAGCTAAGGGAATCAAGTACGTAGCATCCTGCTGGGATCAGAAACGTAGGAGCATAACTGTACCTTGGATCAGTGTGAGATTGATTGGGGTTCAACTACAGTCCATACTGAAGTTAATTTGGAGTAGGCTAGTGTCTGTAGCGGCTTAATTCAGTGTGTGTTCAATCTGGACTAGGTCCCGGGGTTTTTCTGCATTTGCGGTTTCCTCGTTAACAAAATTCTGGTGTCTGTGTTATTTCTATTCCGCATTATATTTGTTTATATAATTGAAATATCACAAGTTGTGCGTTGTTAAATCAATTAGAATATTCGACCTTTTGGTTGTTGATTTAAATTGATTGACACTTGGATATTGGTCTTTGGTATCATCCAAGTTATCTCTCTTTGATAAAGACTCGCAGATTTCTATTTGCTTGAGTAAAGATCAAATCGAGAGATTGAGATATAAACTCTTTGATATACTTTTCTCTAGATTGAGTCTGACCGTCTAGTTGATTCTCTAGAAAGTATATTGGAGTTTGACCATACAGATTGCTAAGCGAAATATTGGGTGTGATTGTTGTACCCCCGTTTTTTCAATTGGTATCAGAGCAGGCAAACACGTTCAAGACTTATAAGTCAGTGTTTGTAGCGATCTGACTCTATGGACAGAGGTGCTATCTCTATTAACGTACCACCAGTCTTCGATGGCTCTAATTACTTATGGTGGAAAATTGTTATGCGAGCTTTTCTTCAAGCGCGTGATTTTCAATCATGGGTATATGTTGTTAATGGCTATGATCCTCCCGTTGTGGCAGTTGTAAATGTAAACGTTCCCAAGAATATTGGTGAATACAGCCCTGCTGAGATACTTGCCGCAAAGCAAAATTCTGACGGTTTGAATGCCATCATACATGCCATTACCCCAAATCTTCAGCACCATGTGTCAAATTTCACTAAGTCGCAAGAAGCTTGGGATATCTTAGAAAACGTTTTTGAAGGTAATACCAGTGAAAAGGAAGCTAAGCTTCAAAACCTTAATTCCGATTGGGAAAACCTTTGTATGGCAGATGAAGAAACTTTTGATGAGTTTAATCACAAAGTGTCTGAAATTGTTAATGCATCTTTTGCATTGGGTAAGACTATTCCTGAAAAGGACATTGTGATGAAAATTCTCAGATCGCTGCCATCCAGATACGATTCTAAGAAGCATACCATCGTTGAGGGAAATAACCTTGATAATCTCTCCAGAAATACGCTGGTTGGGAAGCTTAAGATCTTTGATCATGAACATTCATCCAAAACTAAGGATGTTGCGTTCAAAGCACTAAAGGACACTAAATTACTTGATAAAAGTAAAAAAAGTGTATATCTCTGAAGATGATCACTCTGAGACAGATTCATCCGATGAAGATCTTGACAAATCAGTCTCGATGATCACAAGACAGTTTAGGGATCTTCTGCTGAAGAGAAGTAAATGGTTCTCCAGAGATAAGCCTAAGGCATCAATCAAACCTCATAATTGTGTTCCTCCTAAAAATAGGGATATTGATGAAACTGATGATGAGGATATGCCTTAGAGCTTTAAGCGTAAAGGATTTGGTCATTTTTCAAACGATTGCCCAAATCGTATAAAATACACTGGGAACAAAGGTCTTGATGCAACTCTTGATGAAATGTCTGACAACTATGATTCTAATGAAGACGAGAAATCAAGTGTAGCACTTCTTAGTGAAAATATTAATTTTGATAATTGTAGCAATACATACATCAATCTTGATATTCTTTCAGAAGATAATCCAACTATTCTGGAAGATAAAGTTGATCCATTCTTTGGAAACTCTGTTTATAATGTTTCAGGTTCCACTATGTGCCTAGATGCATGCACATCTCAAAAGCCTGACTTTTATCCTAGACTGACGTGTTCGTATTGTTCTCTAAAGGTTCATGAACTTTCAAGGTGTTACAAGTACAAACACCAACTGAGGCACATCAACAAACTTCAACAAAGAGCAAATCATTTAACACGGAAGCTTAAACTTGCTCAGAAGACCGCTGAGGTATATAGGATCTTATCTTCATCTAAGAAGTTAGTTTCCAAGGAAAAACCAAGACCATTAGAGAAGAGAGTATGGTCGAGTCGGTTTGATAGACAGAAGTCTGAGGATTCCTTTCATGAGGAAAATGGTGGACAAATTGTTGTTCACCGCAACACAATTTAATTGTGTTGATTGATGAAAATCTTGTCTCATGTGCCAGATCAAAAGAGACAATGATTTTGTACCTCTCAGGCTTTAGGAAAAGTTTTTTTTCTTTTCTTAGCTTTTGCTCTTTCTTGTCTTTCTACAAAAAGAGAGGGTTATGATTGTCAATTCTACTCTTTATAGGGTTGAGAGTTGGACGTGTATGAACCTGTTAAAGGTTTCGAAACCCTACATTCCTTTTCCTTCATTGAAACTCCTTTTTATCTCAAGACTACTTGTTGAGATTGTGATATCCTCTCACAAACCCATACGCCTATGGATGCTCCAAGTGCCATGTCTTCTGATGGAAAGGATGTTAATATGATTATCAAGCCATCCATCATGAAGGAAAAAGAGAAATCTCCGTTAGCTCCGACATTGAAAAGAAAAAGAAGGAATGTGAGGAAGCCAAGGGCTGTTCCTTCAAACTCTCAGAAGTTTTCTGATGTTCTTGAAGTGTTGAAAGAGATACGAAAGGAGATTCAACAAATAAAGGCTTTTGTGTATAAGACTTATGAGATTCAGAAGGCCCTGGTTCGACATCATCAGCCAAGAAGGTTTATTGATATAAACTCCTACTTTAATGAACCTTACGTCCCAATGGCTATTGACGACAAGGAGTTCGGGGACGATAAAGAATTCTTCAAAGGTATTTACATTTAGTAAATCTTCTATTTTTCTGTTTTTGTTGGAAGAATAACTAGAGTGTGGAATAGCCATTATTGTGATTACACATAGCTATGACCAACATTTTCATCTTCATGTGTTTAGATTTCTTGGTTTAAACTCTAAATTTGTTTGGAAGATGATTTTTGCAGTATTAATCTTTATGGTTTTATATATTGAAATTGTTAGGGGATATGTGTGTTTGCATCTGTGAACTATGATTGTCCCATATCTTGTCAAAAGTAAAGTCTTTCATAAGTCGATATTCATATGTTGATAAAGGAATGAATGGAATTTTGACAAATACAAAAGTTAAGCCTATATTGTCAATTATTGACGCAAGATAGGTTAAAATCTTTTGTTTTCAAGGATTATGTCTATTGTTTGTCATTGTGCAAATGGTGATGGAAAATAGAATGAATCCTTGTGTATTCCGCAGTAATTGATCTTCCCTGATCCATATTTTATGTTAAACTGTGAGGTTCCGTAATGTGTCTTATGTTGAGAACTAAACGACCAAGTTGATTATTTTATGATTAGCTTTGTTGTTAAGGGTGCACAGGAACCGAGCCGAAAAACCGGACCGTCCCGGAACCGGTGGAACCGTACCTATTTTTGTACCGAACCGAGGAAGGGGGTACAGGTACCGGTCCAAAAAATAGGAACCGAGGCTAGGGAGGTACAGGTACTCGGCCCTAACCATATCCCGTGCCGTCCCATACCGATTGTACCGATCAATATTGAACGTTAGATTTAGAATCTTAGATATAATCAGAAGTGTTTCATTTTTTTCCATCATCTTTTTTGACAAATCTAAATTGTTATTCAATTCGATTCACCTGTCCTTTGCTCATGTATATAATCAACCCAGCCACACACACACACTTGACAAATCTAAATTGTTCAAATCAAAGCAAGATCGATAGAATACTCCACCGACCATATAGACTCTCTTACATTCAACACTTCGGCTAAATCCTTTCCTTCATCTCTCAGTTTTCTTCTCCTTCTCATATATATATATAAATCAGCAAGCAAGGTTTTACTCACACATATATGGATAGATAGAAAAGATGGGATTAAAATCATTGATAAGCTTACAAATGATACCATGGTCGTGTGTTCCATTGATATGGAACCATATCTCTTGTATACATATCAAAGGAGACGAAGAACAACCGCAACAGCCTCAACCTCAGCATCTCTTTCAATCCGTTCTTTCTTTTGCTACCATTGCTTCTTTTGCTACCGCTTCTTCTAAATCATCATCACAGGTATCTCCTCTCACTACCACTCCCTCTTCGGTTTAATTCAAAAAATCGGTACTGACGGCCAAAGTTAGGAAGAATGCCGACGTTTTAAACAAGGTGAGAAGTTGTCAACCGTTTGATATAAGAAAAACAACATCTGGGTCGTTACAGATTAGAGTGTCAGATGAGTTTACATCAAAATTAATGGAAGCACCATCATCAGTCAAAGAAGATGATGAAAAAATTTAGGACCGAGACTAGTACCGGAACCGTCCCTGGTACCGTACTGGTCCCTAATGGTACCAGAACCGAGGTACAAGGTACATGTACCGGTCCAAAAAATAGGAACCGAGGCTAGGGAGGTACAGGTACTCGGCCTCGGAAAGAACCGAGCCGAACCGTACCGTGTGCACCCTTATTTGTTGTTGTTTCGTAAGGTACTTTATGTCGAGCATTTTGGAACTAATTAATCATCTTGTTTGGTTATTTAGTTATAACTCCATAAGTCTTCTTATGTTTGAGCATTTTTGACTGGGTTGATTATTTTCATGATTAACTTAGTCATTGCTCCATAGATTCTCTTATGTCGAGTATGACCAATTAAATTGATTACTTTTGTGATTAGTTTGGTTGTGTATTTTTATTAGATTAATTATGGGTTCTCTTGTGATTAATCTAATTGAGTATTTTTGAGTCTCCATAAGTTCACTTGTGTTGAGCATTATCGATTAAATTAATCATGAACTTCTTGTGGTTAATTTAATTAAGTATTTTGGATTCAAATTCATACTTGTATGTGATTTGTTATGTCCAAAGAAATCCTTCTTTTCTTTCGAAATTAAGGTCGCTCTTGTTGTTCTTTCGGGAATGACATATTATGGGGGAGAGTTCTTAATTGAACTTGTGCTTAATTGCCAAATCTTTGTGAGGAGTGCGGTTGTGGAATATTATAGGGGTTATCTTGTATCTTTATAAACTCCTTGATGAA
Source organism: Papaver armeniacum (assembly GCA_023531295.1). Classification (NCBI taxonomy): domain Eukaryota; kingdom Viridiplantae; phylum Streptophyta; class Magnoliopsida; order Ranunculales; family Papaveraceae; genus Papaver; species Papaver armeniacum. Next base: position 83,971 of record JAJJWW010015571.1, read on the forward strand.
AGCATTTAGCTTCGGCTATATGATTGCATCTAAATAAGTTGATATGTGCTTACTTTTGGTCATGAAATGTCTCTATGGAAATTTTCATTAGGATCCCATTTTCGTACATTTGCCAATTTTATTGACAAAAAGGGGGAGAATTAATGTGTAGTTCACACTACAAATACATAAAGTTTTCGGATCATTATGTAAGGGGGAGTGGTTTTCATGTGAGATGGAGTATTGACTAAGGGGGAGTGATACATATCACCATAGTATTGTTGTTGAAGTTGTGATACAATTGGACTTTGACGTTGTGTAATGATACTATGACACTATATAACAATGATTGAGAACTCTTGTTTTCTTGTTGTTATAGCTACGGATTTTCAACAACGATGATGCTAAACTTACAACCTTTGGGATCATTGGAGTACTTGGAAGTGACGAAGATTTCGAGTAATGTTGAAGATTAGGCATGTGGAATAGGAGCTACAAAAGTTAATTTATTTATTTTTTGTATTCCATATGTATTGATAGTTTTGTCACTAAAATTGAAAAGGGGGGAGATTGTTAGAGCATTGCTCGGTCGAACTCGCATGCGTTGCTATCTCAAGCATGTTTGTCAATGTTAGTGATCAAAACTATAAATCTTGATTTCTAGCCTATTATAGCTAAAGGTCTCGGACTAGGATAGAAAGTGTAGTTGAGCTCAAGACTCCATGGCAATCATCATACAAGACAAAGGACTACTCAAGGAACTGGTGGAACTTCATCGACTAAAAGGTATGTGGAGACTTGAACTTATCTGTCACTAAAAAGTCTATTTACTCTATCTTCTATTCTTGAGACAAAAGTCGTTTTGATATATAGACTTTCATTATACACATTTGCTATTTCGAGCCGAGTTTAACTCGCCTATCTATTTCTCGAAATATGTGTTGGTAAGCTTTCGCTTCAGCCAAATTCATCTTTACCTAGTGACGAATGTCATGTTATGTTTCAATCACTTTGAAAATTGCTATGACGAAAAATGGTCTGTGAATAACGGCTATATAACGTCCTCTGAGAATGTTTCAATGATTGAAATGAGAGTTTAGATTACATAACCATTGGTAGGATATAAGCATTGTTGTGGAAACATATATATGTATAAGTCCTTATTCCATGAACCAAAGTTTGCGAACTTTGTTGATCAAGAGAAATGGAAGTGGCGCAAGCCAAGTCCGCGAACTGGCGGAAGTTCTCACCCGAGGTTTTCTGCTGGAGTTTGTGTACTCCTTCACTGAGCTTAAGTCCGCGAACCCAGTCCGCGAACTTGAGTAGGTTATATCTAAAACTGGTTGTTTTTGAACTAATGTTTATATAAACTAAGGAATGCTTTTGCAAACCGTGGCTATAAAGTTCATGAACCGATTCGAGTGAATCAAACAGTTTTTGCTTTGATTGTGTCTTGCGTAGTTACATAAGATATAAGCAATTGAACAACTCTCTAACTAGTTCATTTGAGTCATTTGAACTAGTTATGGTGAAGAAGAATATGGTTGATATGAGAGTGATCATATGGCTAACCATTTGGTTGACTATTGTTGAACCAACAAATATTAATGTTTGGGTACGGTTCATAAACCCAAAATTGAACATTTCATTTGTGCATAACAAGCTAAGTTTTCGATCCAACGGTTGAGAAATATTAGCTTGAATCTAATCAGGTTTTCATCTAACGGTGAATATTGAATGCTTTGTTACCACGCTAACATTGATTGCAAACCCTGATTTGAAAGACTATATAAGGGAGAACTCTAGCAACTGGGAAACCTAATCCCCACACTTTACGTGTGATACTAGTTTGCTTTGTTACCAAGCTAACATTGATTGCAAAACTCATAGGTTTATTCGTGGGAGACGGATTTATCTATTCTGTAGACTTTTCTGTGTGATACAGATTTGTTTATTAAAGTTTTTGACTTTGGGTCGTAGAAAATCTTAGTTGTGGGTGAGATCAGCTAAGGGAATCAAGTACGTAGCATACTGCTGGGATCAGAGGCGTAGGAGCATAACTGTACCTTGGATCAGTGTGAGATTGATTGGGGTTCAACTACAGTCCAGGCCAAAGTTAATTTGGAGTAGGCTAGAGTTTGTAGCGGCTTAATACAGTGTGTGTTCAATCTGGACTAGGTCCCGGGGTTTTTCTGCATTTGCGGTTTCCTCGTTAACAAAATTCTGGTGTTTGTGTTATTTCTATTCCGCATTATATTTGTTTATATAATTGAAATATCACAGGTTGTGCGTTGTTCAATCAATTAGAATATCCGACCTTTTGGGTTGTTGATTTAAATTGATTGACACTTGGATATTGGTCTTTGGTACCATCCAAGTTATCTCTCTTTGATAAAGACTCACATATTTCTATTTGCTTGAGTAAAGTTCAAATCGAGAGATTGAGATATAAACTCTTTGATATACTTTTTATCTAGATTGAGTCTGACTGTCTAGTTGATTCTCTAGAAAGTATATTGGAGTTTGTCCATACAGATTGCTAAGCGAAATATTGGGTGTGGTTGTTAGACCCCCGCTTTTTCAATTGGTATTAGAGCAGACAAACACGTTTAAGACCTTACAAGTCTGTGTTTGTAGCGATCTGAGGATGGACGATACTATCTCCGATAAATGCGTCACCAGAAATAAAAGCTCTGTCTCATCTGTTTCTATTAAAGAGAAAGTTCTTCAATCTCAAATATAGACGAACCTTGTGTTCAAACAAGACAGACAGGCTGCGACATATGTTTTTCCGATTACCCTTCAAAAGAGTCTATCTCTCTAAATGATAGGGAAACAGCTAAAGAGAGTGATTTGATTCTAAATCTCGCTAGAATTCAAGCTGATAGATTTAATCGGTTAAAATATCATGTCGATAATCTCCTTGGTGTAATAAGGGACTGCAATTTCAAAGAAAATAATGAGGATCACTCCTCCCGTATGGTTCTCAAGGCAAGTGATGTGATTTTAACAAGTTGTAGTAAAAAGTGGTAAGAAAGATGTCGTTCACTCAGACTTGTAAAGACTCGATTTAAAACTTAAAAATAGAATACTCTAAAAACAAAGATAATATTTACACAAGTTTGTCACGATATCGAGAGGTACTAGGACTCAGGATTCCACCATAAAATTCATTCATGCGATTCATATATTTATTCTAGACAATTATAGCTCAAATAATAATAAAATATTGACTTTATGTTTTGCCGAAAGTAGATTTTGAAAGTGGTGATTGTATATCTAAAGTATGAGACATCAAAACACTTAAGAAAGCATGACCCATCAATTGAAATCACAATCACTCAATAAAAACCATAAAACAATTAACAATCTATGCAAAAAGTCATGAAAGAATTAAATATAATTACCACACGCATGAAATATGGCTTCCTCCGTCATCCCAGTGTTGGGGTTTAGCTCCTCATGTCGAAAACATACCCAAAAGATAGAAACATGGCTCAAAAGGTGTTTTATTGGTGAAAATATAATACACAGATATTCACAACGGTTTTTAGACGCTATAGAAATTACTGTTACAATTTATAAGACTGTTGAACAACGATAGTTTATTGATGCAGCAGAATTGCGACTGTCTTTGATGGTCCAATGTTCTTCACGTTCTTCTTCAGCAGCAACAGCTTACTTTTCTGAAATTCTTATTTTTCACCTCTGCAGTCTCCGTCTCGACCCCAAACTCTCTACGTCCCTTCTATGAACCTCAGCACTCGTATATATACCCCACAGGTCGACTAAATCTCAAGAATATCTCCGGTTATCTTCTTTTTTCTTTCTTTAGGAGTTCTGACCTTTTTCTTCTCCCCCGAATTCTCTCACGCGTCTCCTGTAGAGTCTGAGTTGTTGCAATCCTTTACGGGATGTAATAAAATCTTCATATAGGGTCTTCTTTCCATTTCTACACGTAACTGCCGAATATTGAAACAGAAAAATACCCGAAACCTTCACTTCCCTGTTTTATCAAACTTCCAAATATATGGACGATTTCATACCTTCTTTTTGATTCCAATACGTCACTCATCCCTGTTTTATCAAACCAGGCCCATATCTATCCAAATCCACGAAGAAATCCAACATAAACTTGCCCTAAAATTCACCTGAAAATCTCGCCGGTGAACTCAACAAAACCCGTGATACTCTTTCTTCAAATCCCCAATGATCTGGTCCAAGTTATTCACATCTGACGAACATACATGCCCTGTCTAGTCAATTGAAGTATATCCCAACTTAGTTTGGTGATTGAATCTCCCCCAATCGGTTCCAAAAATCCAACCCTAATATGTAACTTTGCTGCCACTAGTTTTCCCGCCAAAACCCGTTTTTGAATTTTGGAAGATGACCTGCCCCTTATCCTGTGCTGGTGTGCCAAAAGTAGATGCTCTGGAAATGGGTTACCCCTTAGTAATTGAGGTACCCCTTATCCAAAATGGGGGTCCGTATAGTAATTTTCTCCCACGAGCGCAAACACCACTTTTCGAACCAATTTCGCCGCAAAAGCTTATTTCTCCAAAAACACCTATAAAATAGCAAAATAAGCGCAAAATAGAGTGCTAACATTACAGAGAATTGAGACTAATATAGACACATAAATGCGTCTATCAAATACCCCCAAACTTATTATTTGCTAGTCCTCGAGCAAATCAAAAACTGAAAAGAAAATCCTAACTCACTGTCGCAGGCATCGTCGATTGCATTTAGCGTATGCAATAAGCCTTTAAACCCCTAGGTGGCCCTAGTGGCCGAGTTATAGTCTCGGGAGGGTTTACCAGAGGTGTACCCACAAAACCTTTATACTCCAGACCCTAACTATCTAAGCAGAACCTTGGAAGGCACTAAAGAATCTCCTTGGTTGGCATACTTATTGACTACAGGAGGAAGTACCCTGATGCGAAATTCCAATTGATGTACACGAGTTTGCACTCAAGCATACTAAAATTCATATATAAGTCACAGAGCTCTACTCAGATAGTTTCTGGACATCATAACCGGAGTCAACCAATCACATGGAAAGATTAAGAAGATGGATGAGAAAAACGTAGATGGTTTTGATGTTGACTAAGGTGAACGGTGTTTCTCATATCTCGTCCGAAGGCCACCGCCAAAACGAACCTATCCAAATGGTGAGATATTGGTTCGACTAATATCAACACACCGGCATATACAAGGGAACCGGTGGTCGATAATCCTAACTCTAGGTCAACACAACTGGCATGTACAAGGGTACCAGTGGTCGACTTTATTGAACACTTTATTCCGTTTGGTCTGATGGTCCGGTCTCAATTTTTTTTTTTTTTTTGGGGTATCTCAATCACTCTAATTCACCCTAGCATTGGTAACAACTTGATTCGTGGGCCCCACCCAATCACTTAGAGAAATATAGTTTAAAAACAAAACAAAATAAAAACAGAAGTGAAAAGGACTCAACGAGATATGGTGAAACTATCATGTTATTTCTAACACCTGAGCTCTGTGCTTTTATGAATAGACTCTTTAGATGTTTCCATCTAATCAGATTGGTTCCTCAACTCCTACAACCAAAATGCTTCCATCCACTTAGATTGGTTAGTGCCATCCTTAATAAGCATAAATTTCTAGGCTCTGGAGTTCATTTATTGCAACTAATCAAAAAGTTTCTCCCAGACCCCCAAACTTAAATCTAACATTGTCCTCAATGTTATAAAGATAAAATTAAATGCATGAACAAGGAGAAACTGTTACCATTTGAAGTAAAAGAGTTAAGGAAAGATATTACCGTGTCGCATGAATATTGGGTTACCTCCCAAGAAGTGCTAAGTTTAACGTCTTCACCCAGACTAACAAAGGATTAGTCACCTCATAGAATCATAAAGTAATAGCCGAAATATCTCGTGGGTCATCAAAACCAAATAGAGCTATCACAAATAAAAGGAATCTCGCAACCCGCCAAGAAAATTAACAAATAAAGCAAACCCTTGCCTAGTTTTCTGTTTAAGACAACTACATCTATTGTGGTTCGAGTTCGAGTTCTATAACTGGGTCCAAATAAAATATTTGTACGTGCTGGAATTCCTCAAAGCTAAGATCCGGTTCAGTTTGTAAAGTCTGTAAAAACTCAAATAGGAACTTAGAAGCACATAATAATAACCCGAATAATTGCGGATCCTTAAAGTCAATCAGTTTTGACTCACACAATTGACCACGATGAAACTGCGGTCAATCATAATACAATGTGTCGATACTAATTTCCTAAAGTACATAGGTTTAGTCTCAAAACTCAATAATTGACACATCTGAAACATATACGTTCCCACAATTGGTTGAAAAATATTTGGTGGGAAAACAAAATCAATCTGGGTATCATAGCCTGGGCTAACCACATCAACCAGAGGATGGGTTTCTAACAACTGAACTTCCTTATGGACATCACTAGGTTAAGGAAAACGTGTATGAAGATAATCTTTTAAAATGGTTGAGGCACATATGTCAAGTCCCAAGTGAGGGACCTTTCTAAGAGTTAAAGCACATGGAGAATGATAATCACCCCCAAACTTAGAGTTTTCGGTGTCTCTAGAAAGACTAGTTACAACTTCCCTAATTTCAAGGTCATCTGATTCCTGAAAATGGTCAATTGATTCTTCTAAGTCAGGTTCATCCTCACTCATATCTACGAGTTCATTTTCTTTGTCTAAGACTGTTGTTTCTAAATCGCTAGACTCAAAATATACCAGTTCCAATTTCGTCGTATAGTGGTAAGTATTCCCGCCTGTCACGCGGGTGACCCGGGTTCGATCCCCGGCAGCGGCGCCAAAAATTGATGTGATTTAACAAGTTGTAGTAAAAAGTGGTAATAAAGATGTCGTTCACTCAGACTTGTAAAGACTCGATTTAAGACTTAAAAATAGAATACTCTAAAAACAAAGATAATACACAAGTTTGTCACGATATCGAGAGGTACTAGGACTCAGGATTCCACCATAAAATTCATTCATGCGATTCATATATTTATTCTAGACAATTATAGCTCAAATAATAATAAAATATTGACTCTATGTTTTGCCGAAAGTAGATTTTGAAAGTGGTGATTGTATATCTAAAGTATGAGACATCAAAACACTTAAGAAAGCATGACCCATCAATTGAAATCACAATCACTCAATAAAAACCATAAAACAATTAACAATCTATGCAAAAAGTCATGAAAGAATTAAATATAATTACCACACGCATGAAATATGGCTTCCTCCGTCATCCCAGTGTTGGGGTTTAGCTCCTCATGTCGAAAACATACCCAAAAGATAGAAACATGGATCAAAAGGTGTTTTATTGGTGAAAATATAATACACAGATATTCGCAACGGTTTTTAGACGCTACAGAAATTACTGTTACGATTTATAAGACTGTTGAACAACGATAGTTTATTGATGCAGCAGAATTGGTTCGAAAAAAGGTACTATTGCTAGAATAGTTATTTGCTAAAGTAGTGTTATAGCAAGCCTCAAAAAGGATGCCACGGAAATAGAACATCGCTTAAAGAAACTCTTTATTCAAGGATGCTCTAAGCAGTCTAATATACCAAGTACTTTTGCTACGACTAAAAACGTTTCTCCAGAAGTAAAATCGGAATCCCTTCCTGTCAAAAAGAATGTGTTTGAATTTCCCGTTGACCAAGGGTGTTCCACATCACATGGAAGGAAGAAATCTCCTAACAAGATTGTGAAGACTACTTTGTCTAATCACTTATGTGATCAGAAAGTATGCCTCTTTTGCGATGCAAAAGGCTCTGCTAAACAAAAGAGAAACTCTAGTTTGAATAAAACCTCCTTGGTTCAACTTCAACACACCTTAGATTTGATTCTCAAAGGTGTAACTGACATTCGTATATCTAAACCAGTTGGTTTTAGTACTTACCATGTGTATGTTGCCAGGAAAGTCAGTTCAATGAGTTCCTCAAATGTCCTAAAATAGAATATAAGTCTTATGTAGTTGCAGGAAATCCCACACTACACCCCTTACTCAGTTTTGCTTGACTAATCCATTGAAAGACGTATGATCAAGAATATTTATTAATTGATTCCATGAAATGTTTACACAGTACAATAGAATTACACTTGGAAATTAAAGCGCTCTTAAACTTTCTCTCTCCTAATGACTTGCTTCACCATCCAAAAGATCTCTCTCTTCAACAGACTCATTTAGCCCTTTATATAGGGTAATACATAGTGGATGACAGCTAAGCTATCCTTTATTTTCGGGAATGTCTCGCGAAGTGTCGCAACTGCACGAATATTCATTCTCGCGACACTTCTTATCCCTCGCCAGGTTTCATGTCTTCCAATTGTTTTGTTTGTCGTTATTCATCGCGTCGTTTATTTTAGCTCCCCGCGACTCCCTCGCGACACCGTCGTTTATTAATCCCGCGAACCTTGTCCGTTGCGATATTATGATCCTACATCTTGCCTCTTTTTTCTTGAATATTGCTTGAAGAGCGATTTGAAGGAAAAATTCATTGTTGTAATAATCCTTGGTTTCAATTGGTGAAGGAACGAGCGAAAGAATACTTTTCTTGAAAAGTACGTACTTGCCTCTATTCTTTTAGCGAAGTTCCGAAGCTTCTTTGTAGTATATATATAAAGTTCCGTCTCATGTCTCTCCTTACATCTCCTCTGCGAGGGGGAGAATATTATGAGAATCAATATTTTGATTTGCCGCAACTACTTATCTTTATCTGTTTCAGCTCCGTACTATTACACAGATTTTGACTATTAAAGTCTTTTCTTGACACGTCTCTTCCACCCGTTTATTCTCGTCCGTTCGTGTCTCTTCTCGCATTAAATGCCCTCGTTTTTCTCAAGAATATTTTTTGATTTTTCTATATATAGCTTTCTTTTCCTCCTCTTTTCTTCTTTTAATTTCTCTCTGCAACTTTTCTTTACTCTCTCCTTCCGCAATTTGCGCTCCTGCTACTGTAACTCTTTTCTTCATCCCTTCTAACGCTGATCCTAATCTCCAATCTCCCATCCATTCCCATACTGATAATGGCCTTCATTAGTCGTGCATACAAATCTTCTTTTGATGAAGTTCAACAGAAGTTGCTCGAGAAGGGTTTTACTCTATCAACCATTCCTGATCAAGAACCTTCATCTATTCTTTCGCAAAGTCGTTTTCGATCATCAATGTGATGATCAAAAAATTATAGTCTCGCTAGGTCACTTCTCGCAGGACTTCCCATTCCCTTATACAATCCCGAGATGCCCTTATTTTATGAAATCTTGGCCCATGAAAAATTCTCTCGGGCTGTTTATCAATTATGTGGCGATTGCATTCGCCTAATGCTTGAGTTCGCGAACCGTGGTCTTTGGCAAAGGATCTTTATACCCTAATACTTTGTTAGAAACCCCGATTTCGCAAACTTGGAAATAGATCTTTGAGAAATACACCGTAGAGAACTTTTTTGAAAATTATTCAAGTGATAAAGATGAGGAATGCGAAATCTCATTTGGGGCATTCGCTGAAAAAGAAGGATAATGTCCCCGAGGATAAATTACTCATGCAAGATATTGACTCGGCACCCGGCAATAATACTTCTCCTCGCCACTCCAAGGATGAGAAGTGGTGGGTTGTACCCTTGATTTTAAATGGCCCTTACATCGCGGGCTCGCATATTCTTCCCCTGCGAATCTCGCAGATATCATCCTTGGGAATTCAAATGGCACGATAAGGCAAAAGAGGTATGTTTTCCACTTCAAATCTTGCCCTCGCAACTTTCTTTTTATATTTTTGAGTTTGTGGAATTTTTCGGATCGCCAAATTGATAAGAAGCTACAAGGATGATCCGTTGGAGAGTACTCGACGATACTTCGATCGCTTACGAGTGAAGTAAGAAACATTTCCTCGTTATTTGAAACAATATTGTTGCCTCTGTTTCTTATCTTTTAATCGTATGCGAAGGTTGGAGTTGAAGAAGCTGCAGCCGCGAAGATTAGAAGTAAGGGTAAAACCGTCGTTCGCAAAGGTAGATCTTCGCTCCATTAACTAAGAAGCGAAAGACTCGGTCTTCTTCTCGCCTTAGCTCAAGCTCCGAATCTTCTGACGAGGATAACCATGATTCGAATCCCTCTCTCACTAAAGAGATTCCATTGGCCGGTTCTTCTATGGATCGGTTATCTAGCATCTTCTCAGACTCTTTCCAAGGAATGGGAGATGCTCCCCTAGCTTCTCTTTGCGGGACTCTCGCAAATGTGTGTAATCTTTGCTTTACTAGAGGGCAATAATTCTTTCAATGGAGCCTCTAGAATGGTGTCTCCTGACTTCTTGAACGCACTTGGGTCTTTGGTATGCATGTAGTCATATTTCCCTGTTAATTTTAAAATTTTAAATATATATGTATTAACGGTTTTTCTATCTTCTTTCATAGGTTGGAAAAACTTCTTTTGTAGTTGCCTCAGATCTCGAGAGAAGACGCAATAATCTTGAAAAGAGAAATTTACAATTGAACAAGAAGACCCAAGAGCTGGAAGTTGAAGTCGCGTCATCTCGCGATAAGATTCAAAAATTAGAAGCCGATCTGGACTCCCAAAAGGATAGAGTAATCACTCTTCGAGAATTCAAATCAGTGACTTTATGGTATAGTAAATTTCAATTCTCAAATCCTTTTCATGCTATCTTTTATTTTTCTTTGTCGACTATTATTCTCATGCAGACGTATATAATCTCTCCGAAGAATCCATCCTTCTCCATTCATTTCCCGAGCCTATGAATGATGATGTCCTTCTTACTCACCTCAATCAATCTTTAAGTAGTTTCTCAGATAAAACTAACCTCCTTTCATTAAAGGATCTTCAATCCAAATATCATCTCTTAGAGATCGAACACAGATCTAGTTTAAATTTAACTAATCGCTTTAAACGAATGTACCTCGATTCCGAGAAGAAAATCAAGACTTTAAGGAAGAAAATTAGTGATCTCATAGATGAGAACGATCGCATTACTAACAGAGGTGCACAGGCGTTAGCAGAATTCCACAAATCTCTTCTAGGTGTGCAAGTTGAACGAGATGAACTCCTTCATCAGAATACCATACTTAAGCAGCGAGAAGAGCAAGTTCGTTCTCTTCTTGTTATTAATAGTGATGATGAATTCGCACGGGCTGCGAAAGTTTTAGATAATGCCAGGAATAACCTAGGTGTTGATGTTAGTCTTCATGCCGAGCATACTTCCTTGATTAAAGATATGATATCTGATAGAGAAGGTTACTTATTATACCTTACTGCTTCTTACTTCTATTGCTTGTAAATTATTAACTTGTTGTTACTTATTTGTAGAATCCGAGAAGAGACTTCAAGTTAGAATTAGAGAGCTTGAATCTGAAAAAGAACAACTCGCCAGGAATTTTCCAACGAGAATTGAAGAACTTGAAAGGCGAAAAAGAACAATTCGCAAAGAGTCTCTCCTTCGCGAGAATAAATATTTCAAGTTGAAGAAACAATTTCTAACGACAGGTGGCGAATTTTAATAATGATGCCGTTCGTTTTCGCAATGGAGCCATGGAGTATGTTTGTAAGGACCACAATATCCCTCTCGCATTCATATCCCCGGCTTTCTCGAAAAGGTTCCCGAGAATCACTTTTTGTCTCATACGTTTCGATAGTGAGGCTAGCGAAGAAGAAAATTCTCAAGCGATGAGAATAATAGGATCGAAGAATCGATGAAGGAGAAGAATCACCAAAGAAATAATTCTTTTTGTTTTCTTTTGCTGCCTCTAATATCTGTACATTTCTGTATCTTTTTATTATAGTGTACTTCTTGGATTGTTCCCCCCTAAATTCAATCTTCACTCCCTTTTTTGGTAGTTCTTCTTTGTAATATAATTGGCTAACATTATTGATGTATAACTCTTGCATCAGAAGATGAATAACAATATTCCATCCTTTCCATTCCCATACTTGCCTCTGTTATTTATCTTCAGATGGAAGATTTTAGTTGTCATCATGTATTTTGCTGGATAATTATTTTATTGTTATTGAAATGTATCGTTGCGACGAGGTCGCAGGTACTTTCATAAATTAAGAATCCTATTTATCTCGCCTTATCATCTCGATAGTCTTTATTTTATCTCTTCTTGTTGCGACAAGGTCGCAGGCCGCCTTTGCATTTTCAAGCAAGGGCCCATTGACCTTGCCTTATCATTTTCGTGTGGTCTTCCAAGTTAGACCTCCCTAATTAGAGGTCTTCCCCTGCCACCTTTCATTGCGACAAAATCGCAGGACGTCTTTACACTTGCATGTAAAAACCCATTGATCTTGCCTTATCATTTTCCAAGTATTTTTTCCTCTCGCAGATGTTTTAGTTGCGGCAATATGACAAGCCTAAATATCCTTGCGAATATAAAGCCCCATGACATTGCCGTCGTGCGACGAAATCGCAGGACGTCCGTACACTTTCGTGTAAAGACCCATTGATCTCGCCTTATCTTCGCGTTAGTATTATTGCCTCTGCAGGATCATTGCACAAATATGACAAGCCTAAATTCTCTTGCGAAAACACAGCCTTATGACATTTGCGTCTGTTTTGACACTCCCCCTAATGGAGAGCGTCGCCCTTATCATCTCCCTGGTTGCCCCTTCAAGGAGGCGAAACATCGGCCATACAAGACTAGCTCCTCCCATCCGGTCTTAACAACAACCTGTTTGTTTTCGCAGCCTCTTATCCCTTATACCTATAGGGTTTATGGTTACGAGGCTGCACCCTAAGTGGAGTTTTCTTCGGGGCGAGTGCAACATATGCCAAGACTTGCCAAGAATGGCAGTGGTAGGTTCATCCATCCCGGGCACTCGCTCAACCGTGTACCTCGGCGCCTTGAGCATACATCGACTCCTAGGAAGAGACCCTCGGTCACCCAACCAGGTATAACCTTATATATATAGTTGGGAATCCAAGGTACCTCTTAGGATAGGCTTTCATGGGCCCCAAATTTTCATGACTCGAGCTTCGGGAGCGGTGTAACCTTCCCCCGAGCCATGTCGAGAGATACCCCCTTATATGACGCACTTTAGGTCTTACATTTGCCTCTTACGAAATGTTATTCGCGAACTAGGTGTACGCCATAAAGGTTCGTCCCATTCTTTTATTCATTCATCTTTGTTAAATCATTCAATCATTCATGTTTCATTATTTGTCGATGTTTGTTTGCGAAGTATTCGCAAAATTCCATTTCATTTGTTGTATTTTCATTTTCTTTCTTAACCGAATTCTCATATACTCTTGATTGCGAGATTCTCGCACATCATTACTTCAATTGCTACTCTTTTCCCTCGCTTTTGTTGATTATTCACTTCTTATGCCTTTTGTTCCTCATACCCTTTGCTTCTTTATTATCGAATATTCGCTTTGTCTCTAGGCATTCACCTCGCGAGGTATGTTCAGTCCTTACTTCTATAGCATCCACCATCAGTTTTTCCTTTCTCTGCTCATCTCTCACATGTTGCTTCCAACCCTTTGTTTTGGCATTTCTTTCTTCGCAGCTTTCTACATCAACCTCGTGACATTGTTGCGACTCCTTCCAATCTCCCTGTATAATACCAATGCCGTTTGGATGTGGAAATTTTATACATTGGTGGTATGTTGATGCGACCCCCAAGATTTCATGAAGCCATGGCCTCCCAATCAGCGCATTATACGGAGATTCCACGTCAACCACATGAGAATAAAACATCGATTGATAATCCTTGTAGAGGTATTCTCATGTGAACCTCTCCCTTTGGCTTGTTTGCGGTGCCATTAAAGCCATATATCTTGTATGTCGAGGGATCAAATCCTCATCCTTTCCTCCCATCGTCTTGTAAGTATGGTAAAAAGAATATTCACCGAACTTAGGTGTCGATTAGGATTCGGTTGATCGCCCAAAGCAATCTTCTCGCTTCATCATCTTCTCCATCAACTGGTTTTGGGTTAATCTCTAGTTTCACAACCAACGGGCTATCATGTGTTTCTCTTCCTTTTGGCACTTCATCTGCAGAGAAAGAAATAGTCTTCACCGCCACTTTTCTAACTGCGTCGTTCTCTTGGACTCATTATTTCTTTATCATTAGCATCTCTCGCAAAGACTCTACCGAGCACGTTGTCATGAAAATCTTCGATTGTGCGATAGGAGTGGACGATAGAGTTGCAATTCAAATTTTTGGCTTTTGTTCCCACTTCTATCATAAATGTTTCCTTTCCTTTCGTGACGACACCGTTCGTGCATCTCTGTGTGGTGGTGGTAATGTCTCGGCCTTTTCTTCTCCCCTTAGAAAGTGATTGACTTCCCCGATCAATCATCCCGAGAATAATTCTTTTTATGTTTCTACAATCATTTGTTTGATGCCCATGGAAGCGATGATAAGAACAAAACTCATGGCTTCGTCGCCCGGTGGTGGTTCCATTCCCACGTTCCAAGGTGTCTTCGGTACATCTTCCATTACAAGTATAGCTTCCCCGGATCTTTTCCACACTAGCATTCGGTGGAGGCATCTTAATCTCTTCCCATACTATTCTCGACTTCTCTCGCCTTGCATGATTATTTTGCCTCCGTCCACCGTAAGTTTCTTGTACATGATCTAGCCTCGAATCTTATTATTGTCTGTTACGGTTGTAGTAGTTCCTTTCTCGTTCAAACTCTTCTTAGTCATGGCTTCCCATGGCTACTATCTTCCGCTGTCCCTCGTCAGCCTTCCCTGCTTGTTGTCCTTGCGATGTGCTCGCCACTGTATTTATGAATTGAGGCAATAAGCTTGCGTTCGCAGCATTCGAGCTTGTGTTCGCAACTGGATAAGAATTCATTTCATTCTGTCTTTCTTCTAAAGCAATATATTCTTCCTGTAACTCTCGCAGTTCCGCCATCGTGATTGTATTTTTGATTCTAAAAATTTGAATGTATAACAAGTTAGTCGCGAAGAGAGCATTCACAAATGAGAGGATGAGGTATCTTTCCTCAACCCGTCCCGCCATTTCGCTACACATGGTCCTCCATCTTATTGTCAATCGCCTTAAGCTCTCGCCAACCCTTTGCTTCAACCCGAATACATCTTCAATACACGGTCGTGAAGAATTGTTACTTATGTATGCTCCCGGGAATGTGGCTTGTAAATGGTTAAATGATGTGATTGTGTTCCTTGGCAGACCCTCAAACCATTTTAGTGCTTCTCCTATTAGGCTTGATGCGAAATACTTGCATAGTATAGCATCATGATTCTCCCACCGCAACATACATCTCATATAAGCCTTGATATGTTGTACCGCACAAAGTTGTTCCATCAAAGATGTTGGTTAATGCAGGTAGGTTGCACTTAGGAGGTATTCCTCCCATCTGTACTTCTAGCGTGAAGGGATTCTTCGCATCTTCTGCGATGGCTTCGTCCAATTGTTTCCTTCCTCCTTCCCTTCTATTGTTCAAGTAGTCCTCTCATTTCAGCCAGTTCTCTTAAGATTTGTTCATTTGCCTCGAGTTTGACTCTCTTTGGTCTTTTTAGCTCGCTTCTCTCCTTCTACGCTCGTGCCTGTTTTGACCTTCCCGCTCGTTATTTTCTTCTCTCCTTTCCATGCGACGCTCTTCTTCGTTTCTTTCTTCAATTCGCACGCCATTATATCGGTTGTTCTCTCTTCTTGGCTGTCTCTCGGCTCTCATCTCGCGCCCTCTCATATTCTTCATTAATATTTCTATTGGTACGATTTTGTTCCCTCCTTCTTTCCGGTTGTCATGGTTATTCGCAAGGATTGCCTCTTCCATCTCTTGATTTTCCATTTCTGCTCTTATCCTTTCTCTCTCGCGAGCTAGCCGCGTTTGTTCAATGTAGTGCCTCTCAATGTCATCCTCAATTTCTCGGTTTCTTCTCAATTCTTCTCTCCGTGCAAGATTACTCTCCCTTCAAAGAAACTGGGTCATTCGGCCCTTGGAGTTGCATGTTTCCTTGATTCTCCCTATTCCGCTCATCTTGAAGATTTTCGGGCCTGAGGAATATAACGATCTTCCATTTCTCCTCTTCTCTCGCCATGCTCGTGTTTGGATTTTGTGTTTCTTGTTGGTTTTCTTCTTCAAGATTTCTGTTGGTAAAACTCTCCTTCTTTCTTCCCTAATCGATCTTGAACTTGATCTCACACTACTTCTTGATCTCCTATTTTGCAATCTCATATTTTCCATTCTCAATTCATGATTCTGTCTTGTCAAGTTTGCTCGTTCCTCGCCTCTAGTCGTCTCTCTTCGTGTATTGTTTGTCTCAATCTTTCTAACGCTACGATTTCGTCGTTTCTCGGATTCATTTCTCCATTCATTCCTTGCTCTCCTCCTCCTTGTCCATTGTTCACCATCTCGCTGCTCCTCTTCCCTCTCGTCTTCGAATCAGACCTCCAAGTATGTACACTTACTCTATCATAATCCACACCGCGTTTGTTACTTTGGGAGATCGGTGGCTGATTTTGATTTTCTCCATCATTTCTCATATTCATCCTTGACGATTCTCTGTTTCATTCCTCCTTTCTCCAAAGCAAGTCTCCCACTTCTTCTTACAATCGTTGGTTGCCCTTGTACGTTTCTTCTTCTAGCCATTTTTCTTTTTCAATGAATTCTTGAGTATCTCTCCAAATCTTTTCTCTGTTAATCCAAATTCTTTCCAATTTCTACGTCAATCTCCGCTCAGTCCCTGTTTCTAGCGCATATGTAGTTGCAGGAAATCCCACACTACACCCCTTACTCAGTTTTGCTTGACCAATCTATTGAAAGATGTATGATCAAGAATATTTATTAATTGATTCCATGAAATGTTTACACAGTACAATAGAATTACACTTGGAAATTAAAGCGCTCTTAAACTTTCTCTCTCCTAATGACTTGCTTCACCATCCAAAAGATCTCTCTCTTCAACAGACTCATTTAGCCCTTTATATAGGGTAATACATAGTGGATGATGACTAAGCTATCCTTTATTTTTGGGAATGTCTCGCGAAGTGTCGCAACTGCACGAATATTCATTCTCGCGACACTTCTTATCCCTCGCCAGGTTTCATGTCTTCCAATTGTTTTGTTTGTCGTTATTCATCGCGTCGTTTATTTTAGCTCCCCGCGACTCCCTCGCGACACCGTCGTTTATTAATCCCGCGAACCTTGTCCGTTGCGATATTATGATCCTACATCTTAACAAGAATCACCTGAGAGAAGATCAAGTTAATTCCTCTGGAAATAACTTTACCCTTGATGTGAATGAAATCCCGGAAGAAATAAGGAAAATTAATGATGTGAGAAATAACCTGATAGAGATAATTGAAGAATATAAAGAAATCGTGACATGTTGTCTTCCTCCTCAAGTCAAATTCTTCTGGTAAGAACTCGAACTATGTCTCGTATTTTGATGACAATAAGTTTTATGATATTTTTTCACATAAAAATAGATCTCTCTCTAGATTCATAAGGAAAAAGATACTCGATCATAAACACAGTTCTTTTAATGAGCTCAGAGCTCATACTTGTGTTAATTAATCACAAGGATTAAGAACTTGCTCATAAAAATCATGTTGAGCAAGATGTGTAAGATTCAGGTATACTGTGGCATTCTTTTTGTTCTGCTTAGTTGAGCTATTTTCTTATCGTTTATAGCTAAACTAGTGTCTGCAGACAATATTGCCTAAAATGGTATTTGTAGTATTCATTATCGTTTCTCTCTTCTTTATGCACTTCTTATTGCAATTAGGAGGTCTGCTAAACTTATGCTCTAAATTTCTTCGCTGATAATCAAAGAAATTTATTGAGGCATTTACGAAGTCTTATGTAGCAAAAAATTTTTTTTTTTTAATTTCTTGTGGGTCATGTTGTATTCGTATGTGTACACACGTTATCTTCACGAGTCAACAGTTTGAAAACCCTAAAAATCTTCTTCCCTAAGAAACATTTAAATACCAAACCCTTGAGTCACGTTTGCATACTCTGGATTTGTATGTTTTGTCAAGAATGTCTTCCTCATCACGAACTTGTGGTTTTGCTAGAGGCTTTCTTGCTAAAGGTATTGGTTTTGAGTCCAAAGGGAGGAAGAAAAGAACTCTTGTTAACGATGATCATCCCAATGCTTCATGTTACTTTACATATACACATGAGGATATTGAGAAAGAAGAGATGATCTCTGCTGAAGTGGTTCATGACTTTCTTAAATATTACAAGGAAGAAAAACTGCGGCTTGTTGATACCTTGAAAAGTCTTGATGTGTTAAGAACTGAGTTGGAAAAGGTTACATCTGACCTTGGTCTCATGAAAGCACAAATTAAGGATCTTTTCAATGAAGATATATTTTCTAAAGATGCAGTAGATGTTGTCGATCACAAGTTCAACGATCTCAAGACTCATGAGGATCCAGAACCGTCCATATGACTTCAGTTTGTGTTCGACATCGGCATAAAAGTCTATTTCTGATTTGGTTTTTTTCTAGTAAATCTTCTATTTTTCTGTTTTTGTTAGAAGAATAACTAGAGTTTGGAATAGCCATTACTGTGATTACACATAGCTATGTCCAACGTTTTCATCTTCATGTTTTTAGATTTATTGGTTTAAATTCTAAACTTGTTTGGAAGATGATTTTTGCAGTATTAATCTTTATGGTTTTATATATTGCAACTATTTATGGGATATGTGTGTTTGCGTCCATGAACTATGATTGTCCTATATCTTGTCAAAAGTAAAGTCTTTCGTAAGTTGATATTCTTATATTGATAAAGGAATGAATGGACTTTTGACAAATATAAAAGTTAAGCCTATATTGTCAATTATTGATGGAAGATAGGTTAAAATCTTTTGTTTTTCAAGGATTATGTCTATTGTATGTCATGGTGCAAATTGTGATGGAAAATAGAATGAATCCTTGTGTATTCCGCAGTAATTGATCTTCCCTGATCCATATTTTTTGTGTATTATTGTGAGGCTCCGTAATGTGTCTTATGTTGAGCACTAAAACAATCAAAGTTGATTATTTTCATGGTTAGCTTTGTTGTTGTTCCATAAGGTACTTTGTGTCGAGCATATTGGACTAAATTAATCATCTTGTTTGGTTATTTAGTTATGACTCCATAAGTTTTCTTATGTTTGAGCATTTTTGATTGGGTTGGTTATTTTCATGATTAACTTAGTCATTGCTCCATAGATTCTCTTATGCGAGTATGGCCAATTAAATTGATTACTCTTTGTGATTAGTTTGATTGTGTATTTCGATTAAATTAATCATGGGTTCTCTTGTGGTTAATTTAATTGAGTATTTTGGATTCAAATTCATACTTGTATGTAATTTGTTATGTCCAAAGAAATCCTTCTTTTCCTTCGAAATTTGGTCGCTCTTGTTGTTCTTTCGGGAATGACATATTATGGGGGACAGTTCTTTTTGAACTTGCGCTTAATTGCCATATCTTTGTGGGAAGTGCGTCTGTGGAATATTATAGGGGTTATCTTGTATCTTTAAACTCCTTGATGATTGCATTTAGCTTCGGCTTTATGATTGCATCTAAATAAGATGATGTGTGTTTCTTTCTTTTGGTCATGAAATGTCTCTTTCTGAAATTTCATTAGGATCCCGTTCTTGTACCTTTGCCAATTTTATTGACAAAAAGGGGGAGAATTAATATGTAGTTCACACTACAAATACATAGGGTTTTCGGATCATTATGTAAGGGGGGGTGGTTTCCATGTGAGATGGAGTATTGACTAAACTTACAACCTCTGGGATCATTGGAGTACTTGGAAGTGACGAATATTTCGAGTAATGTTGAAGATTAGACATGTGGAATAGGAGCTACAAAAGTTAATTTATTTATTTTTTGTATTCCATATGTATTAATAGTTTTGCCACTAAAATTGACAAAGGGGAGATTGTTAGAGCATTGCTCGGTCGAACTCGCATGCGTTGCTATCTCAAGCATCTTTGTCAATGTTAGTGATCAAAACTATAAGTCTTGATTTCTATCCTATGTAGCTAAAGGTCTCGGACTAGGATAGGAAGTGTAGTTGAGCTCAAGAACTCCATGGCAATCATCATACACGATGAAGGACTACTCGAGGAACCGGTGGAACTTCATCGACTAAAAGGTATGTGGATACTTGAACTTATCTGTCACTCAAAAGTCTATTTACTCTATCTTCTTTCTTTAGACAAAAGTCGTTTAGACGTATAGACTTTCATTATACACATTTGCTATTTCGAGCCGAGTTTAACTCGCCTATCTATTTCTCGAAATATGTGTTGGTAAGCTTTCGCTTTAACCGAATTCATCTTTACCTAGTGACGAAAGTCATGTTATGTTTCAATCACTTTGGAAATTGCTCTGACGAAAAATGGTCTATGAATAACGGCTATATAACGTTCTCTGAGAATGTTTCAATGATTGAAATGAGAGTTTAGATTACATAACCATTGGTAGGATATAAGCATTATTGTGGAAACACATATATGTATAAGTCCTTATTCCTTGAACCAAAGTTTGCGAACTTTGTTGATCAAGAGAAATGGAAGTGGCGCAAGCCAAGTCCGCGAAATGGCGGGAGTTCTCACCCCGAGAATTTCTGCTGGAGTTTGTGTACTCCTTCCATGAGCTTAAGTCCGCGAACCCAGTCCGCGAACTTGAGTAGGTTATATCTAAAACCGGTTGTTCTTGAACTAATGTTTATATAAACTAAGGAATGCTTTTGCAAACCGTGGCTATAAAGTTCTTTAACCGATTCGAGTGAATCAAACCGTTTTTGCTTCGATTGTGTCTTGTGTAGTTACATAAGATCTAAGCAATTGAACAACTCTCTAACCAGTTCATTTGAGTCATTTGAACTAGTTATGGTGAAGAAGAATATGGTTGATATGAGAGTGATCATATGGCTAACCATTTGGTTGACTATTGTTGAACCAACAAATGTTAATGTTTGGGTACGGTTCATAAACCCAAAATTGAACATTTCATTTGGGTGTAACAAGCTAAGTTTTCGATCCAACGGTTGAGAAATATTAGCTTGAATCTAATCAGGTTTTCATATAATGGTGAATATTGAATGCTTTGTTACCAAGCTAACATTGATTACAAACCCTCATTTGAAAGATTATATAAGGAAGAACTCTAGCAACTGGGAAACCTAATCCCCACACTTTACGTGTGATACTAGTTTGCTAAGCTAGAGTCGATTCTCCTTTAACCTTTGGTTTTCTTCTTCTGAAACCAGGTTAACGACTTAAAGAGTTCATTGGGATTGTGAAGCCAGACCGATACTACTTTTCTTATAGTTGTGTGATCTGATCTTACTATTTCTATCGTACGAATACAATTGAAATAATTGGATTGAGATTTATATCTCCGATAGGCAAGATAGAAAAGAAATCACAAACACTTCGTCTCATCGTTTGTGATTCCGCAATATCTTTTTTCGCTACGTCGATTAAGATTATTGTGAGGTGATCAATAATACTAGGCTGTTCTTCGGGAATATAAGTTCGGGTTATTGATTGGTTCCTGTTCACCTTGATTTATCAAAAGGCGGAACAAAACTCATAGGTTTATTCGTGGGAGACGGATTTATCTATTATGTAGACTTTTCTGTGTGATACAGATTTGTTTATTAAAGTTTTCGACTTTGGGTCGTAGCAACTCTTAGTTGTGGGTGAGATCAGCTAAGGGAATCAAGTACGTAGCATACTGCTGGGATTAGAGGCGTAGGAGCATAACTGTACCTTGGATCAGTGTGAGATTGATTGGGGTTCAACTACGATCCAGACCGAAGTTAATTTGGAGTAGGCTAGAGTCTCGTAGTGGCTTAATATAGTGTGTGTTCAACTGGACTAGGTCCGGGTTTTTTCGCATTTGCGGTTTCCTCGTTAACAAAATTCTGGTTTCTGTGTTATTTATATTCCGCATTATATTTGTTTATATAATTGAAATATCACAGGTTATGCGTTGTTCAATGAATTAGAATATCCGACCTTTTGGGTTGTTGATTTAAATTGATTGACACTTGGATATTGGTCTTTGGTACCATCCAAGTTATCTCTCTTTGATAAAGACTCGCAGATTTATATTTGCTTGAGTAAAGATCAAATTGAGAGATTGAGATATAAACTCTTTGATATAATTTTTATCTAGATTGAGTCTGACTGTCTAGTTGATTCTCTAGAAAGTATATTGGAGTTTGTCCATACAGATTGCTAAGCGAAATATAGGGTGTGGTTGTTAGACCCCCGCTTTTTCAAACCCTTTCTAGCTCTCACTGCAATCCCTACAAATTCAATTCATAACCCAACTGATCCTTCTTTATCTCTCAACTGCATTGTGACCGCGCTTCTTCGCTTACCAACAACAACCTCAAACCCATTCAACTGCAGTAGCTATGCAACTCAAAATCAATACTGCACCTGCAACTCAATTGCAACAGATTCAAAACCCACATAACCATTGACACTGCATTACAACACCATCAGATTCAGCTCCATTCAATCATGCCTCACAACACAGCACCACCAGCCTTTATCTTCCCATTCAAGCACCAAAACAGTAACAAGATCCATATCTGCTTAACCATCTCAACTCCATTGCATCTTATCTTCTATTCACTGTAACTGTAGTTGCACTTCACCAGATATGTATCTATCCTGCACATTAACATCAAAAACCCATACACTCCTAATCCAAGACCACTACATCCATACCATGTAAAAATCAAGCACATTCATCTCCTAAAACATCCATATAACTTATGCAAACTTCTCAAGCCATTCCATTTCTACCACTGCTCCATAATCACAAATAACTAGCCACCACTAGACCACTGTTATATCACATCCACCAGTTTGAGCACCACCACTCAGTTACACCTTCCAGTTGCCACCACTTATTGAACTCATAAGCGAACTCCCATCACAACACAAAACTGCTATCATCTCCATCTTGGATACAAACCAATTCCGATTTCAAGCCAAACCTCATAATTCATCACCAAATCAACTGAATCAACTCTTCTTCTCAACCCCATTCTTGAATTATATGAGTATCAGAAACCCACCTCAGTAACAGCTTCAGATCCATGTATTTCCGGCCATCAAATACCCTTATCAACAGACAACTTCCTTCTGCCTTGAATTTGTACAACAACAGCAATTCAGAACCCTTTTTTCTCATATCAAGCTCTCAAATTACTTCATTAATCCCCTCTTGGAAATCAACCAAAGTTATTGTAATTTCGAACCCTAATTTTTATTTCCATCTTGACTTCAAATTCTTCTCCTACTGAACTTCTTGTTGAACTCTGTACTGCACACCAACGGCAACAACATCACCCTTATTTCTTCTCGGTTTCGAATATCAAGCATTTAACTACCGGACCATGGCCTGACGGCGTGAACTTCTGGCAGATATATCGTCTTGTGATGAGAAGAAAACTGAATGTGTAATAACACCAAACTCGACCTATTTTGCTAAGTTAAAGAGGATCAAGTGGATTAAGGCACCCCACTGTCTAGATATGGGTCGTCCTGCATAACTCTTGTACTGTCAGTTCCAGGGAACTGACAAGCTTAATCTTTGATTTTTCTCATGGAATGATCTCATTCTTTCGCCGTGGGCTTTGTCTTTTTATTCTCTTCAAAATGATGAGAAGAAATCATGTATATGAGCAAGTTCTACTTCTTTTTGCTCCAATGACTCCAAAACACCGCTATAAAACTCAAAAGCAAACATAATAATACATAATTTACAAGAAAACATAGCAAAGAAAGCATACACTATATATAAAACTACGGTGTATAAGACACCTATCAATGTGGGAGGCAGATTGGTTTAAAGTCTTCAATTGAGTTGAAGAAACTCTTAGGCAGTAAAGGACGTCATCTAAGGGAATTATTTGCACGGAGTCCTGCTGGGATTCAAGAGGCGTAAGTAGCGCTACTATAACTGAATTGCTGTGACAATTTAATTCGGCCTTAACTACATTCCAGTCCGAAGATATTTTGGTATATTAGTTGGATAATAGTTGGAATATTACAAAACTAAAAATAAACCTTTATTGCATATGGTACTTTCGTGCTTATAAGTTCCTTATCGTCCAAACTACCTTAGTCATTATAAATAGTGAAGTTTGTCATTCTTACAAACTTATCCCTTGGACACTGAATTAACCGTTTGTATTGGAAGCCCAAATGAGTATTCTTGTAATACTCGTTCGAGAAGAGAGTACCCTTATTAGGTTAAATCTTTTATGTGCGCTTTGTTTAAAGACTTTTATGGGATCAAAGAAGCACTAGTAGTATCGTTAGTAGAAAACTAGATTCGTATTCTTATTTAGTTTTCAATTATTGATTTGGTTGATAAACGGTAAAGTTGAACCTTGATAGATCTAGTTAGTTTATTCCGTGATCCTTCTCTTGATCATCCACTTTTAAGAGACTTCATTCTTTGCGTGATCGATCATCAATGGAACCAGTTTGGTTGTGCATGTACTTTGAAGACTGGGGATTGAAGACTAGAAGATTTGTTTTTGGTATTTTGGCCTTTGTGATAACTTCGTTCACACCTGGTTGAACGGGATCTGACAAGCTTGTTTATCTCGTATATAATTTTTAAGCTTGTTGTATAGATCGACAATCTATCTTTATGTTTCTCTTTGGGATCTACTTTAATAGTTTGTAACTATAATTGTTTATTTCAGTAATCTCGATCTTAGTTGATCTAACCGCTATAAAGGAGTTTATATTGATTAAACAGATGAACCTTTATACTCAAGTATATCTCTGATTAACTTGGTTGATCTGGGAGATTGACAGAGCAGTTACTGAAACAGATTAGTTCATTATTGTTTTGTATTATGATCCAAAGGAGTTGAGTGTTAAAGTCTTCAAAACAGGTGAAGCAACTTAAGATAGTGAACTCTATCTTAGGATTCACGTGCGTAGACCAGTTGGTTGCAGACACATGGATACTAAAATAAATAAATAAATTGGAATTAAATTAATTAGTCTTAACCATACGAAGTTGTAGTAGTCATTTTATTTTTGCTTAATTCTGAGGGTATGAATACTGGATTAGGTCCCTTTGTCTTTCTGCCTTGCAGTTTTCATCGTTGACAAAATTTTATGTGTTGTATGATTTACTTTACTTCCGCGTTATATTGCTTTGTCTTTATAATTAAAGTAAATACACTTGTACGTTATTCAAACACTTGGTTTGATCCCATAGTTTTGTTCGGTTTCGAACTTACACTATGTACCAAGTGTACATCTTGTTGTTGTAATCTTCTTAACAGTTCTTGTCTGTATTAGATTACACAAGGAATGTCTTGCATAGGTTGATATTGAAAAGATTGTGGTGTACTTGATACCCTCGTCATTTCATTTACTGGTTACCTGGTGTTAATCTCTCTCCAAATTTAAATTCCAATCTCAATGTTCATGGTAATAATACCAAAAAAGTTAGAGGTATCGATCGAAACACTTAAATAAAAAAACGAGAAAAGAAACCCAAGAATTATCACCTTCATCAAGTGAGTTTAACGTGAATGAGTACATGGAGATGAGCATGCAAACAAACTTGTTAGATTAGGATAACGTGGCAAAACAACTTAAAAATTTTGTAATTTGCAAGAGAAACATTACTGTAAACGGAAATAAGATTCTTTCAATGGACACTTCAAAAATGAATCCACAATAATTTAGTTTCTTGCAAAGGAGATTTGACAAATTACATAAACAAATGGAAGAAGAAGAAGAAAATTATCAAAAGGTTAACCTTGGCGACTCTAATGAAGATAATTATGAAGACGATAGTGATTATAATTATTAAATTTTTTAATTCAACGCATTATTTAGTCCGTCTAAATTAAAAGTAGCAGATAGTTTTATGTTAGTGTAAGGCAAATACTCTCCCACGCGACAACACAAGTAAGGTTTGTAAGCTAGTACGTGTAAGTCGTTGGATTCTAATTTCTTTTTATTTTTAGTCTTTGACGAGGAATAGACAGCTGTCAGTTAATATGTTTTCAACCAAGCCATCTTTTAAGTTTTTTAAATTAGAACAACCTTCGTATATTCCTATGCTTAATTTACAAAATCCTTTGATTGCTATTGGTGAGAAAAACTCAACTCTCTGTCTCATCTTTTTTTTTTTTTTAAATATCTCAATATTTCGTCTATTACCTTATCAATAGGAAAGCCATTGGAATTAACTCTCCGTCTCTTGTCTTTTTTCCAAGAGAGAAAAATAAAAACTTTTCACTTGCTGTGTTTTTGTATTGATATCTATTTGACTTCAAGTCTTAAACCAGATAGAAAAGAGGAGTAGGTTTTTTTTCCAATAAATATATATACATGGTGATTAAGTTTCAGCATGGGACAAAATTTGATTATGTATTTTATCCAATCAAACTTGTATTATTTTCATAATAATTATTGCAGTAACATCTTTGAATGGTGTAATAGAGTACACCCAAATTCAATTTCACATATTAAAAGATAAACTGAATGATCAACTTAAGATCCGTCGAGATTATTACTTAAAAAACTTATCAAAGAGTTAACATGTATGTCAACAAATGAACCAATATATGATGGTAAATACAAACAAATATCAAATCAAATTGAGGATGAAATGATTTTGTGCATTTCTCGTTCAAAGGATTTTCAAACAGTTTCACCAAGTATCGAAGTAAATGGAGAAAGAAGAAGAAAATAACTTAGAAATTGAACTTAATAATAAATACGAAATAAATTTAAGGAGTTGTTTGCATTTATGTTGATATTTACAATTGTAAATCTAATCTAATTAGTTTTAAAACACGATCTTAGAGATCCAACGATTGTTGACCCGTAGCTTATAATGGAGTTGTATACGGCCGTGCGGGACAGCACAACCCTAAGTGTAATAGTAAGTAGAACTTAAATGTAAAAGTTAGTAAAATTTGATTGTGACTTTATGCACCCAGCTTGAAATAGGGAGCACGTTCCACACTCATCTAGTAATGACTTCAATAAAAATTTGTTAATAAATGAATTATAATTTTTTATTTTGAAAATATTAATTACTAGAAAATATATCGTACTTTCAAAATCAAGTTTCAAAATGTTCTAAGAATTTAGAAAAAATCGCAAATGAAATTTGTTAGCTGAAACTGACTGCAAATAT
Organism: Papaver armeniacum; assembly: GCA_023531295.1. Lineage (NCBI taxonomy): Eukaryota > Viridiplantae > Streptophyta > Magnoliopsida > Ranunculales > Papaveraceae > Papaver > Papaver armeniacum. The sequence continues at coordinate 111,131 of JAJJWW010015571.1, forward strand.
TAGAGAAATCAAAACATTTCTTCTGAGGCCGCAAGTGCAAAAAAACTCCATGTTCTTCGTCAGCTCCACCATCAAATTTATGTTTAGTCTATAATAATAATAAAGCCAATAGTTTTCTGGTACAAATAGAAAAACATGTAGGTAGAATATATTTACCCAACTACTGCTTCTAAACACTGCAAATATATCAAGTCTCAAAAAGTTGACACTATAATTTTTTCAGATCTAACTCTTTCTTCAGTTATACACTCAACATGGTCAAAACTAAATTAGATAAAAATCAAGATTGTTAAATCAGAAACTGCAATTTTCTTATTATGTATAAGGGAATAGTTATACCTGATATTTATCTATTTCATTTTTATGTTATCTTAGACCAATTTCAGTAAAATTACAATCCTCATCAGAATTATCACTTGAAAGGGAAAACATCGACATTGATTTATCAAAAAAAATAATAAAAAAATAATCATAAGTGTAAATCTAATAAATTCAACCAAATATTGATTGAACCATTTTTTCAACATACTTCCCTTAATTAACCCAATTTTGATTTTATGATTTTTTCATTTTTGACAAAATTCTATGATCTTTGTAGCTACTAAAAAGTTCATAGAAGAAGAGAAACTGAAAAGCACTTAAGATTGAAGAATAAAATAGAAGAAAGAGAAAATAGAGCTTTGAAACTTGTGTTTGTTTGTTTGTGTTTTTTTTTTTTTTTTGAGTTTTTCTAAATAAAATTGTGAAAATTCTAAAGTACTGTTGATCTCCGTTAGACCTAGCAAATAAAAATGGCAGAAATGTGCACCCATGCACTCGTAGAAGTTAAATTCAATCGTTAGTTTCAACTTAAATGTAATGTTAAATTTTTTAAACCAAGCCAAAGTCTCGCATTAAATAAAACTCAAGTTATATAAACTAAACTATTTCATGTGTTATTCATTAAGAGCTAAGTTGATATATTCTTGGTTCCCTTACATTCCTTAAACTTTTAAAAGCATTCACTAAGGTCGTATCGTTCTCAAAGATAGGTTGTTATTGATGTTAAATTGGGTGGTTTTTATTATGCATGGTTTGTACATCTATTTAATTTTATACATTGGAAGATGTATGCTAAAGATTTTGATGGATAATATATGTAACTTAACCAATGTAACCATTAAGATGTATATAAACCCTTTCTCCCACTAAATGGGCAGTTAGTATTGGAATACTATCACTTGGTAAATTCTAATCTAAAAGAGTGCAAGAATTTATTATATTACGTCGATGTAGGTGAATGTTGGCTTTTGCAATTATAACAAAGTTAGTTTAGTTGATTTCGGCATGTTACAAGCTTTACTGTTTTCCGACCATTCACAAGTTTTCATTTCATAACTCCGTTGAATTCTTAACAAATTTATTTTCCATATATGCTTTTAACTGTTTTCTTTTAGCTACCAACTTTTGGATCACAACAAGAGCAATCGTCTTGTGAGTTCTCGACTTTTAAAAACACATGCATGAAAATTCACATATAAATTGCATCAGATTTTTATTGTGTGTTTCTAGGTATGCTTTTCAGACAAAAAACTACCAACTGATTTCTTACTATTTTGTCGAAATACGTTTTCAAAAGTGGTTGTTATTTTTCTTTAAATATGTAACGCAGTTTGTATGCAAGCATGTAGTACGGCTCTTGGCATACCAGTACCAGATATTCAAGGAGCGTAATTTGGTTAAGCTAGTACAACGTGTGTGCCATGAAATTGTCTGGCATCGAGTAGTACACATACAAGTCAATGTATAACGCTGCGACGCGAGGATTTGTTGATTAATAACATTTTTTTCCACGTAGTAGTTAATCAAGCCATAGAGGCATATTTCAACTGCAATTAAAACTAACGGTCCCGCAGAAAAGTTTGTAGTTTTGACCTTTTTAGTAGCAAGCAACAGCAAAAGAATCGTAGAATCAATATAAAACTAGCATATCTAAATAACGGACCATGTTAGAGCATGTCAAGCTTGCTTTCAATGTTAGATGACCATAGTTATTTCTTGATTTAAATTTACTAAAGTCTGTTTCAAACTAGGATTAGATTAGGTAGTTGAGTCTCATAATTCACCAAATACCCTTGAAGATTGAAAACTGGAGATCACACGAAGATATCAGCGAGAACTTTATCAAACAGGAGTATGTGAATACTTATTTGTTTTGGACTCTTGTTTATTCTACCTTTTTATCTATCGAAATAAAGTACTCACTCTTAATTTGGAACAATACAAATAACGGTAAATACACATCTGTGTAGACACCTGAGGAGAATTGATCGTAAGACTTTAGCGAGGATGAATATTGGCCTTGAAAAGGCCTCTATATTGTAGGGAATGAAAAGACAAGTCAAGATCACTTAATTACATTGTATGATGAAGAAGTTATGATTGAAATATTGTAGCTGAAAAAAGCGTGATTTCAGGTTTAGGAGAGAGAAACTCCTTTAACTTTTCTATTACCATCAGTTCGTGAAACTATAACTGTGGCTTATGAACTCAACCTAAAAAAATTTAGATAAAGGTCTATTTAAGTCAATTTTTTGATGTTTCTTCTCCTAGGCAAGGCGGTAACTCTTTCACACGCAATTTATTACCATATTTGGCTAAATTCTTAACTGTATGGTGTATTTGATCTTCCCTAAAATTGATTAAACTTATGAATGTAGTTTTGATTTTGAATTAGGCAGTCACAACAATTTAGCTATCACCTTGTTTCCGAAAGCGTTCTTGAAACTAGGCAATTGTGTAAGTTATGGAAGAACTCATAATAACGAAATTCAAAGTTGTATTTGGACATAACTTACCTACGTGATTACTTGGAAATTAATTCTTTTAGTATTTAGAATTTAATAAAGACTATCGATGTAAGGAAAGGTTATAACTAAGGAAACAAATTTGTATTGTATCTAATGAAAGAATTTGTTCTAGAAAACATTGGGATTGCTTCAAATTGCAAGAAAGTCTTTGCTTCTGTAACACCCCGATTTTCGGGCCCGAATTTTGCCCAGATCCCATGCCCGAAAACCCGAAATGTTACGTCAATACCATAAACGAAGCCCGGCTACTAAGCCCAAGCTCGTTAATTAATTTATTTGGGCTAATAATTCTATCGCAGCGGAATTATTAAAACGAACATAAATTAATTAGCCACAAAAATGATCAATTCAATTGGCCATGCTCAACATAAGAGAACTTAAGGAGCAACACAGTATATGCACAAAATTGTGGATCAGGGAAAGACCAATAGTGCGGAATAAACAAAGACTCATTCTATTTTTCATCACTATTTGCATAATGACATGTAATAGATTTAATCTTTATAAACAAAAGTTTTATCCTTTCTTTCATCAAAAATGACATAAAAGGCTTTAACTTTTGTATTCAAAAGTTCATTCTATATTTTATCAATACATTCATATCGACATAATAGAGATAACTTTTGAACAAATATGGGACAGTCACAGGTTCACAGACGTAAACAACATATCTCATAACAATTTGCAATATATAAAACCATAAACATTAATACTGCAAAGATCATCTTCCAAATAACTTAGAATTTAAATAAATAAATCTAAAAATATTGAAGATGAAATCGTTGGACATACCTATGTGTACTCACAATAATGGCTATTCCAAACCCTAGTTATCCTTCTTAAAAACACAAGAATAAAATTCTCATAAGAAGTTTTCCCGGGCAAAATCAAAAAACAAACCTAAAAACAATCGATAAAGCACCAAAGACTAGTCATCATCTTCATCATCGGAGATCATAAGAGTGGCTTGAATCCTATCCATGTCATCCTTGATTTCCGGAAACTTAATAGCAATCACAAGTAATTGTTCTTGAACGCACTTTACCTTGTGTTAGAGCATAGCTCGGTTGAATCCACCAAGCGTTGGTATGTCAAGTTTGGTTGTCATATTTTAGTGAATCAAAACTCATTTTAAGAGTCGCTTGATTATGTACTAGAGTCAACTTCGTATAGGTTAGCTTGAAAGTATTAGGATATGAGACATTACAAGTATTGTGAAGACTTGAAGAAGTGAAGAAGTAAGAAGCTACAACGAAAACATCATCCTTCCACTTGAGGTTAGTGATATTTGACTTGAACTGTTTCATTCCCTAACATATCTTTCAAGTCGTGCATATTGAAAACAAAACTGAGAAGCATGAACACTCTAGATAGACATATTATTAAGGAATACAATACGAGGTTTATTGCTTAACCATTAAACTTTGTAGATAAGACATCGACATAATCGTTTGAATGCTTTTGTGATTATGTATGGGTATGAGGTGAGGATTTCATCATAGGAAACAATGTTTATACATGTGTTTTAAGGAAGTAAGTTCATAAACTTGTTTATGAATCGAAAAGGAAATCGCCAGGCGTTATTGGTATTGTTATTCATTGCATATCTTGTGAACAACCAATATGTGTGATTTAGTATAACCGCTCATGACTTGTTTGTGTTAACAATTCACAGAGGCCTAACTTATGTATTGGTATGACTTTTATTAGTGAAACCGATCTTAAGTAATCACCTGAGATGGTATGATCGAGTTTGTGATTTGTGTATGAACAACTCTGGGTAAAGGGGAACCGATCCTATGAAGAAGTGCAACACATCACAAAGGGGAATCGATCCTTGTATGAGGTGCAGCAAGTTTTTAGCAGAAAGGGGAACCGATCCTATGGACATATGCAACACGTTTTTAGGTAAAGGGGAACCAATCCTATGGACATGTGCAACACATATAAGTTAGATACCATATATATGTGGGGAACCGATCCTAGTACCTAGTCAAATGAATTTTGGGAAGCTAGTGTGACTATGCACAATACTCACATGGAGGTAGAACCGAAACTTGTTTTGGTAGAACCGTGAAACCCATGATTTGTGATTGAGTGTTTCTTGATCAATCGCATAGTTCTTGAAAGTCAAATGAACCAATTATAAACTTGTTTGGAAGTGTGGCAAATCGGTTTCAAGGTTGTAAGTATGAAAGAGGACTTACAAAGTAAGGATGTCGGCATACTTTGAACACGTGCAGTAATGTTTATCTTTTATTGTTCAAAGTTATTCCTTAATAGCTACAGGAAGGAAATCCCAGGATCGAAACATAAATAAGTTAAGAATCTTTTATTTAAGGTTTTTAATTTTATTTTAGGAAAACGAGAATTAGTAATGTGCTTTTACTAGTTGAGATTTTCCAAAGAGATTTTCGGTCAATATTTTGGACAGAGCATTTCCAGGAATTATGGAAACCGAATTTGGAATATATTGAATATCTTTGAGAATATTTTCGGTTTTGGAAATTCCTCGGTGTCCAAACTTCCTTGTCTATAAATACTTGAAGTTTTCTAGCAAACTTATCCTTGGTGACAGCAAACTTCCTCGGTTGTGTTGTTACTGGTGAAGCCGCCTATTCGGAGAGGAGAGTGACCTAATTAGGCGAAATCTCTTACGTCCGCTCAGTTTAAAGTCTTCTTTGGGATTGAGAAGCGCTATTATTACCCTTGGTGGGAAACTAGATAATTTCGGTTTATCTTGTGTTTCCGATTGATTTGATTGACTAACGGTGGTTGAACTTTGATTGCACCTAGTATGTTTATTCTTCAGAACCTTCTCTTCTGATATAAGGCTCACTCAAACTAGATCAAAGATTTAACGTTTCTACAGATCTAAGTTTTTCTAGATCCGTAAGATATATTCATTGATTTGCCATTGTTATCAGACTCCGCTCTGTGCGACAAATCAATAAGGAATTAAGTTTGTTTTTGCAGATTGTTACTTTGGAGATTAAATCAAAGATTGAAGACTTCGAATATTTGAAGAAGAAGTTGTTGTGATTCATTAAGAAGATATATATACTAGATTTAGTCCTAAAGAGAACTCTTGTTCTGCTAGGATATATGGTATCAAATATCTATTGAGAACTTCGGTTCTGCTAAATATTGTCAAGACAAGAATACTGCTAAAGCCGAGTAACTAGGATTTTAGTTTACTTAGTATTGTCTACACGAAGTTGCAGGTTTACTTTTTGTAGCGTCTAAATTCATTGAGTATTCAAATCTGGACTAGGTCCCGGGGTTTTTCTACAAGATTGTAGTTTTCCTCGTTAACAAAATTCTGGTGTGTGCTTTACTTTATTTTCACATTTTAATTGTTTTTATATTATAATTAAAGTAATTTCACTTGTATGTTAACTAGGCACTTGATATTTATCTTATAAGGTTTCGGTTATACCGTACTATTATCAAGTGAACACTTTGTTATAGTATTGTCTCGATTTCTTATCCATAGACGATTACACAAAGTGTATTGGATTTCTCCACTTGTTTGATATAATTATTCACGTGTTAGGCCAGTTCGGACTAACCTATTTCAAGTGGACATTGTGTTGATATATTCCTTGAGTAATTGTTGCTCCAAGAGGTTTATACACAGTGGTTCTTGTATAGGTTGTGATCAAAATAAAATATTGTGGTGTATTTGGGTACCCTCGTCTTTTCACCTTGGCACTAATCTTATCAACACCTTTGAGAATTTGATAAAGAAGATTCATGGAGGTGGAATCACATGTGCCATCAAGTATGTCGCTTCTTTGTCTCTTGCAAGCGTTTTCCTTCATACGTTTGAATGTACAAGGACGGACTAGCTTGGGAGTTCCAATAGAGTTCCCAAACGGATCTATTGAGAAAGCGCGACAAATTCGCTCAATCAGGCAAGGATATCCTAGCTTCTTGTTGGAAGATGTCATCGACATCATTTGATATATGATGAACCCACAAATGTCGAGACCTTGAGTTCCCAAAACAAGAAAATAGACCATCTCCACAAACTCACGACTCCAACGAGAATTCTCAATCGTGGAGGGACAAAGGTTTGATATACCAAGTTTACCAAAGGACATCAAGGCAAGATTAAGATTATTAGTAGGAAACTTTCCTTCATTCCAAACAACACTTTTACCACAGAGACCAAGTGAAATGGTTTCATAAGAAGGTCTTTCATGACTAGGTCTTGGAAGGCGAAAACTCCCCAAGGGAATTTTAGTAATTTTTTAAATCAATTCTCTATTTACATGAATCCTTTGTCTATTAACCATGGTATTGAATAACATGTCATCATGATTAACATCGTAGATGTTAGCATAGAAGATTCTTGTAAGAGTGTCAAAACCTTCACCAAGACCATCAAAAATATTTCCAAGCTTGAATTTTTCAAAGCAAATTAAATCCTCCTTATGTCCACTAATGAAATCCAATTTCTTTTCTAGAATAAATCCATTAGATGAAATCCTTTAAAAAACTCTAGCACAAGAATCATTGACAAATCTAATCCTAAGACAATTTTGGTCTATAGGAAAATTCATGCTAGAAGATGAAAAGTTCAAGTTTTTTGAAACTCCTTTTGAAACCTTGAAATTCATCATGTGTAGTTGCAGGAAATCCTACACTACACCCCTCACAAGAATCCACACAACTAAGACATTTGAAGATGAAAAATAATGATTTTTATTGATTAATTCCTTGAATGTTTACAAGATAAAATGGAAAAAAGCTAAAGAAATTACAATTACTACAAACTTTCTCTCTCCTAATGACTTGCCTAACACTCGGAAAAAGATCTCTTCAACAGTCCTGCTCGACTCCTTATATAAGGTATTACACATTGGACGACAGCTAAGCTGTCCTTTATTTTCGGGAATGACCTGCGAAATACCGCAAGTGTACAATTATATAATCTCGCAACTATCCTAAATCTCGCTAGGTCTTCACATCTTTCTCGTGTTTTGGCTATCGTCATTCATTCCGTCATTTATATTACTCATTTGCGACATTTCGCAATGCTGTCGTTTATTAATCTCGCGAAGTATTGATGTCGCGATATTCTGATCCTACATCTTGCCTCTTCTCATGTCTTCTCTGTGAAGAAGAGAATGTCATGAGAACCAGTATTCTGAAATGCCGCAATCGCTTGTTTTTCATCAATTTTTGCCGACAAAATTCCGTGGATTAAGGATGATTGCTTACACGTGTCCAAATCATTTCCTTTTTACCGGCACATTTAATGTTAACCGGTTACTCCTCTCTTGTCTATTTAAAGGGGAATTCCTTAAGAAAGTATTTCTTTTCTTTTACTTCGTCTTCTTCATCGTCTGCAACTTTTTACTGCTGTTTTTTTCTTCATCGTCTTCTTCATCATTTTTCTGCTATTACTCTTCTGCTACTGTTTTCATCTTTCTTTTCCCGCTCTTGTTTCTATGGAGCCATCAAGGTTTGTTAATTTTGCTGAATTTGATTACTTTGTGATTGATCTCTCTTATTGAAGTTGTTTTGTTTTGATACTGTTCTTCTTTTAATGGTTCCCCTGCTGTTTTTGTTTTAGCAAGAACAAATCTAACACCAAGTTCACCATTGTAAACCCTAATATCTCCATGGGTTCGCAACCGAAAAACACTGTCACTAAAAGAAAGCCTGCGAATAGCAAGGTATTTAAGAAACATTTACTTTTTTAATAACAATATTGTTGCCTATGTTTCTTATTTAACTTGTAATTCGCAGGATGACGGAAATGTTGATAGGTCCCCCAAGAAGCCTCTCTGTTCTAAACCTGTTGCACATGCTATTTCCTTCCCTACATTCAAACTTACAACTCCTCCTGCGAAATATTCGCAAGATAAACCTACTGTTTCTTCTTCCGAAAATATTGTTGATGATAGCACTCCTATGCCTGAATTTTTCATAGATCAAATCCCTCATAACAGTCCCGTTGCGAATGAGCCCATTTCTTCTTCTATTGTCAATGCCTCTACCGTTTCTCCAGTCATTGATCTTCATGAGACTTCCTCTTCTCATGATATCCCTTTAACAAAAAATGACTCATCTCTTCCTTCTTCTATCGCCTTTACTTCCTTATCTGAGCAAATCCCTCTTACTAAAGAAAATTTGGAAGGAATAGATGTGGCCTTCAAAGTTCTATCAGATATTGTGAACGATGCCAAGAAGACTTCTATCGATCCTATCAAATCTGATGTCTGCGATATTTTGAGCAAATACCTTGGCTCCGATAGAATTTCGCAAACATCTTTGGAGCAAGAAGTTAATACTTTGAAGAATGATCTCCAAGCTATGACTGCAAAGTGTAATATTCTCCAACTTGAGAATCAAAAACTTCAAAATGTTTCGCTGGATCGTGATATTTTTTTTTTTTTGATCCTCAAGCCCTTGTTCGCCCTTCAAGCTTTAAACCAGAAGCGAAAAGTGGAGATATATCAGTTGGAATCAACTGTTGAAGAAGCTCGAATGGATAGAGATGCTTGGATGTAGAAATATAACCAATTAGATAATCTTCATACATATTCTGTTGATCAAATAGATAATCTTTCTAAAGAAAATGCTGACTTAGCTCAGAAACAAGACTCATTAAGTAATGAATTATCTCGCCTCTCTTACTCTTTGACTAAAGCTAATTTGGAGTTGGAAACTTTATCAGATGAGAATGGAATTCTTTCTCAAGAGAAGCGAACTCTGTTAAACAAGGTGGCGATTTACTCTCAACAATTCGATGTTTGTCAAAAAATATGTAAAGAACAAGAACAATCTCTTTGTTCGCTGAGAAATCAACTCGAAGAAGTTACTGCCGAGAAGGATAAACTTATCCAGGGTAGAATAATCTTAAGTGTAAAGGCAAACCAATTCAAGGATCAATGTACCAAGTTAGAAGAGTCCAATTCTTCCCTTGCGAAAGAAAATGCCTTACTTGTTTCTAACGAAAAAAAGCTTGCGATCTCGTGAAAGGCTTAATTGGAGATAATTTTGACAATGCCATGGATCACTTGGAGAATAGTTGTTCGGCTTTAATCCAATATCTTACCTCGCAAAAGGAAGGTAGTCATATTATTTGACTACCTTAATCCATTTATTTATTATTTCTTGATATTTTCCTTGCGAAGTCCAAAAATCTGAATGATTTTCTATGTTCTTTTCTTTTGCAGATTCTGAAAAAAATCTTCATTCCTCTATTGCCACTCTAAAATCTGACTATTCAAAAATTCGCAAAGAAAATGGAATACTCGTTGCTTCCCTTGCTCGCTCTCGAGATCGTGCAGAAAGAAGATTCGATTATATGTCTGACTGTAAAGATATAGAGAGTAGAAATCATCAGAAAGCACTCCTTCGTCAATTTCATCTTAAAGCCGAAGTTCTTGTGAATGATGTTTTACTATCTAAATCTCTTGATCCTGTATCCGTCGAACCTCTGGAAGTAAGCGATGATGAAGTTCCTAACCCTCCTGACAGCGATTATGACTACAATAGTGGTGAAGAGTTCGCAAATGAAGAGATAATCCCTCCTAGTAAAACTGTCAATGATGATCTGGGTGAAGGAGGATCTGGTGGAAATATAATAACTGGCGAAAATATGGATAAAGTTGCTGAAGAAAACCCAGTATCTCCTTCTGGTAAAAAGACTGATATTTGAGAATTGACTTTCTCTTGTAATTTTTCTTCTTGTACTGTTACTTCTTTACGTACTTCAATCATCTTTTAGATATTTTCATCTGCTTATTATTACTCTTTATTTCAACGAGTATAATTTTTGATATTTAATAATTGCTATTTTGTTTTCCATTATCTTCATTTATGTTGAAATTCATCATTGCGACAAGATCGCAGGACGTCTTTACATTTTCATGTAATGACCTATTGATCTTGCCTTATCATTGCTCTTGTGTGGTCTTATTTTGCCTTCCTAGTTAAAGGTCTTATTTTGCCACCCCTCATTTTGCGTCAATATGACAGGTCTAAATATTCTTACGAACATAAAGTCCCGTGACATTGCCGTCTTACGACAAAATCGCAGGACGTCGTTACACTTTCATGTAATAACCCATTGATCTTGTCTTATCATTTCTTTAGTATTATTACCTCTGCAGGATGTTTTTCTTGCGACAATATGACAGGCCTAAAAATTCTTGCGAATTTGAAGCCCCATGACATTGCCGTCTTGCGACGAAATCGCAGGACGTCTTTACACTTTCATGTAAAGACCCATTGATCTCGTCTTACCCTCGCGTTAGTATTATTGCCTCTTCAGGATCATCGCACAAATATGACAAGCCTAAATTTTTTTTCGAAAATAGAGCCTCATGACATTTGCGTCTTAAGACACTTATCAGCTCCCTAATGGAGGGTGCCGCCCTTATCATCTCCCTGGTTGCCCAAGGAGGCGTACATCGGCCATACAAGACTAGCTCCTCCCATCCGGTCTTAACAACAACCGGTTGTTTTCGTGACCCTCTTATCCCTTATACCTATAGGGCTTATGGTTACGAGACCGCACCCTAAGTGGAGTTTTCTTGGGCCGAGTGCAACATGTGCCAAGACTTGCCAAGAATGGCCGAGACACTTCAAATGCCCCGAGCGCTCTTGGCTCAACCGTGTACCTCGGCGCCTTGGTCATACACCCGACTCCTTGGAAGAGACCCTCGGTCGTCCAACCAGGGTATAACCTTATATATATAGTTGGAAATCCAAGGTATCTCCCCCGGATGGGCTTTATTGACCCCAAATTTTCATGACTCGGGTTCCGGGGGTGTAACCTTTTCCCGAGCCATGTCAAGAGATACCCCCTTATATGACGCACTTTAGGTCTTACATTTGCCTCTTACGAAATATCATTCGCGAACTAGGGTGTACGCCATAAAGGTTTGTCCCATTCGTATAAATCATTCATTTTTAATTATCTCTTGTCATTTTATTTGCGAGATATTCGCACATTCCTTCTTTATTTTATGCAATTTCGCAATCAATCCGTCGCAAGAACTTTTCATATGAATTCATTTCATTTCATCCATTCAATACTTCACAACCTATTCTTTCCCTTCCATCTTCTATGGATAATATTTCTTGAGATATAATCTATTCCATGGTCTATCCAATCTTTGGCCCACATCTTTGCCCTCAGGATCCATTAATCTATATGCCCCTGTTCCAACTATCTCCTTGATGATATAAGGTCCATCCCACTTTTTCGCCAACTTGCCACCACTTTCTCGATGATATATTGGTGTTTCTCTCAATACCATATCACCTGGTTGAAATTCGCGTGTCTTGACACGTTTGTTATATTCCCTGGCTAATCTTCGCTGGTAATTCTCCATATGTTGTAGTGCTCTTTCTCTCTTTTCCTCTAATTCATCTAATTTAACCAAAATGTTACCCGCACTAAGATTTTTCTCCCAAGCTTCTCTCTTTGTTGTTGGAATAATAACTTCTGTCGGAAGTACAGCTTCAACTCCATATGTTAGACAAAATGGTGACATTCCCGTAGCTTCTCGCCTTGTTGTATTGTAAGCCCATACTGCATTATGTACTTGTTCACACCATGCCTTATTATGTCCTTCTAATTTCTTCTTCAGTATATCAGCAATTGTTTTATTTGTTGCTTCCGCATGTCCATTGGCATGCGGGTATAAAGGAGTTGATTTCCCACACTTTATTTGAAATGCATTAAGCAGCAATTCTATATTTTGTCCCTCAAACTGCTTCCCATTGTCAGACACCAACTGTGATGGAATTCCAAATCTGCATATTATGTTTTCGAATATGAAGGTAAAAATATCTTTATCGCGAATGTGTTGTACTGCTTTTACTTCTGCCCATTTTGTGAAATAATTTGTAGCGACAATCAGATATCTCCTCTGCCCTGTACCTGGTAAAAATGGTCCTACAATATCTAACCCCCATTTTCCAAAAGGCCATACACTTGTTGAAGAGGTTAATGGTGCTCCTGGTGTATGTATTTTCTTTCCATGCCTTTGACAATCTTCGCAACGTCTTGATATTTGTTTCGCATCTTCATGCATATATGGCCAATAATAGCCTTGCATTTTCGCCTTATGTGCTAAAGACCTTCCGCCACTATGATTGCCAACATCCCCACTGTGTAACATTTTTAACACTGCTTCTCCTTCCTTTCGTGTTAAGCATCTAAGCGAGGGTCCATTAAAGGATCTTCGGTATAATACCCCGTCTCTTAATTCATAATTTGTTGCACGGCTTTTTAATTTGTGCATCTCTAATCTATTTCTTGGCGTTTCTCCTTTCATTAGATAAGCATGAAGTTCTGTTCTCCAATCTTGGCAATAGGATCTTTGTGTTCCATCTTCTATGAGCATTACTTCTGTTTCTTCCTCTTCCTCTTTGTTGATTGACGGTGATAGAAGTGTCTGTATTTTTATTCTTCTCGCAGTTGGATCTGTCATCATACTTGATATAAAAGCAAAAGCATCAGCGAGTCTATTGTCTTTTCTTGATATGTGTCTCCATTTTATTTTTGGTATCTTCGCCGACAATTCTTCAACAAGCTTTTTGTATTTTTTCATGGATGATTCATTTGTAGTATATTCTTCTTTTATCTGGCGAATAGCTAACTGGGAATCACTGGTAACTCTTACATTCTCCAACTTCATTTCTATTGCAAATCGCAAAGCATGTATTATAGCTTCATACTCTGTTTCATTGTTGGTAGATGCAAATTCCAATCTGAAAGAAAAAGCCATTTTATTGCCTTCTGGCGAAATTACAATGATCCCAATTCCGTTACCAATATTTCCCATCTGTTTGGATCAGTTAATAAATCCCTTGGATTTCCATGTTCTTCTTCTATATCCATCATTTCTTCCACTGCTTCATTTTCTTCCAATGGAATTTCTGCTAAAAAGTCTGCAACAACTTGTGATTTGGGTGAGGATAGTATTTCATATTTGAGTTTGCAATGACTTACTTGAGCATTCCATCTTTCAACCCTTCCTGACCTTTTTAAATTTTTCATTACTGACTCAATTGGTACTTTTATCATTACCTTAACCGTATGTGCTTCGAAGTAAATGCGAAGTTTAAATGTTGCGTAAACTAATGCCAAAATTAGTTTTTCAATTTTTGAATAATTTTTCTCCGCGGCATTGAATGTCTTGCTGATGTAATATATTGGATTTTCCACTCCTGCGTCCATTCGCAGTAATACTGCACTTAGTGCATGCGAGGTTGTCGCAAGGTAAATTAGTAATTCTTCCCCTGGTTCTGCTTTTTGTAAGATTGATATATCCATTAGATGTTCTTTTATTCCTTGTAACGCCTTTTCACATTCATCCATCCACCTAAATTTCGCTTTCTTTTTAAGTATGTTGAAAAAATGCTTGCACTTATCAGATGATCGCGAGATGAATCTTCCTAGCGAAGCTAATAGTCCATTTAGCTTTTGCACATCTTTCATTGTTCCTGGTGTCGGCATATCGCGAATTGCTTGTACTTTCTCTGGATCGACTTGTATTCCTTCTTTTGAAACAATGTATCCTAAAAAATTTCCAGATGCCACCCCAAAAGTACATTTTTCCGGATTTACTTTGATGTTGAAATGCCTCATTTGTTCAAAAATTTCCTTCAAAACCCGTACATGATCTTTTGCTTCTTTACTTTTTATTAACATGTCATCCACGTATACCTCTAGTGTTTTATGTATCCATTTTTCGAACACTTTTTCTACCATCCTTTGGTATGTTGCTCCAAACATTTCGCAGGCCAAATGGCATTTTTGTGTAACAAGATAACCCTCTTGGAGCGAAAAAGGCAAGTATGCTCTTGGTCTTCTTGGCGAGAGGAATTTGATTGTATCCCTTGTATCCATCAAGAGAGGATATCCTTTCATTTCTGTCTCTTGACTCAACCATTTGCGGAATATCGGCAAAGGAAAACTATCTTTTGGACAAGCTTTGTTTAGATCGGTAAAATCTATGCAAATTCTTATCCCTTTTTTCTTCTTTGGGACTACGACCATATTTGCTATCCACTCGGGATATTTTGCTTGTCTAATAATTCCGGCGTCAAGCATCTTATGTAACTCTTCTTCTATTTGAGGATGATATGCTGTTGCAATTTTTCTAATTCTTTGCTTGAATGGTCTTGCATTTTTATCAATTTCTAACTTATGGCATGCTACAGATGGATCTATTCCAGGCATCTCATCCATATCCCACGCGAAGATATCTTTATAATCTCGCAACAAATCAATAGTCTCTCTTTCCTCATCTGCCTCCATTTTAGTCCCAATTTTTAACATCTTGGGTTCTTCTTTAGTTCCAATATTCACTTCCTTTGTTGGTTCTGCCGCAGTGTAGCTAGCCTTCGGTTCTCCCATGGGCGTTGGTCCTTTTACTTCCTTCGCAAGTTCATTTTCTTCACCATATATTCCTTTTCCTTCTTCTGCTCTTATCATGTAAGTTCTAAATTCTTCTTCCTTTTTCGCTGCTTTTGTCATCTTCTTGCGATCTTTTCGCCTCTTCACCTTTTCTTCATAATGTTTTACTTCGATTTGATGATATATCCTTCCTTTATCGATATCTCCTCTGATTTCGCCAATTCCACTCGGTATAGGAAATTTGACACATTGATGAAATGTTGATGCTACAGCTTTTATTGCATGTATCCATGGTCTCCCCAACAACATGTTATATGGTGATTCCATATCCACTACACATAACGTCACATGTGTTTCAATTTCTCCCAACAGAATTCGTATTTTTATTTCCCCTTTAGGTTTTGTTATTGATTTGCTGAAACCCTAGATATGATATGTTGCAGAAGTCATTTCTTCAACTTTGTACCCTAATTCTTTATAAGTATGATAAAACATTATATTTACTGAACTCCCTGTATCCACCAAAGTTCTATTTATTGCCCATTCTTCCACTGTTTTTGTTAATTTTCCTTCTTCTTTGCTTGCGCTTATCGTAATTACTAGTGGAGATGTGTGATTTAAATTCTCTCCTGTTATCTTCGTTGTTGTGAATATAATCCTCTGTTTTTCCCATTCTTTCAAGGATGACGCCTTCTCTGCTGTTATAATTTTCTTTCCTTCAAAATCTCTTTTGTGTATTCTCCCTCTGATACTTTCATGAAATTCATTAACCATTGTTTTTGTAATCATACTACATTCCAATTCTCCATTACTCTCTTCGATTCTGATTTTCTCCAATTTATCCATCATACTCTTGATTTGAACAATTTTAGTGATAATATCCAACCTCTTATCTTCAATCTTCCCTGTTTCTAGCGCCAATATGTAGTTGCAGGAAATCCTACACTACACCCCTCACAAGAATCCACACAACTAAGACATTTGAAGATGAACAATAATGATTTTTATTGATTAATTCCTTGAATGTTTACAAGATAAAATGGAAAAGAGCTAAAGAAATTACAATCACTACAAACTTTCTCTCTCCTAATGACTTGCCTAACACTCGGAAAAAGATCTCTTCAACAGTCCTGCTCGACTCCTTATATAGGGTATTACACATTGGACGACAGCTAATCTGTCCTTTATTTTCGGGAATGACCTGCGAAATACCGCAAGTGTACAATTATATAATCTCGCAACTATCCTAAATCTCGCTAGGTCTTCACATCTTTCTCGTGTTTTGGCTATCGTCATTCATTCCGTCATTTTTATTACTCATTTGCGACATTTCGCAATGCTGTCGTTTATTAATCTCGTGAAGTATTGATGTCGAGATATTTTGATCCTACATCATGAGATCTAGAAATTGGAAAGAAAAGAGGAAGAAAACACTTACTTGGAATGAACCTTGAACACCCCTTTTTCTTATTTATCTCCAAAGAAGTTTTAATGGAGGAAATACATGAACCCTAGAACGTTCACGTACGCGGACAAGATGAGGGAAGGAAGAAGGTACACGTACGCTCCTTTTATATACCCAAGAATGGGCTTGGACCAGTTTCTGAACCGTGACCCACAAAAGGAATGTAGGATTTCTTAGGTGGTCAAAAACCAAAAGGTTATGCAACTTGTGTGAGAAACGACAGTGCAATAGAAAGCTACGAAACAAAAACAATAACCCAGGTACAAACAAATCAAACCATTTCTTGCCCCCATCTCAAGATATATACAAATGGGGTAACACAAACAAGTTACCAAGTGGCAAGATGTGCAGAGAGATCCTCATGCACCATTCTGGTTGATATTTGTGAACAATACCAGTGATATAATCATAGTAATGATGATAATCAGGGTTGCCGGAGCTTTTTAACTTCCTTTTCATATGACTAAAAGAAGATTTTTCTGATATCTTAAAACTGTGTCAACAACACGAGAACCCGTTTTATTTGGCCTGCTTGTATTGACGGCGTGTTTAGTTTGTACATCATGATTGCATGATTTTACACGTACAGAACTTTTATCGGATAGATTCTTAATCTTAACAGAATTAAGCTTTTCTAAGAATCTAAAAACGTTCTCAAATGCTCTAAATAGATCTTTGTCAATTGATCCATCACGATAGTATTCCTCAAAAAGATTAAGATTTAATCTAGTGAGATTCCATATCCTTGAGCGTAACGAACGTTTTCTCAACCTTCCTTTCTTTTAAATTTTTCCTTTAGATTGTTTCTCATCATCTAAGTTTTCCAAAGTCTTAGATGAAATGAGATTATCATGAGAAACCAGAGGTTCTGTCCATAATAATCTCTGAACAATCTTTAAGGAGTTCTGGCATGCGTTACAAATGCCGAGAGCAAGTTTTCTAAAGAAAATTCCCATAAAGGCAAACATTTAATGATCATTCAAACACAAACTTATTAGGTTTATAGTGTTTTCGTGCTCTGATACCAATTGAAAATGCGGGGGTACAACAACCACACCCAACAATTCGTTTGGCAATCTGAGAGGACTTACTCCAATATACTTTCTAGATAATCAACTAGACAGTCAGATTCAATCTAGAGAAAAGTATATACAAGAGTTTATATCTATGTTTCATAATGTAATCAACAAATCAAACAGATAGAAATCCGCGAGCCTAATTATGTGAAACAACTTGAACGGTACCAAAGACCAATGTTCAAGTGTCAATCAATCTAAATCAACAACCAAAGGTTGGATTATCTAATTGATTGATCTTAACGCACAACCTGTGATATTTCAAATATATAACAAAATATAATGCGGAAAAGAAATAACACAGACACCAAAATTTTGTTAACGAGGAAATCGCAAATTCAGAAAAACCCCGGGACCTAGTCCAGCTTTGAACACCACGCTATATTAAGCCGCTACAGACACTAGACTACTACCAATGAACTTCGGACTGGACTGTAGTTGAACCCTAATCAATATCACACTGATTCAAGGTACAGTTGCGTTCCTTACATCTCTAATCCCAGCAGGATACTACGCACTTGATTCCCTTAGCTGATCTCACCCACAACCAAGAGTTGCTACGACCCAAAGTCGAAGACTTGATAAACAAATCTGTCTCACATAGAAAAGTCTATTGGTATAGATAAATCTGTCTCCCACAGAAATTCCTATGAGTTTTGTTCCGTCTTTTGATAAATCAAGGTGAGCAGGATCCAATTGATAAACCGGTCTTATATTCCCGAAGAACAACCTAGTATTATCAATCACCTCACAATAATCTTAATCGACTAGCGAAACAAGATATTGTGGAATCACAAACGGTGAGACGAAGATATTTGTGATTACTTTTATCTTGCCTATCGGAGATATTAATCTTGAGTCAATTATTTCAATTGTACTCAACACGATAAAAGATGCAAGATCAGAACACGTAACTATATAGAAAATAGTTGGGTCTGGCTTCACAATCCCAATGAAGCCTTCATGTCGTTAACCTACAGGGTCTCGAGAGAAACCTAAGGTTAAAGGAGAATTGAATCTAGTTATGCAACTAGTAACACACAGAAGTGTGGGGATTAGATTTCCCAGTTGCTAGAGCTCTTCTTTATATAGTTTTCAAATCAGGGTTTGCAATCTAAGTTACCTTTGTAAGAAAGCATTCAATGTTCACCGTTAGATGAAAAACCTGATTCAACCAAGCTAATATCTTTCAACCGTTAGATCAAACTTAGCTTGTTACACACAAATGAAATGTACCCTCATTTAGGTTTATGTAACCGTACCTAAACGTGTACACCATGTTGGTTTAATAATAGTTAACCGAGGTTAGCCATATGAATACTCTCATATCAACCTTATTCATCTTAACCATAACTAGTTCAAATGACTCAAATGAAACTAGTTAAAGAGTTGTTCAATTGCTATATTCTCATATAATTATACAAGAACACAATTGAAGCAAAATCGGTTTGATTCACTCGAATCAATTCATGAACATTATAGTCACGGTTTGCAAAGATTGCATTCCTTATTTTATAAATGTTTAAGTTCATGAACACAACCGATTTTAGAACTTTAACCTTCAAGTATGCAAACGTGCACGCATACTTGAAATACCCTGACCCAAATTGGTTCTCGCCAGTACGCAAACGGGTACGCATACTTAGGTTCCTGGATTTCTCAAGCCAACAGGTACGCGTACGGGTACGCATACTATGGTTCCCGGACATGGATTACATATGTGCAAGAGTACACAACATGACATATCCAATAATGGTTAAGTATTCTAAACTCTTATTTCAATCATTGAAACTTTCTTAGAGGATGACAATAGCCGTTTTCACACACTATTAGCATCAAAGCAATTTTCAAGTTATTGAAATAATCATAACGAAACATTCCAAGTTTACATCAAATGATTGTATCACACAAACCATGTAAGATGTTGCTAGACAATTTTCACATGATAAGATGAACTTGGTAGAAGCGAAAGCTTGCCAACACATATTCTGAGAAATATGTATGCGAGTTACATTCAGCTCGAAATCTCAAATGTGTATAATAGAAAACTATATCGTAACACGACTTATGTCTCAATATAGGAGATAGAGTAGAAATAGACTTTCCAAGTGATAGATGAGTTTCAGTATCCACATACCTTTTGTCGATGAAGTTCCACAATCTCTCCTTAGTAGTTCTTCGTCTTCAAATGATGAACGTCGTGAAGTCTAAGGCTCAACTACACAATCTATCTCCTAGTGCGAGACATCTATAAGTAGACTAGAAATCAAGACTTATAGTTTTGATCACTAACATTGACAAACATGCTTGAGATAGCAACGCATGCGAGTTCGACCGAGCAGTGCTCTAACACCTCCTGTCTTGCTTTACTTTTACTTCTACATAATAATGGTGTTGTTATAGTTAAAGCAAGAGAAAGTATTTTGATAATAATCCTTGTTGATTATAATATTGTTATCAAGATCTTCCAAGATTTGTTCAATTTGATTTTAAGTCTTGAATAAAGATTTCTAAGGATTCTTTGTTGATCATAATATGTACAAACATTATATAAGGTTTGTCCTTGTTGTGTAAATCTTGAATAAATATTTCTAAAGGATTTCTTCATTGATCACAATTTTGAATAAAGATTTAACAAAGATTGTCTCAATGGTTCACGAAAGAAAAGGTTGATGATGTACTTGGTACCCCCTCCTTTACAGACCCAGCTACTGTAACAGACGGAAATAACCCATCATATCATAGCAGCTTAGATACGCGAAAAGGAAAAAAAATACCAACTTATCCTCAATACCGCAGATCTGAAGACCAACCAATAACTATCAGTCGGATGAAAGATAATCACATCTCAGAAATTCAGCACACGAGCAGGAAAATAAAAACAATACAGATCAAAACAAAGAGGATGCAAGCACATAAAACAAAACTAGACACCAAACATACCGGACACCAATGAAAATTTACAATATCCACGTGGATCTTTCCCTGAGCAAGTATATTAATGATGAAAGTTTTCTAAAACCAATTGCATGACCGTACCAACCAAGTAGTGACGGAAGTAAAACCCTTATAACCTTGATCGAAGCCGTAACAAAAAGAGTCGTTTTAGTTGGTAAAAAACTAACAACCACACCCAAAAAGAGATAAAATCAATACTAAGCTAAAACCTGAGTAAAGAGACACTAGAGAAAGAACTTGCACTCAATTGATAAAATCTTTAAGTTGGGGTTTTGAGGAGATCAAGATGGGATTTTTAGCTTTGAGGCTAAGGTTATATATTTATAGGCTTGAGGGAGCACCTCCTCAAGGATCAGGTGCTCCTCAAGGGAGTATATTAACTAAGTTACATACATTCTAGAGTATTCTTAGACTTGGACTTGAACTTCACGCCTACGCTTAATACTATCCCATTTTATCACTACCCTAAAGGAAACGGTGACCTTTAGTGGATTCTAAGGCGGAGAGTCTTCTGCCAGCTCAGACTTAATATTGATGCGTCTAGCATACTTTTAGTTGGCATATTCGGAAGGTCGGTTGATATTCGTTCCCTTCGGAGCGTCGGATGGTGTCAGGATATTGTGCATGTTGGGTTGCTGATATTGTCTTTACGGAGCGCCGGATTTTGTGAAAGCATCGTGTCCTGGAAAGGAAAAGTTACCTAATACACCACCAACTTTTTCGTTCGTGAACCTATATGGACAAACCTTGTACAATATATACGTTCGAATATGAAGTTCGCATTCAAGATTATAAAATAAGGAATCCTTGAGATGATCAATTAAGATATAAAGCTATAAGGTCAACCTAATGTGTACTTGAACCTTCAAGACCCAATTTAATCAATACAAAGTCTTGTATGATCTATATTTCAAGATCCGATTCAACAAGAAAAAGTCTCGTGCATTAATATAATAACTATCTAGGTTGGTTAACATACTACTTATGATATTTCAATTATATAGATAAAACAATATGATGCAAGAAAAAATATCACAGGACACAAAAAATTTGTTATCGAGGAAACTTCCAATCTATTAGTTAATCCCGGGATCTCATCTAGTTTGAGTATTATATTGTATTAAGCCACTACAAACACTAGCATACTATCAGACTTCAGACTGGAATATAGTTGAGACCGAACCGACCCTTTGAGCAATTCTGCTTCAGTCGTTTTCCTTACATATCTTGAATCTTACAAGACCCTAGCAACTTGATTCCTCTAGCTAACATCTTTTACAGGTCTAGGAGTTTCTCTATCATCATCCGTGAAGACTAGTGCTACCCTGCCTCCAACGTGATACCTATTTGATTTCCTTCAAATATGTTTCAATCAAGGTAGTGGAAATCTATTTTCTCCGACGGATCTCCATGTAAAAAAGATATCAAGGAAACCTCAACAATTAGAATAAATTACTCTCTTCATACTTTATAGTGATGCTTAATTGTTTCTACCTCACGAGATCTATCTAAATCAAGTTTATATGTTAAGTTGTGGAACTACAAGGCCAGAGACGAAGAACTTCTTGTAGTTTCCTCAATCAATAGTTATTATTCCTCAACCAATAGTTATTGAATGGTCGTATAACAGAAGAGACGAACCTTTAGAATAAACAAGAACTACGATGATCAAGATAAAATTTCGGATAACAAAGATATATCCGGTAAAAGATAGAGTTTAAGTGTTGACATCGGTTAAGCATATAAAACTTTTAGTAATCACTTTCGCATAAATTTTTAAATTTTTTGCATAAAACCTCTAAATTTTAGAAAATTTTGAGTTATTTTAGGATGACATTAACCTCTTTAGGTAGATGCAAACAAAACTTATGGCTATAGGAACTGGTGTATCCGAAAAACGGTTTATTTGTATTTGAATACTTAATTCAGATGTTAGAAATAACGTGATAGTCATTAAACAATTATGAGAGAACTTATGCAAGCATATCTTGGAATCATCATAACCATATCACTTTTAATTTATTTTTACATTTAAGATAATGGGGTAGTTTATCCTATATCGTTGTAACTGAAATCGATAATGGAATAATTACAGATACTGACGAAATGGATTTTGAGGCTTATGATGAGGCTAAAAATAAGGTAGAGGTTTTGGCTGAGGCTACTAATCTAGATAGGAATGAACAAGCTATTGCAATGGCTAAATTGGAGAATGCACGCAAATTTTTTATGGAGAAGAAGTAGAAGAAAAAGGCTGAGGAGTAAATATTAAGCAAGGGAAATTTTTCTAAGGGCTCTTTGGTTGTTATTCAGCAACCCCTGTTGTGGAATTCCCTAGAACTACACATGCAATACTTTTTAATGAGACTGTTCATTTATATGAGCTTCAGGGTAATTATGCTTTGGAGAAAATATCTGATGAAGGTTTTAGTCCACCTACTAAAACAGCAAGACGAGTATCTCCTATTTCTCAAAGCCACGAGGATGGCATTGAAACTTCTAATAGATTTTTAACTGGGGGTGATGAGGTAGTTGAGGAGAAGGTTAGTGAAGAAATTATTGCTGACAAATCACCAATACCTAGACAATCAAGTAATGAGCAGGATCCTAATCCAAACACATATGCGTGTGATAAGGAGGTGGATAAAATAGAGTGGGGAGAGGAGGAAGATAAATCTTCAACGGACAAACAGGCTAAGGAGGATGCTAAGAAACTTGAAAAGGTGAATACCAAGAAAATGGCGGACATTCTAAAACCAATTTCTGAGACTGTTGATCAACCAATCCAACAAACTCAAAGACGTAGAAGGACTAGGGCGAGTGGACAAGTAAATGGGCCTACTAAAAATAAGGTTTAATGCAGGTATTTTATTGTGAAATGATGAGGGTACCCAAGTACACCTCATTTGATCACAACCTCTTCAAGACCCACCGTGTATAAGCCTCTTTAAGCAACAATCACTAAAGGAATATTTCAACACGGTATCCACTTGGAATAGGATTAGTCCGGACTGACCTAACAATGTGAGAAATCAAAGCCATTCGCGAATCACAATACAGCTTGTGTGATCGTCTATGAATACAAGATCGAGACAATATAAAAACAAAATATTTACTTGTGTGGCCGTCTATGCATACAGGATCAAGACAATACAACAAAAAAATGTTCACTTGATAATAGTTATGGTACAAGACCGAATCATTATAGGATCAATATCAAGTGCCTAATTAACGTACAAGTGTATTTACTTTAATAATATAAATACAATTATAATACGGAAATAAAGTAAGCAAAACTACAATCTTGTAGAAAAACCCTGGGACCTAGTCCAGTTTGAATACTCAATGAATTAAGACGCTACAAAAAGTAAACCTGCAACTTCGCGTAGACGAGACCAAGAAATCAAAATTACTAGTTACTCAGCTTCAGCAGTATTCTTATGTCGATAACATCTAGCAGAACCTAAGTTCTCAATAGACGTTAGAATACTAGATATCCTAGCAAAACATACGTTCTCTTTAAGACTCGATCTAGTATATCTTCTTAATGGTTCACAATAACTTTTGGTACCAATCTTTCAAATGGCAAGACAAGATTCCTTTGGATCGTTTTACAAACAGTAAGGGATCAAAACTGTTTGGTAACCAAACTCACTTTCCAATCATAATACCGAAATATATGACAAAAGCACAGTTACAGATCTTCTGTTTTTAAGATCTGTTACCAGATCCAAAGCTCTTAGGTTACGAGATCTAACAAGACAATGACTACTGAAATAATCAATCTTGATTACAGGGTTTATGATAAAATAACAAACAACTTGTAGATCTCAAAAGGATTGTGTTTATTGAAATAAACAACCTTTTAATCCTGGAAAAAAATCAAGCCACGGAAAGTTAAACCAAGACCAAAACATATGAACAAAGTCTTCAAAGTCTTCAATCTTCGATTTAATCTTCAAAGTAACAACCTGCAAAAAGAAACTTGATTCCTTATTGATTTGTCGCACAAAACAAAGTCTGTTAAAAATGGCAAATCAATGAATCTATCTTACAAATCTAGAATAACTTAGATTTTTATAAACGTTAAATCTTTGATCTAGTTTGAGTGTCTTTATATCAGAAGAGAAGGATCATGAAATAAATAAACTAGGTGCAATTAAAGATTCAACAATCGTTAGTCAATCAAATCAATAATCAAAAACTAAAATAACAATGTAATTATCTAGTTTCCCTCCAACGGTACTCGCAGAGCTTCTTGATCCCACGAAAGTCTTTAAACGAGCGGTCGTAAGAGATTTCTCCTAATTAGGGTACTTTCCTCTCCTGATAGATGGCTCCACTAGAAACAACAAAAATGAAGTTTGCCTGGCTCTTAAGATAATGCAAACTCGAGTATTTTATAGACTAAGGTTGTTTGGACAACAAGGAAATTCCAAAACCGAAAGATTATCAAGATATCCAATAAGTACTAATTTCGGTTTTCCTATTTCCAATTAATGTCAAACAATATCTCCTAAATCTCTCATAGAAAATTTCTATTATTAGTTTAGCACATTAATTAATAATCCTTTTCTACAGTATATGCTTTAATTTTTGGTAATTAAAATACATAAAATCGAAAATCAAAATTAAATTATTTTCATTTATTTCGGTTTAGGATCACTTTGAGCACCAAGGAATATCTTTGAACAATTAATGATAAGATTTATGCACATGTTCAAATAATGTCGACATTTAGAAGTTTCCTATCTTAGCAAACCCTAATTTCAAATTCACACACAACCTAAAGAAATATGTGAATTTAGGAAACTCGGTTTTGCTTCTTGGGATCGGTTCTACTATGACTCCCAACTAAGTTAGGATCGGTTATACCATAACTCCCAATATAGGTCATGGTCGGATATCCGTTGCTTCCCAATACTAGTTAGGATCGGTTATACCATGTCACTAGATATAGGTTATGACCAATTATATCTTGTCTTCCAATACTAGTTAGGTTTGGTTCTACCTTGCCACACAATATAGGCTATGACCGGTTCTACCTTGATTCTCAACATAAATTAAGCTTGGTTCTACCTTGTCACTTTGTATTGGTCATCCAAATATTCTTCAATGAAACACCGGACCAACACACTTATTGATACCCTTTCGATTATGAGCAAGTTCATACATATACTTCCTTAAACCAATGTAATAATACATAGTTTTCTAGGATGAAATCACACCTATGTTCCACACATAATCAAGTAACTAAATACATAGATTATGTTGATGTCGTATTTACGAAGTTCAAAATATAAGTGGTATACTTCGTAATTTAATATAATTCCCTGATACTTTGATCATAATGCTATGACCAAGTCTAACCACTAGAGTGTTATAAATATCGCTTCGCATGTTATGTTTTCAATATAAATGACTTGAATGAAACAAGATAGAAATTGAACAAGTCAAGTCTGTAGTTACTAACCTCAAGCTGGAGCACAATATTTCTATTGTTCCTAGTCTAATGATCGCTGTCGTAAGCGTCAAAAATAAATTACACTTTCTTACTACTCAAAATATATAATGAAGCAAGGGCAAGAAAGGATCGTTCCCACAGAGAGGTCTTGGTTGTCAAATTGTTTCGGTTCCCTATAACTAACACCGGTAGTTTTGTGATTTTTATATAATAAACTAAATAAAAGCAAATAAAGAAAAGTAAACAAATCAAATCAAGGATAAGAAAGTATTGGATAAAGGTTTCATCTTCAATTGTAAACAATTTTATGAATATATGAATAGAATTCGTATTTAATCTCGCTATCATCAAAAGCCATATAATACCTTATTGCAAGAATACTCCATAAATTTCCAAAGTTCATCAACACACACATTAGAGCTGCGTATGTGAATTCTACCTAAAGAATAACCTAACGCCTTGCGCTAATCAAGTTCAATTCCTAGGAGCATTAAGTTTCAGAAATAGGCTAATCAATGCAATTGTAATACATTGCGCAAACAATTCGAACAAAGGTCAATTTCTACATATGACTACGAGGATGTATCACTACAACCTAGAATCATATCATGCTACTCGTATTCAAGGTTATCGCTTGATGAAAAACCCTAAAATAGCTATAGATATGGATGTGAGTTCAATCAATTCTAGACTTAACTAAACAAACATTCAATCATATTGCAATACATCAATCATGCAATTATTATAACCCGTAGAAATCAAACGATAATATTGAGAGAAAACTAATTCATAAAAATCCATAACTTGTTTTCAAAATCCAACTACATCTTCAACCAATAATAAAAACTTAGTTACTCATGGCATAGGAGTTCATAACAAGAAGAAAGAGAAAACCTATCATGTTTCTAAACCATAGAACCAAAAGTATGAGTTCTCCCTAATGGAGATATATCTAGGTTTGAGAAAGACTTTTCTATTTATATGTTTCTTCAATTCCAAAAGGATACTCTTTCCAAATTTAGGTCAAATCTTCTCAAAACCCATCTCCAAGTGGTCCACCAAGCCCATGTGTGAAAACATCTCTTCTGGAAATTCTGGGTCCAAAACTGGTCGACGGAATTGATGACGTCATCACCGGAATCCGGTCACCGGTCGCCGGAATCCGGTCGTCGGAAAATCGTCTCTGGCCACCTGAACCATCGGAAACTGTCACCAGCAAGTGCACACTCCCAGCAGCTCATCTCCATATTTCTGCAATTCAAACAATCACAAAATACCATTTAAACCAATTCCTTGTTCTTGCGAAAACGCGCCCAAAAGCGTGACTCGTAGCTCATATATGCCGCGGACGAATCATGCATCCAACACATACCCCCTTCGCGATTCACTGAAATATTATGATTCATGCTTCAAGTTCCGAAATCCGGCATCCCGGGCTGGTACCACCGACTCGCTATTCTTGCTGTGTTTTCGCGCAATTTCTGCAGTGCTTAGCCATCCATCAGTTCTTCCTTGGCAGCAGCCTTCATCTTAATTGCATCTTTACCTGCCTAAACATCTATCTCAAGCACTTCAGTCCCTATTCTCTCCCTGGCTCAACAAATAACACCACAGTTCAATTCAGTCGCAATCATAACCACAACACCTGCCATTCTGCAATGAACTCTGCATCAGCTCCAACCTATTTCAGATTCTCCATAAACTCGACCCACAACTGAATATCTGCACCTCGCAAACACCACTCATTACTGCTTCAAGATCCTCTCGCAATCTTAGTCCATTGCAAAAGCACCCATTGGCAGCCCCGGCAACAGCTCTCATTCTTTCATTGCAACACAAACAATGCCAACCACTAGCCCGAAACCGCACTTTAGCGTCGCCTTCTCGGGTTCATGCCTTGCCCAATTCTTCCACTGCGAACTAACTCGGTGTGAGCTTCATTTTCAACCAATGCCGCACCAGCTCTTGCCCGCAATGAGCCCAAGCCATCTTCCCGAATTGCGGCTCTTGCTTAATCACTTGCAATTGCTTCGCAGCTCATCTTGAACCACCGGCTCACTGCACTCTCGACCGTGACCGTAGCTCAACCCAAGCACTGCAATCTCTCATTCAAACCCATCACCTTGTACTTTCATCTCCATTCACTACCATCTCGAACCCGCATACCAAGCACTCTCCTCTCTCACCGCATCTCCATCTCGTATAATTTCAGTCACCACCAACACTCTTCTCTCATTCTATCAAAGAGCAATCACAATAAAATCACCACCAATGCCCCGGAACTCCAAAGCATCCATACTATCCATCATAGCCTCGACCACCAAACCCGTACAACTGCAACTCCACTTCCAATTTGCATCAACCACCAAAGCAAAGATCACAAACAGCTTCTAAATTCAGTGTACAGCTCTGCCTCAAGCCACAGTAACCACCTACAATTCCATCTTAACTCAAATGCAATACCTTGCCAGCAACCACCAATCCCTGGCAGCAACACAACACCACCACTACCATCTACAGCTACAACCCACTTCAAGTGTCAACAAACTGCATCACTACCATGTCATCTTGATCAAGCCCCTAGCCAATTCACCTCCACTGCAATTGCTCTTCACCATTAACAAACGGTCAAAGAACATCACTCAATGCCACCAGACCCTCATACTCCATTTAGTCCATACCAGAACTCATGCCACTGATCCTCTTAAGCATCGGTCTCAGCTACTCCTTAACATCTTTATCATTTCACTAGAACATCACCACCAACCCATTTTCTCAACAGCCTCAGATCCAAACCCCAACTTCTTAAATTTCTTCTCTCGCCCTCAAATCACAGATTCGGTCCCATACAACTTCATTACCAAAACCCCATCATTCCTGGCTTCATCCATGGCTTAAATCCAAATCCACCAAATGCAATGCAGCATCAGACCACCTTCTGTTTCATCTCAAGAACCCTTGTAAACAATGCCGACCAACAAACCAGTATCAACCTCTCAACGGCAACAGCTGCAACACCTTCACTGCTGCAAAACTACTTGAAATCTACACAAGCTCAGGCCAGAACCACAGCTCCATTATCTCAGCACCAAAACTGCAACTCTGTTCTTCTCAGATTCTCAGGCATTTTATCAAGCACTAATTGTGTGTTCTGGTGATGATGCAGTCTTCACCTTGCTATAGATTCTTAAGCTCTCAATATCTCCTTCCCTGTAATCAGTCATACATTTAACAAAAACCCATTACCCAAACTCAATTCAGAACACTAAATCAATCAGCCACCATCAGTCCAACAAATCAACACCAGCAGACCAAATACTTCCTCCATCTACTCAGCCTCAAGATCCCCTTTCTTTTAGTCTGAAACTTGTTCAAACCCATACAAATTCGCTACATCTTGCTGCCAATTTCAGACGAATCGGACCATTGAATCTCCATTTTATGCATCTGCAACCAAACCCTAACTTCCTTCTTCTGTTAGAACACAGATTCAACATCACAATTCCCCCATCTTCTCCTTCACTCTGAACCATAAACCCATCTTCTCCATCACATGTTCGAATCATCCTTTGCTTCAATTATTCCTGAATCCCTGTTGTTGTCTCTGAATTTCAAGTCACCGTAGCAGCGCCTCCTTCTTTCTCTCTCAATTTCAGGTGCTTGTATAATGAAAGACAAACTAGTTGTCTGAGAAACACTCGACATAATTAGGCATGTTCGTACGGATTGGTTATTGGCACCCAGCTACTTGGATACGAGCTTCCCAATTAATATGTGGCCTGTCAGTTTCACGAAACTGACAACCAATCTCTTTCTTGCTCCAAATGCACGTTTTCTTCATCTTTCGCTCCATTGCACCTGATAAACTCAAAATCACACATAAGACACATAATTCACACGAAAATTCGCAAAGAAAGTATAAATACTAAATATAAAATTAGGTGTTTTAGACACCTATCATCTAACCTAACGAAATTGACTCTAGTTCACTTATCGCGGCTCGAGTTTTTGGAACTAAATATGACAACCAAACTTGACATACCAATGCTTGGTGGGTTCAACCAAGCAGTGCTCTAACATATTGTAATGCTCAAGGATTAGCTAAAGATGGTGCAATCTATGTGATTCATTCCATGGCAGTTTATCAATGGCCTTGAAAGATGATTGCACATACTAAGAGAGCTATACATAACTTTATGTGATCTGGGATGCCGAGAAACATAAGTATTTCACGGTGGCATATGATAGTTTACGTTGTCCACGCATAGAAAGGAGTTTAGGCATTAAAAGTCTGCATATTATCAATAAATCCATACTCATGAAGTTGTGGCTAAGCATTAGAGATTTTGACAAGGTCTGTACCAGGTTCTTAAAGGCCAAATATTTTAAGCTGAATGGGAATTTGATTGATTACAAGATTATGTCTTTTGTCGTCTTAGGGGTGAGATGGATTTACAATTTTGTGGAGAACCAAACACGTTGCATTATAGGTAATGGCTCAAATACGAACTTATTCTTTTTTAATTGGTGTGGAAATTTCTCCATTGTAAAGAGGTGTGGTTTTTTTTTTCTTTAAGGAGGAATGATTTACCCTCGAAGGTTGGTGAATTAATTGTCAATGGGTCTTGGGTACTTCCGGCCAGTGTTTGTGCCTTGATGTTATCAGTTTGCATTGATGTTAACAACTTGTCAGTAGTTGCGGCGGGGAAGATTTTAAAATCTGGATCTTCATCAGAACGGTTAAGTCTGCTAAGACTGCATTAAGAAACCCATATGAGGAGAGTCTTACGACTAAACTTTAATAGAAATTAGTGGTGAATCCTATTTTGTACAGTATTTAAGATATGGAAGGGAGATTGTTGTGCAACACAAGATCTGATGATAAAGAAAGTAAACAGAGAGATGGAAACTCGCTGCTGTAATTGTAAAATAAATAAATAGTGAATCTATGCACCACATTATTCGGCATTCCAAATTTTCTAAGAGGATTTGGTCATGGGGTGCAAGGATCTTTGCTATGCAAACAACTTTAGAATTGGTATGGTCTTATAATGCTACAACTGGAAGAAGTAGAATGATAAAGGATTTATGGCTAGTCGCAAATTTGGCGATATACACAGAGTTGTAGAAACTTCGCAACAAGGTTTTCTTTCAGGGTACTGAAGTTAATTGGGTTGGTCTCTATTCGAATGAAAGGCTACATGTTTAATACTATTGAAGATTTGTGCATATTGAATTATTTCAGAGTTAAATATAGAGTGACTAAAACCTCTACTCCTGTTGAGAAATCTTGGTCTCCTCCGAAACCTGGTGAGGTGATGATTTATTGTGATGGTGCAGCTCGAGGTAATCCAGGCCAAGCTGGTGCAGGTATAAGCTTTAGAGATGGTGGGTGATTTGTGTGTTGGGGTTAGGCTGGCAAACTAAATACGCAACTGATTATTATATATTGTCTAATGTTGGCGAGAAGATTGAATGTGAAGATAATTTGTGTCAGATTAGATCCAATGAGTTGCATTCAAGCCTTTCAAAAGGGAGAATTGACGTTGGACTTGATGCAGAAGTGGATGATTGCTTGTGCCTTTTATGACAATACTCTATATGTGCACAACTACAGGGAAGTAAATTTTGTTGTTGATCACTTGGCCAAGCGAGCATATTTGTTGGTTTGGCATGTTTGAGTTTTATGATGATAGGTCAGAATAAAATTCATCCCGTCGGTGGAATGGCCTGGCAAAATTTATTTTCGCTTTAAATAGTCTGTGAAGGTTTTTGGAAGCCTTTGGACTTTCTTTATTTCGTAGTCTAATCTTTGTAATTACTTTGCTTTTTTTTATTCAATTTTATTGACCGAGCAAAAAGAAAAGATAGTCTCCATTGCACAATTCATAAATTTTATATTATTTACAATGCATTCACGCGATTAAATTGTGGAATAGGTGTAATTTTGAAGAATTAAATACGACACCAGTTTTGTAACTGGTGTCATCCTTTGTATTTGGGTTTTGATTATCTTGTATTTTGGTGTTTTTGTAATCTTGTAAGCAATTATGTAATCATCGACTCATCGTTTTGGTTTGAATAAGTTTAAATGTGATTTCCACCGCCAAAAAAATAAAAACAAATACAGACATAAAAAAAAATGCTAGGTTCACTGAATCTCTGCACTTCGTTTTCTCCCTTGCTCTAAGGCCTATTCCTATGCACATGCCAAAACATGATATTTGGCATATATGCACCCACTATGGGTATGCCAAACTGCCAAACTCATATGCCAATATGTTTTTCCTGGCATATAGGCATACACGACAGAGTTTCCATCGAGCGATAGAGTCTCGGTCGCTCGGTGGTCTTGAAATCACCAGCGTTAGTCAAGATGTCGCTCGATACTATGATAATCGCTCATCAGATCTTTATCTAACGGCTACCATTTTCCCCCTATAAATACATGTTTTATACAAATTCCAACCCAACTTCAAATTAATTTCACCATGCCCAGTGCTCGAATAACCGAAGTGGATTTTACTCCAAAGGAAGATGTTTCTCTAATCCGATGTTGGGTTTTAGTTGCAAGCGATAGAGATTTCACTTTAGAGACTTTTAACTTATGAGACACTGTGTTTTAAAGGTTTACGACGTTAAGTCATGTAAATCCAACAAGAACAAATGAGTGTCTTCAAAATCGTTATTGTTTCATCAATGTCAATGTTAGAAAGTATTAGCAAATTATGTGGTTGATAAAAAGGGATAATCCTAGGTTATCAAATGAAGAACTAAAAATTAGAGCTCGTACCAAATTTTCCGAAGACAATGGAAGATGGTTTAGTCATGACGAATTTTATGAACTCTACAATATTCATGTGCAGGGATTCAAATTATAAGTATCGTGTTATGCAATCAAGGTTAATTTTTAATGAAATGTAAAACTAGTTTCAATCTGAATATTAATTTAAAAGATATTTTCCATTAATTAAAAAAAACAAAATTACAACTTCATTTCCTTGTCCATTTAAAAGAAAAAATTTAAACTACTCATTTCCTTGTCCATTTCCTCCCGGACCAAAGATCCAATTGCCTGCATTTTCTGGATCCATAGAGTTGTTCAACAAATTAGTTATGCTGCCGGTTTGAGACTCGCTTGGTGGTTGAGTCTCATCCGAATCACCATAACCTTGATAAGCAATGGGAGTAGGGTGTATGGGAACACGATACAAATCTTGAAATATGTGTGGTTGATATTGTTGCTGGAATGGTTGAAATGATGATGAGGTTGAGGCAATTGGGGTATACAGATTTGTTTGCCTAACTACTTCCATGTTCACACCACCACCCGGAGTCAGTATGTCAGTTTGCGAATGACTAAACATACGTGTAGGAGTTGTATCCAAGCCAATGTTTTCTTCACCACCACGTACTCCTTGAGTATCTGACACCATGTTTGGGGTTGAACTTTCTGGATCCTCCTCCATAGGACGACGTCTCAATCTTCTTTCACTTCTTTCACCACTTTGTTGAATTCCACGACTTTGCTGACTTCTACGCCTATGCTGACTTCCACGACTTTGTTGACTTCCGCTTGGACTCATTCCTCTACCAGCTCCTGTAACACTGGGACTCATCTCAAACATCATGTTTTCCATCAATTTTTGTAGCTCATCCAAGTGCATATTCTGAAGTCCCTGTAATAGAGCATCATAATCGTTCAACCGGGTCTGATACTGCAACTGTTGCATTGACCCCCAAGTATGGATAACTTCGGGTAGGTGCATTAGAAACAATTGGATAAGTAACAATCTCTCCAAAGGTGCTGGATATAGTCTTACTTCCCAAGAAAATGGTGGCATGTTTGACGATGAACTTTGAGTAGGATATGCAAATGCGTCACCCGTCTCTGGTGGAGGTTGGGAAGGAAGAAATTCATTGTCAAGTGGCAACCTACCTAAAGCTGGGAAATCCATCTGACCAAAACTTTGCGGCTGCATAGCAATATTTGCCTTGAAAATAGTGTTATACCAAGATAGGTACTCATTTCTGTCCATCGGCTCCTTGATCAATGCATCAGCTTCTTGCCAATGATGACCTTCCCTTATCAATTTGAAGTAATCGTCTATTGAAACATCTGAACTGGGATAAGGGTTGACAGCTCTCACTGATCTTCCTTGCAACAGAAGAAGATGTCTTTCACCATAATACCAAACACCCTTCTCAGAAATAGGGTTGTATAACACCATCCTTGTAAGGCTTAACTGTACCATTCTCTCGACCTAGTTCTTTTGGAACTCGTGTATCGCTTCATATGGTTTGGTAGACAAGGTTATGGCTTGTTCTACTCAACTCGCTCGAATCTTATGAACAATAACAGTATGTTGACCATCTTCAATTTGTGCAACTTCCTAATCTCGGAATCATACTTCCGTATGATCGGAAATACATTGGTATGATTCTTAAGACAAGGTTCCGAAACACGGAAATATGTATACCACCAATACTGAGAATAATAACATTCAGCAGGTTAATAAGTTTTTCATTTGAAAATGACAAATACATACATAATGTGAAAAATATTGGTTCATACCTCCAGAACTCCCCAAAAAGCATTAAAACTATCTTTACCACACGTCGAGTTATCACCGAGGGCAATGTAAATCTCTGATAAAATCGCAGACCCTCAATCATATGTTGGTGCTTGCTCTAAATCTTCTAATGCTTCGAGAAACCCAATTAACACTACTGAGCTAGCATTTGGAAACAGACATTGGCCTAGTGTCCACAATACAAACAGACGTTCTAGCTCCTCAAAATGGTCGGGGATCAAATATTGATTACCAACCGCCTGTTTTGATTCCTTTTTATAGCATAATTTGGAAAAAACTTTTCAACCCTGAGACACCCTCAACCCTTGCGCTTTAATTTGTCTATGTGTAGGATTTCCTCCTAATTCATTTGAGTATAAAGGAAGTCTTTGTTTCCATCTATCTTCGATAACCAATTTAGTCTGTTAAATGGAAGTAAGTTTCCTTGGCATGGAATTCCCGTTAACATGTATAAATCTATCGGTGTAACTCCTATTAACAATAATTATTCATAATTAGAATTTGTTGATTTTTATGAAACAAAACATAATATAAAAATTAAATTACTAGGAAAGACTGACTTACCGCATTCAAAGTCCTTGAAAAAGAACGTGTTTGTAGTCTTCCACCATCGTTCTAATATAACTTGAACACCTTGAGTCCTGTGGTTTCTCGGTTGTATTAGATATAGATGTCGCCAAGGATACCTTCTAACGCTCTCTTGAACAGCAGGGGGAAGTAATTGATAAATTGTACGTAACTCGGTCCATCCACCTCTTAGATTTATCGCGTTACATCGCTCCTCATGATCCGAAATGTGATTAGAGAATACACCTTCACCGGCTACTTGTCTAACATTATTAAACTCATAATTTGTATCCACAAAGAAACTTACTCCACTGCCTGGGGTACTAGTACATCCTTTCGCTCTTCTGTTTCTTTTTTTTCTCTCCATTTCTGTTTAAGAAAAATCAAAAGATAATCGTTCAAGTTTAGAACAGAAGTTTAAGAATTTCGAAGTTTTGAGAAGAATAATTGAGAAGAGTTTAGAAGAGTTGAGAAGATAGGTGCGGTATTTATAGGCGTCAGAAACTCGAACGGTGGCGATATTGATTATAACGTCAGCGATGGAGTCAATTTCGCTGTCGATATTAACTTTATCGCCGTCGATATTGTTAATATCGCTCGCTGGAAATTCGATCGCTCCGTGGTTTTCCCATAGTGGAGCAAATGGTTTGCCATGTCACCTGGCATGCCAAATACTATTTTTTTGGCATGTGCATAGGAATAGGCTTAGAAGTGGCCTCCTGCTAAACTCCAGGGGTGGCGGGCCCATCTTCTCTATTACAGCTTCAGCGCAGAACGAAGTAAAAAACTTCGGTCAATCTAGAATGGTTGAAAAACAAAACACAAGACACACATTGGGTTCACATCTAATTTTGGGAACAGCAATTTTCATGCGAGGCTCGAGAGGAGAGAACTACAAAGTCAAAGCCTGACTAATTATGGAATTCTTACTACTCCGTATAAAAAAACAAGTATGTGTACTCCGGCAGAATCACCATTGGTGGTACTGTACGTCTGCAAACCCCGGAAGGAAACAGGCAGAACCCAATTCCAGAAATGAGAACTCTCAATCGTGCGAGCTTATGATTTGGGCAAGATGACATGGTAAGACTAGTGCACAAATCAGCAGGGAGGACAACACAACGTGATGAATAAAACCACATCATTCTGTCTACATCCCTTGTGCTCCGCATGCAGCTTCAAGGCTCAGGTCAGATACTACCAATCACACAAGCCTAGTTTGTTATGAATTTGATCTTTTTCTTTGCTGAGCGAAAAAAAAAAATGAATTTGACGATAGACCTTCAACTGTAGCAATAGAAGTACAAATATTGTCTCTTGTTTGTCATGTAATAGAAGTCCATATTTGTTATATTCTCTATATCTTAACAATGATGCTATTTAGTTTAAAGTTAATGTGTCTATATTTCTAATGAAACCCAAAACATTAAAAAATTTATAGCGACCAAAGAAATGTAAAGATGCAAGCACTTGCACCCATCTCTCTCTTTACGCAGCATTGGAGTTTCAGATTTAAATTTGAAACTACCAAGTTACTTTACTAGATAAATGCAGGGATGAACAATCAACTTAAAAGAGTATTAGAATCTTGATATATAAGCTGCTGAGGAAAGTAATTTTCCTCTGCTTTTTGTTAACACTATATATATACGCGGAATCTTGAAATAGAGTAGATTCAGCTTGGTTAAGATGTTAAAAGATGGCTGTAAGCATCCTACATCCACTCTAGCGTGGATAAATAATAGCAACAATGAGTCGAGGCAGAAACAAAAATCATCAAGAAGTTCATGAGACACTGCAGATTGTGTCTATTATGACTTCAAGAATGGACAGCGGTAAACCTAACATAGCACAGAATTAAAGGCATTTGAGGTTTTCTCTACAAATGCTGAAAAAACTCAAGTCATTCCACACCATAAACCAACACCATTTTCTAATGGATGGGCACCATGAAAAAAGGGCCATCATTCGGAATAGCAGGGAAAATTCAATCAATTATTATATTGGTAGTTATAAGGCACCCAAATCACCAGGAAAAAAACAAGGCAAGTACCTTGATTTTGCTTTTTTGTCACCCCGGTTGCCTTTTCCTTCCAAAATCAAGAATAAGATGAGCGCCGCTACAGTCATCAAACAAATGTTCTTTGTCTTTGGTCTTCTTCGATCAATATTTACCATTTCGTCATCATAAGCAGAAGTTAGTGAGTGAGAGAAAGTACGGTCTAGCAAAAATCAACAAATATTCCTTACTACTGCTGATGTTCTATTTGTATCCCCAAAATCACACTGCATGTCCGTTTTACTGCTTGAGACTTCACACTCCATATTTTGAGACTCAGTTAATGAGGAATTCATATCAGAGATAGCCGAAACTGGAGGAGCTTCATTGTCCATAAAATCTGTCAGGTGATAACTCTCACCATTGCAATCTCCATTTGCCACGATACCTGGGACCATCTTCTTGGGTTTTTCCTCAACGAAACTGGATTTTGATGGATTACAATTTAAACCATTTGAATTATTACACTCAATATTACCATTTTGATAAAGAATACCAGGAGTTTTAGCAAATCCATTGGAGTAGCTCTTGACCTTGCATGAGAGACCAACTTCGCTAGATCCCATCTTGGTTTTCCCTTTTCCATTTTGTGACCTACACCTGTTGTTCTTGTCAAGAAAACCACGAGCAAACAAGGGCTTCCGCTTTACTCCACAAGGGTTGTTATCTCTAGCAGGTTCTAAAACTTTGACTCCAATTCTCTTGGATGAAACAGGAACACTGATGGATGGATTTTTTTCCGAATTCTCCAAATTGGTGTTTTGGTATCTTGGACAACTAGCAGGATTATCCACGTCTAGGGTTTCTCTAGTGGAAGTGTATTCAGTGATAGGAACAGCATAAGATGCATCTTTAATGTGATGGAAACCATCCTCACCTGGCAAAGAGCCTCCAACTGAACATTTTGATGAAGTGACCTCTTCTATACTGCAACCACTCATTGCTGTGATTCCCTCCCTAAAACTGCACCCTGCTTTAGAATTAGTTTCTGGAAATTGCTCAGTTGGGACGAACACATTACTGGAAGAAGCAGATGAAGTTTCAGCTGTTTGGGAACTCCGACAGTAATTTGACCCGGTACTAGCCAAATTTATATCCTGTTGGCTGTTTATTGGGTCTCTCAAATCAGCTTTAACGCAATCAACATCTAACTTCGTATCATTCGCAGGGTCAACTGTAGAAGCAGAGTCTGCTCCAGGTTGGCGAAGATTATCAAATGATTTTCTCGTAGAAGTCTCAAACAGATCAATAGACTCGGTAGTGCCGCAGGATTCCACTGTATTGTCTAAGCACTCCTGCACTTCTTTTGCAGCATAAACTGCTTGCTGATCGTCCTCTATTGAAGGTTTCAAGTCCTCTCTGGGTTGCCACTTAGTATTGCATGACTGGCTCGTAGAAGTCTCAAACAGAATAGATTCACCAACGCTGCAGAATTCAAGTGGTTTGTCTGAGCACTCCTGCACTTCTTTCGTAACATAAACTCTTTGCTGATCCTCCTCCATTGGAAGTTTCAAGTCCTCTTCAGGTTTGCATATAATATCATATGATTTGCTTGTAGAAGTCTCGAGCAAATCAATAGATTCAGCAATGGTGGACGATCCAACCGGTTCCTCCGAGCAACCCTGCACCTCTTTCGCAACATCAACTGCTTGCTGCTCCTCCGTCGAAGGTTTTAAGTGCTTAACACAATCTGATCGGGCCCCATTCCTGTTCAA
Organism: Papaver armeniacum; assembly: GCA_023531295.1. Lineage (NCBI taxonomy): Eukaryota > Viridiplantae > Streptophyta > Magnoliopsida > Ranunculales > Papaveraceae > Papaver > Papaver armeniacum. The sequence continues at coordinate 150,272 of JAJJWW010015571.1, forward strand.
CAAAGAAGAAAAGAAGAGCCTTGTCATTTTCTCCATCATGATATTTCTCATCACTGACATGAAAAGGGTAACAAGAAACCTTGCATACACAAACTAGTAAACTTGAAAAGCATTTTGAAAATATCTCAAGAAACAAGGATCAGTGGATCACTACTAAAACTAATTCTGCCACAGCACACAGATAAATGCATGAAAAGAAATCCAAGAAACGAGTACAATTCCAACATTGACCAACTTCAATCAATGGCAGAAAGACAAGTAACACAAGTTGTCCAAAGAATCACTAGACTAATCAACAGTGAGGACTCAGTTTATTCAATTAACATCCAATCCACAGGGAAGATTAATAGTGCTGGTATAAATAACTTGGGTCCAGTTGTTGTTATTTTTTGCGGTAAAACCTTCGTTGCATTTGGATAGAGAAAGGGAGAGAGAGGCGTGTTAAAATACCTGCTATACAGGAGCATATAAGCTCCCTGGGATAGTACTTCTTCCAATTCAACACGAAGGACCTGTAGACAACACAACCCAAAAGTGCATGAAAATCGTTTTCTGATATAAATAAGAAATATAAGGGAAAACTTCGGTATAGCATACTACCTTGCAATCATCTATCCTGTACCAGTTTCCATCAAAATCTTTGGTATAGCAAATGTAGTGGCCGAAAAATGATGCATTCAGCATGTCCACATGCACAACAACAGCATACAAATGATACAAATTACTCCCATTTCCTGCCTCCCTCATGTACGGGTCCAGATCTAACGTCTCCGGGAAAGTTACTCTTTTGTTCAGTTTTCCAAATCTCCCACTCTGACAAGTTTGTTAGAAAGAAACGTTCAGAAACCATGCCTAAAAGATTATTAGATTAATTTCATGAGAAACACATGAGACCAATTCCTGACAGTCTTCTATATAACCTCAAAGTGTATATCATATAATCTAACCAAAGCGCAACTCGGCGCATTTAACACAAGTTGTGAAACCCAGATTTTCGTATTGGTATGTAGCAGTACCATTAGAACAGTTTCAATGCTTAGCCTAACATTAAAAAAATTAAAATGACTTCTGCGGAAGTATAGAGAAGGAATACTAGCGTAGTTAAGACCTGAAATCTTTTAAGGGCAATGGTGAGGATATTCGGAGCTTGACAGATGCTGAGACGCTTCCAGGCCTTCACATAGTCCTCACACCTGCAGAAAGTGGTAACCATTAATCAACCAGAAGTGATGTGATGAGATGATATGGAGGCATATAACATTTCTGAACAAGAAGAATTGTGTGCTTCACGCGTAATACACAAATAATATAATTCTCATATCAGGATGAAGTTAGCTCAAGAAACAATAATTGAACAGAATTTTATAGTAGATATTATTGGGAACAGTGAAACCTAAGAGGCATAATCAACTAAAGTAGCATGAAGTATTTTGTTCTAAAAGGATTTTGCAGCAGCGAATACCAATTAATATGAAAAGTCAAACTTTACTGTACATTGTTCTGATGGAAATAGTACAACAGTCCTCGTGCTTTAACTGAGTGGTGATCCATAAATTTTAGGTTAAGAAATTATCTTCTTCAACAATGGCAGAATCGACCAGATTCCTTCTATTAAGGTATGTATTCCGTTAGCTAATAGCTAATTCTGTATTCTGTACAGGTTAGGAGTATTGAACAAATTTCTCTACAACCTAAAGTGGCATGTAGATCAGAGACGACTGGTAAAATAGTCATTTATACCATACAACCTCTAAAATGATTAGGTGCTTGTGTGCCTTATAAAGAGGTGGCACGTGCTAAAAGCAACAGCCAGTCAAATAAAAATCAAAAACAGTTATACGTGAATCAAATAAACTGTTTGGAATTACTGTGGTCATAGAAGCAAGAATAGGTGGTCAAGAACAAGGCAGGGTAAAAGACCTCTCACCCATCACATTTATACAAATTCTCCCCATCAAGCCGCTCTTTGACAGTGAACTGATCCAGGCAATCCTCCAATGATGATGCTTCCCCTTGAATTTCAACAGTTAAATCCATCATATTTTCGTTCCGGTTTGAGATCTTATTGCATTCAGCACATGTAACCTGAAATAAAAGGAAATGGTGAGAGAATACAGAAAGCCAAGAAAGATGACATTGCGGAGAAAGAACGAAAAGTCGTAAAAATTAATGTCCTCCAAAAAAAAAATTGTGGATGAGTTTCTTAAAGGCACATGATAAAATAAAACGAAATTACATATTAAGCAACACATACAGTCAGATGCTAAGATATTTGCCACATAAGATGATTTTGAGTAATCAGCAAACAGAGAACTCAGTAGGACGTCAGAGAACCCTGTTTGATTGTTGCTATGCTTAAAAAAATCTCATAAGCAGCCTCTAACCAGAAGCTTTCATGTTCATTTATAAAACTATTTTTATGAGAAAAGTCTCTAAGAATATTCCATTAAGGTTGCTAGATTTTAATTAAATAAACTGAGAAAGCTAGTATCACAAAGTTAATCATGAAATACGCCTGTACAGTCCATCTTCTAAGTGCTTATAGAATCAAACTAGAACAAGCCTAAACTTCCGCAGCTTTAAGGATATTTCAATACTGCGTCAAACTATACCTAGATTGCCTCGACTATCCTGCCTGAACATTTTCCTTTTTACAAGTTTTTTTTCGCGGCATCGCAGTTGTTGTCGACTCTATATATGGCAATGATTTATCATGGCTGATCAAAGGTGATACCATTTAAATAACCTGTCCAATGAATTTTTGCTACTAGGTGAAATGAACAATCAACCCTTAGAATGCATGTTGTTGCTAAATACAGTTAATGCATCTTACTACTCGTATATAAAGAGCAAACGAAGACATATAAGCTCCACATGTGGATTCTTAAGTGGCCTTACCATCATGATGTCGTCAACCATGACGTAGATGCTACAATATCATCAATCAAAACCTAATAGCCATCAGGTGTGAGTCTGACTGCTGAATACAGAAATTCAGAAATGGGGATATATTCTCATTATATAGAATACAACATAGTTTGCCACAATTTCTTTACTTCCAGGGTTCATTTTCGAACGTAATTAACTAACAAGGAAAAGTTGCATTTGTTAACAGAAAATATGAAATATGACCTGTGATTGGAGCTGACCACCAAAAATGTGCTGAATAAGGGTTGTCTCTAAAGAGCTAGGATGGAGGGCTTTTTCCCCACCAAATTCATCAAGACATACGGACTGCATTGTATCAATTGCAAACCTACAAAAAGCAATTGATTTTAAGTTAACTATCCTAAAGGATTCATGAAAAAATCCCAAAAGCAAGTTCCAGTTTAAAAAAAAAAAACACACACACACAAAATCTAAACCTCATGAACTCATGGGCATCCTCCTGTTTTCCATAGCCAAGATTGCCTCCAATATTTGGTAACCGGGAAAGAATATTTATCGGAGAAAAGGGATATGAACTTTCTACTGCTCTTTCAACATGGACTTGAAGCTCACACATGAAGCACCAGTCATTCCGTCTGCCTGAACAACAAAAGAACCAAATGTCAAAGATAATATAAATTCAACACATCCTATGAAAAAGAAACTGAAAAACATATGTAATCTGTTCATACACTGTTCGCGATGCCCTTTCTCTAACAAGTATGCAACAAGTGGCCGTGTGCAAGATAGACATTGTAGAACCACATTAGCAAAGCAACTGCAAAGATGGGAAAAACAAAACCATTAATCCTTTTCCAGCAAAGTACGTTCCAGACAGGGTAAATATATTTTATAAGCGGGTACCACACGTACCTGTTTCCGCAATTGAGAAGTCCACAAGGAGGGGATCCTTGCTTGTCCGAGTTGAAAAGCTTTACAAACTCTTCATAAGGGAAAAGAACCTACAAAGATAAGATCAAAATAGCCGACTAAGTAAGGAACTGATTATAGCAGAAGACAGCCTTCCATGATAGTTGGCAAGAACCAGCTAGCCATACTTACTTTTTTAGTTCTTTGAAGAACAGCGCTAGATGTATCCCCAGAACCAAAAGCCTTTCCTCTTTGGCTGAAGATTGATGTCCAATTTAGTTTCCTTTGCTTGAAATCATTACACTTGTACTTGTGACCACTTCCCCAATGCTTTCTTTGGCAAATTGGTGAGCTATGAAATTATAAGAAAACACATCTTTGATTAATAAATTTTAAACTGCAAGTGATAGTTACACAAGACGTCACCAAAATAATAAAAACAAAGATGACAGGAGAACAGAAACACAAAAAACAAAACATTCAAATCCAAAATTAAGAGTACCAAGTGTGGTGAACTAAAATTAGTTTTCTATCACTCAGAAATCAAATGCATGTCCAAGTAAATTGGAACACTTTCTCATAGATGATCACTAACTTGCTCAGCAATTGTAGGAACATCCGTTATTGACTAATTGTATGATTAGTAACCCCCAGCTTAACATACCATTTTTTTGCATCACTAATGACATGCATTTACGATTTATCCCAAAGAACAGATTTCAGGAATATAAGAATATAAGTCTTTAAGTTAGAATATAAGTCTTTAAGTTCAGCAAGATATCAGAGTTGCTAGTATTATAAATGATTTCTTTTCCTAAGACTCATGTGTTTCTTGTCCAATTTGACCCAAAAAACATAAATCTATGAATGCTTCCAAAATCAAAGTGGCTCTTGATTAAGGTTGATGATCAACATGAGAATTGACTATTAAAGGATGCATCATTTTTGGTTAAGTTCTACAATTCCACAAAACCCAAAGTTTAGAAACAAGTAAGGCGCCCAAAAACCCAAAATTCTGAAACAAAGACAACGATTGAAAATCAAAAGGTCAACAAATTTAAAAGACTGACTCACCAATATCTCACAGCTTTACAACCATTACACGACTTGGTTGCATGAGTTCCACAAGAAGCACAGGAGAATTTTTCAGAAGTAATCATAATGGTATCTTGAGTATGATTATGTTGTTTATCTTCTTCTTCTGCAACTTCTTCGTCGAAAGTAGCGTCGACGAAGAAATATTTTTTGGCTGTATTTTTTACTAAGTGAAGTAATCCAAGGAGAATAATGAGAATTGTAAATAGAAATTGAATAAAAGAATATAGATCGACAGGTATATAACCAGAGATGTGCATCTACACCACTTTCTCCTTAAATTATTATGCAAATTTCTAGGGTTTTTCATGGAAAGAAGAATGAATTTTACAGACTCAACAACACATTAATTTAGAAACTCATCCAAAAAAAAAATCTTCTCTCTAAAACATCACAAGTTACTATAAATAAATTTCCTCTCTCTAACAAGAAATTGTGTTTTGTTTTGAGTTTCGCTATTATTTTGTTCCTCTGTTTCTCCGCTTATTGTTTTTCCTTTTTTTTTCTTCCTTTAACGAGTGTCTATGTGTGCCCCTATCGATAAACTAGTTTTTGCATCCGCCGAGGCCGGCCATTAGGCCGAGCACGGTAAGATATTTCCCTTCCTATCCCTTATTTGTAGCGAAATCCAAATCACCATGGTCTTTCATGTAGCTTCAGTGTAGCAATATCCTTAGCTATACTTAAAAGTAAGGTTGCACAAGAAACGGAACGGAACCGGTGAATCGGCTTGGAACCCGTAAACCCGTGACAGAATCAGTGTATATGGTACAATGAATGAGATTGGAAAAGAGAACCGGTAGAAGAGTGGGTGCAGGGAACGGTGCTAAACCTATTCCCGTTAGTACCGGCGCCCAGAATCCCGGTTAATCTTATCCCTTGATTTTATAGATTCCTTTTAATCCTAGCCCTACATTTCTTTTCATATAACTTCAACTAACCTAAGCCCTAAACTAATTAGCCGCTCACCTCGTTCAATTTTTCTTCTTCTTCTACAGAGTTGCACTCGCCTCCATCTCTTTTCTGGTTCTTCTTACTGAGTTACAGCAGAACCACCACCTCCATCACACACGAGCATTCAAACCCTTCTTCTACTTTTTCTTCATCAGTATGATGTATCATTTTATGTTGCTTTTCTTCTCCAATTTTGATTTTATTCCTGAAAATGTATTAAATTGAAACCCTAGATTTTTCTAATATGGGTTTTTTTTTAATTTTATTGATTTCATGGTAATAATTTATTAATCAGAAGAAAGTGTATGTTTTCTGATTCTACTATGTTATATCTTTTATTGGGTATATATTAGATTTTGATTCAATCTTGTTTTTGGTATATGAATATGATTATTCATTAAGAAGTCTGAATTGGTGAAGAGATTAAGAGGGATTTTGAGGTGAACAACTGAATTGGTGAAGAAATTAAGAGGGATTTTGAGATGAACAAGAAAATATAAAAGAAGATTGTGTTGTTCTATTAATCGAGAGATAAACGAGAAGCTAGGGTTATCTGTTTGTGGTCTGAGAGTGATTTAAGGTTTCTGAGATGAAGAAAGGCATGAAGGGTTTGTTGCAGATGATATGGAAGAAGAACATGGTGAAGATTGAAAAGGCGAGGGTACCCAAAGATACCTCAAGCTAAAACTTTTCCTACCTATAAGTCCTTTCTCCGAAAATGATTGTCTATGGACTGAGTCGAGACAATACAACTAATCGGTTCACACTTCGTGTGATCGTCTATGGATACGAGATCGATACAATACAACAACGAAGTATGTTACTTGATAAAAAGGTTCGGACTTAACCAAACACAATAGGATTCACTTATCAATTAAATAGGAATTAACGTTTGTCTAATTTACTTTAATTATAATAAAACAATTATAATGCGGAAATATAAAGTAATGACACATCAACATTTTGTTAACGAGGAAACCGCAAATGCAGAAAAATCCCGGGACCTTGTCCAGAATTGAATACTCTCAGGATTAAGCCGCTACACAAAATTACACCTAACTTCATATAGTTGAGACCAAGCAACTAAACCTATAGTTCACCTAGTTCCGTCTGTATTCCCACGCCTCCGACCTTAGTCACGTACTTGGAGCAATTCCTTTGGTTCGTATTCCAAACAGTAAAGGAACAAAAAATCTGTTTGGTATCAACTCTATTCAACCAAGTGATATGAGTTGGACAAAGGCTCTTCCGTTTATCTTAACATAAACTCCTTCGATCTATCTTATATTCAATTACCGAAGTAATCGTTTAAGATTAAGCCAACAACACTATTAATCCAAAGAATTGTGTTGATGCCGATCTACTCAATTAATCAATCCAATCTATCACAAAGATAAACCGATTATTAATTGGATCCTCTTTTACCGAAACAAGTATTGTGCACACCAAAGATTATGAACCCACAAATCGGAAATATTCAATATCTTCTTTGTCTTCAAATCTTCTTAGATCTTCAATAAACACCTGCACACGATCACTTGAATCTCTTGTGATCAATCACGCACATAACGGAGTCTGTTAACAATGGATTATCACAAGATAGTCTTTAGAACTAACAACATTCTAAACATCCCTGTCGAAACTATGAACTAGTTTGAGTGAATCTTATATCAGAAGAGAAGATTCTCAAGCATAAACAAACTAGGTGCAATCAAAGTTCAACCACCGTTAGTCAATCAAATCAAAGAAAACAAAAGATAAACCGCAATTATCTAGTTTCCCACCAACGGTACTCGTAGAGCTTCTCAATCCCAAAGAAGACTTTAAACTGAGCGGCCGTAAGAGATTTCGCCTAATTAGGTTACTCTCTTCTCCGAATAGGCGGCTACACCAGTAACAACACAACAAATAGGAAGTCTGTTGTTACGAAGGATTAGTTTGCTAGAAAGGCAAACTTCAAGTATTTATAGACAAGGAAGTTTGGACACCAAGGAATTTCCAAAACCGAAAATATTCTCAAGATATTCATTAAAGCACAAATTCGGTTTCCATAATTCCTGGAAATGCTCTATCCAAAAATAATGATCGAAATCTCTCGGAAAATCTCTAATTAGTAAATGCACATTACTAATTCTTATTTTCCTACAAAATGAAGTTAAATACCTTAATTAAAAGATTTTTAACTTATTTATGTTTCGATCCTGGGATTCTCTTCCCTTAGATATTAAGGAATAACTTTGAACAATTAAAGAAATAAACATTCATGGCACATGTTCAAAGTATGTCGACATCTTAACTTTGGAAGTTCTCTTTCACACTTACAACCTTGAAACCGATTTGCCACACTTCCAAACAAGTTTAGAATTGGTTCATCTAACTTTCAAGAACTATGTGATTGATCAAATAACATTCAATCACAATCATGGGTTTAACGGTTCTACCAAAACAAGTTTCGGTTCTACCCTCCATGTGAGTATTGTGCATAGTCACACTAGCTTTCCAAAATTCGGTTGACTAGGTACTAGGATCGGTTCCCCACATATTTATGGTGTCTAACTTATATGTGTTGCACATGTCCATAGGATCGGTTACCCTTTGCCTAAAAACGTGTTTCACATGTTCATAGGATCGGTTACCCTTTATACTATAAACCTTGCTGCACCTCATACAAGGATCGGTTCCCCTTTGTGATATACTACACCTCTTACTAGGATCGGTTCCCCTTTCCCATATTTGGTCAGACAGAATATCACAAACCCGGTCATACCATCTCAGGTGATTACTTAAGATCGGTTTCACTAATAAAAGTCATACCAATACATAAGTCAGGCCTTTGTGAATAATTCTACCAAGAACACAACAAGTCGTGAACGGTTATACTCAATCACACATATTGGTTGTTCATAAGATATGCAATGAATAACAAAACCAATAACGCCTGGCGATTTCCTTTTCGATTCACAAACAAGTTTATGAACTTACTTCCTTTGAACATATGTAAAACATTGTTCCCTATGATGAAATCCTCACCTCATACCCATACATAATCACAATAGCATTCAAATGATTATGGCGATGTCTTATCTACAAAGTTTAATGGTTAAGCAATAAACCTCGTATTGTATTCCTTAATACTATGTGTATCTAGAGTTCAAATATGCTTCGTAGTTTTGTTTTCAATATGCACGACTTGAAAGATACGTTAGGGAATGAAACAGTTCAAGTCAAATATCACTAACCTCAAGTGGAAGGATGATTGTTGTCGTTGTAGCTCCTTGCTTCTTCACATCTTCAAGTCTTCGCAATACTTATAAAGTCTCATATCCTAATACTTTCAAGCTAACCTATACGAAGTTGACTCTAGTACATAATCAAGCGACTCTTAACATGAGTTTTGATTCATTAAAATATGACAACCAAACTTGACATACCAACGCTTGGTGGGTTCAATCGACCTATGCTCTAACAAAGATTTTGAAGCAATTGAAGGTTGTTGATCAATTTTGAGATGTGTTGGAGTCAGATTTGTGGTTACAAGGGTCAGTGAATGCAGAGAAGGGACTGTTTGTTGTTAATATGGAATTCAAAGATGATTTAGGTTGAAGTGGTTGTTTTACATGAAATCGAAGATGACGCGGATATTGATGTTCATGGGTTGGTAATGAATTTGGGATGGGATTGTTGCTAGGTATGTTCTTGAACTCAGATGAATGGTAGTGTTGATGTTGCAGGTAAAAACCCGGTACCGGTCTAGAACCAAACGAGTATCACTGGTACAGGTACAATACTGGGACAGGTACAGGTACCCGAAATATGAAACCGACCATTAGGAGGTACAAGTACCGGGGTCTGGGAAAACCCGTACCGTACCGGCCCATGTGCAGCCCTACTTAAAAGTGTATCACATCTGATGCAGGTTGTAGAGAAGGGAAACCACATGGAAACTGTAAATTTCTACTTTACGGAAACTGAGTATCCGTTTGTTAGTTGAAACGGATACCGAGTATCCGTGGGATTTTACACGGCAATTGAGTATCCGTTTCTGGTTTTCAAATTCTTACACTAAAACTTCTCTTTATCACTTTTTTTTTTACTAAAACTCTTTTTTTTACCTATTATATCTCCTTTTTTTTTCTCTTAATTATCTTCTAACCTATACAAATATTCTACGATAAAAAAAATTAGAAAAAGAAAAAACGGAAACTGAGTTCTCGTTTTGCACTATTTGCACGGAAACTAAGTTTCCGTGGAGTATAGCTAAGGGATGGCACAACACCATAGTGAACTTGCCATGAGACCCCTTTCCCTTAGCTTTAAATAAGTTATAGCTAAGGGAAATCCCTCACCATAGTGATCTGCCTTATGGGATTATCATTTTTTTCAAGAAACCGCCAGCGATAGAGTTTTCATCGCTGGGGTTCTAGTCAACATCGCTCGACATAATTAATACCATGAACGGTCGACTACATCATGCCTATAAATAAACACATCTTTTGTCATTCCTCTTCGCACCTTTTCTTTTTTTATTTTTTTTCAAATTTTCTAAACAAAAATTATTTCCAAACTTTTGTTGTACTAACTTTTCTTCAAAATGGAGAAACCAAAAACAAAAGGAAACATAAAAGTCAAAGAATCAACCATCACCTCTTTAAGTGGGGAGCGGAATAAAGAATATGGAGTTTCAAAATGTTAGACAACAAACTGGTGATGGTTTACTCCTTGTGCATGTATTTTAGCCATCCAGAGTGAGCGAATTCAGTCAATCTAAGATGTGGTGGTTTGAGTTCAATACCTTATTCGAGTACTTTTCCTAGTTGTTAAAGATAGAGTCCGGAGATATCCTTGGTGGCGTTTATATATTTTATAAAACCTACAAACCAAAGGACTCAAATTGGAGAACTTATATTAGAACGATGGAGGAAGACTACAAATACATTTTTCAAGGATTTCGAATGTGGTAAGTTTGTTTCTTATTGTATTTCGATTTTCAGGTTTAGTTTTAGTATTATTTGCATTCAACTAACTTTAATTATTAATATGTTGTTTATGGGAGTTACACTGTTAGATTTGTATATGTTGGCGGGAATTAAATGTGAGGGAAATATATTTCTACTTGACAAATTTAAGTGGGAGTCGGAAGGAACATGGAAAGACCGATTTCAATTATACTTACACGATCCAGAAGGAAATCCAGATTATAGAAGACCAAAATCTCATGGATTAAGACTTAAGAGTGTCTGGGCTGAAAGTTATTTAAAGCATTATGCTAAGAAAATTAATGACAACAGGATAGCGGAAAGACCCTATTTGTTCCATGAATATTACGAGGAGCTCGAACGTGTGTTTGTGGCGTAGACAATAGGCCAATTTCTATTTCCAAATGCTAACTCAGTAACATAACTTGGTTTTCTCGAAAGATTTAGAAAAAGCACCAACGTATTACTGGGTCTACAATTTTATCAGAACTTTACATAACACTCGGTGAATGCTCGTATTTCAGAGAAAGCCTGAATTATTTTTTAGGGAGTCTTGGAGGTAAGAACCTTAATATATTTCGATTATTTATTTATTATCATTACAAAATTTGAAATGGTAAATATAATTATTTTCAGTATTGGTGGTGTACTTACTTTTGTGTTTATGAATCTTATCTTCACAATAACACCGATGTTTTTCAGTCATACAGAAGTACAATGTCGATACTTGGATTGTTAGAGCGTTGCTTGGTCGACTCACAAGTTTTGCTATCTCAAGCTTGTTGTCAGTGTTAGATGCACAAAACTATATCTTGATTTCTAGTCTACTAAAATCAAGTCTCGAACTAGGTTTAGAGGTTGGTAGTTGAGTATCAGACATCACTGAGTAACGCTTGAAGATTGAAGATCGGAGATCAAACGAAGACATTTGGAGAACTTCATCAACAAGAGGTATATGAAGACTAAATCATTGTATTTACTCACATGAATTATTATTTTATATATATGAGAGTATGTCGCATGAATTCTAGTAGATTTAGTATGGCAAAAAAGGAATTTCGAGTCAAGCTTGTCTTGTTAAACTTCACAAACAAATGTTGTTTGTAATCTCTTGGTAGAAATTTATCTCTTAGGAGTTTTCTCATTTTTTCCCAAGTACATACTGGAGGTTTATCATTCTTTAAACGATCTTCTCATAATTTCTCCCACCAGGCAGCAACACCTCCCTTGAGTTAATAAGCTACAAGTTTTACTTTAGAATGGTCAGGTACGTACCTCCATGAATTCAAATAAGTCATAGAACCAATCTAATAAGTTTACTTTATTCTATATTCTAAAGAGACTAAGTTGTATAGCTATATAGACTTTTACATTATACACATTTAAAATTTTGAGCCGAGTTTATCTCGTTTATATATTTCTCGAAATACGCATTGGAAGCTTTTTAGCTTTAGCTGAACTTCATCATCTACTCTTGAGTTTAGTTGTATACTGTAGCGCCCCCTAAGCTAGCAGCTGACTAATCCAAGAGATTAACCATAAAATGAGGCACTAACGATTTAAAACATCTATTTAAACATTAAGAAAGAAGTTCTAAACAAAGATTAACCCGAATCTAAATCCTCTCTGAAATAAATACAAGAACGCCTCTCAAGTGATACATATTTAATAATGAGTTGGTTTACAAATAGATTATACAACAAAATAAACATAGCGGAAGCTAACCAACTAACGAAACCAACTAACGAAACCAACTCCTCGAAGCTTTCGACGCCACATGTACATCTTGAATCTATCTCTGAAACTGAAAGTGGGAATGGGTGAGCACATCATCCCTAAAAGGGGTGCCCAGTAGAAATAATAACTAACTTTCAAGTAATCACTAGAATGATTTAAAGACAATACAGGTTTTACTGAAAACCGATAAAATACGGAAAACAGATAAAACATAAATAAGATAATAAGTGTACTGAATTATAAAGTTCTACCAACCAATCTTGCGGCACAAATTCACAACAGAAATAATAGTTAAGCGACGCAGTCCTTCGGAGTAGTAAGGCGTGACTCTTGCGGATTCTTCAATGATCATTAAAGTGCCCTAAGGTTTGATGATAGGTGTAGAATACACCGTATTTACTATATAGAGTTTATGCTTTCTTTGCTATTTTTCGTGTGAATTATGTATTTTACGGTTGCTTTTGAGTTATCAGGTACGTTGGAGTCGCATGGGGGAAAAGAAGGAGAACTTACCCAATTTGAGCAAAAGGGCGAAATTGTCATTTTAAGGTGCAAGTGTTATCCGGAGCCGAGCCTAGGTTAAGGGACAATCCTCTCGGAGAAATATTAAATGACAACTGACAAATGTTAAGGGGTCACAATTTGGGTAGCCCTTATCAAGGTGATCGACACTTTGGATATAACCCTACTCCCATAACCCCTTATCTGCCAGTCCTGGGTGGCTATATCCACCATCATCTCTTACAACAAACCAAAATTTCAGATGTTTCTCATTTATTTCATCTCAATCATTTTTTCACATGAACCTGAAACTGAGAGAGGAAATATTGAAGGCGGCCATGGATTCGAGTTACAGTGGCTGAGATTTGTTGTGAAGAGAGGGTTTTGAGTCGCACAGGGGAGATAAGATGTTGGTGGTTTGTGATGTGTGAGATCTTTGAGAAGAGATCGATCTTGGTGGTTGAACTGATGGAATTGGAGCAGATTCAATATGGGTTTTGTTGATGCTCGCCTGTTGGTGGGAAGAAGATGGAGAAATTCAGAAGCGTGATGTGCAAAGGTTTTTGAAGGTATGGGTTTGAGTTAATTTCAATTGAATCTAGGGTCTGTTCTTGAGATAGGGAAGAAATTGAACCTAGGGCTTGTTGTCAAGAACAAGATGTGGTTGTTGGAATAAATTCGATGGAGATTGCATACGGGTCTGTTAATGGCTAGATTTTGAAGTCTGGTGGCTGAATTGATGAGAGATGATGTTGGCTGTGTTGCTAAGATAAATAAGAAGATGCTGCTAATGGGATTGTTATGGAATGCAAGCTGAAGCTGAGAATTATTGCAGCTGCAATTGGGTATGAGATATATGCACTGATATGTTGCAGCTGTGAGATTGATGTTGCAGTTAGTTGTGCCAAAGAGTGATTGCATTGACACAGAAGGTGCAAATCAGGTGTTGCTGCTGATTGCTGCCATTGAATATGAGATGAAGTTGAAGATGGTCTGAGCTTGATTCGATGGAAGCGGCGCTTTACAAACTGAGGCTGTGTACTGGTGTTGTGATTATATTTCTGCTGGTGGTTGCTCTGACTAGTCAATGTTGGAGCTGTTTATTGTGGAATTCAGATGGGTGTTGGTGGTTGAAGAGAAGGAGCTTGAGTCTCTGGTGAATTGTAGCTATGCAAGTTAGTGGAGAGATTGCAGGTGTGTGTGTGTGTTGGAATGTATAAGGCAAAGATGGTTGATGCAGTCTGTGGTGATAAAAGGGGCATGGAGGTAGATATTCAGCTGGAATTTGCAGTGCTGGTGATGGAAAGTGGAGTGTAGCTACAGATGTTGTTGGAGCTGGGTTGTCTTGCTAGCAATGGTGTTGCTGCTGTGCAGCCAAGAGAGTTCATGGGTTGCAACTATAAGTGGTAATGATGCAGCTAAGCAGCATTGCAATGGGCTAGAACTTGTGATGTTGAGCTGGTGATGTGAGTATACTGAGATTGCAGTGAAGGTTGGTCTGCCAGTGTGTGGAGTTATTGAGCTACTAGTGAACTGAGAATGGCAGTATTTGGTGCCAGCTGATATGATGGCAGGTATTGCAGGTGTTAATGGCACAGCAAAGTGGTTGACTATTGTGTTGTTGTTAAGCTCAAGATGAGCTGATGCTTGAACTAGTCAAATGGTGGAACTGAGATTGTGAAATGACAGTGAAGCTGGTGTTGATTGCTGGTATTTAGAGCTGGAGTGTGAAGCTCAGGTTGCTATGGGAAGAACAGCGCTTGGTTGCACAGGCAATATGGTTCAAGTTGAGAAGCTAATTGTTGTCATGGGAGGTGTTGTTGTTATGCAGCTGTGAAGCTTTGCTCCAATGAGTTGGTGAGCTGCAGGTCAAGCAGTGGAGCAGCTGGGAAGCAGTTGCAGGAACTGAGATTGCAAGTGTTGTTGCCATGAGATTGCAGGGTTGGTTGTGCCATGGATTGTGGTTGTCAGCTTGGATGGGGATTGAGTGAGGCAACTGAGAATGTATGAACTGAGAAGAGCTGCTAGGTGTAGGTGGTAATGGGTGAGATGAGATTTCAGTTAAGAGTTGTGCATTGAAGCTGCAATTTGATTCTGAAGTTGGGAGTGGCAATACAGGGCAAACATGGTTGTGAACAAGTGCAAGCTACAGTTGGTGAAACATAGAAGATTCAGGGCCCTCATGGCTGGGACTTAAGTGCAGGGGAAGTGACAGAAGGTGTAACTGAAGACAGCCATCTTGGGCGTGGATCGAAGCAGGGAAGGCACAGCCATCTTGGCCGTGAACTGTAACATTTGCTTCAACCAACTCATGTCAACTGGCTTAGTTGACTCGGTGTGCTTGACCGAGTTGACTCAACCTGACCCGATCTGACCGAGTTGGACCGTTGATCGTTTGACTTTTCAGGTTGCCGGTCACCTGTGATGTTTTCCGGCGACTTTTCCGGCCGATTTCCGGCCACAATACCAGACTTCCGGCGACCGTTTTTGGGGCGTATTTTCTACACGGGTTTCTCCTTCTTATGGGCTTGGTGGATTCTCATCTAATGGACTTTGAAGACTAGACCTAATTTTAGAAGTTGGAGAAAAGCTATAAAGGGAAGGTCTTCTACAACATATGAGATATCTTATTCTTGGAATTTTGGAGAGCTGTTTTGTTTACGCTTCTAGGGTTTGATTTTGTTCTTCTTCTTCATTATTTTATTATTGAATATTGATTATGATGAACTCCATAGCTATGAGTAGCTAAACATCTTATTGGTTATGGGATAAAAGTTGATTTCTCAACATGCTTTTGATTCAATGAATTAGTTTTGTCTCAGTAATTATTGTTTGTGATTCACAATTAATAGTGTTATAAGATTTGAAAACTTGTTAGGTTGAGTCCGGAATCAATCCGATTTGTGTTCATCTCTAGAGCTATATTAGGGTTTTCAATACGAAAAAGTTGTTTATCCCTGATTCTAAGTAGCGTAATTGTGGTTAGTGCTTGTAGTGATATATCCTACTAGTCACAAGTGAATCATAACTTTTGTTAAAACGTCTAGTGCTTTTACACATTCGTTTGCATTGATGAGTCTTATTCCATAAAACTTAATGCTTTTAGGGAGTTAAACTTAATTGTTCTTTTACACTTTAGGTTGCTTTCTACGAAGAATTCACATATGCATCTTTTAATGTGGTTGTGATGAAAACAGGGAATTAACGGGTTATACTTGCGATCAAGGTATCCTAGGACTTTTAATAAATACGAGATTAAAATACTAATTCTAATCATTGATGAAAATACATGTTTGTGAATGATACTATCCCGTGACCAATATCTTCTCCTTATTGATTTCTCAAATTATTTACTTTGCTTTCAATTACTTTTATTTGCTTAAATACAACAAACATACCTTGGGTTACTTTAGAAACTAAAATTTTATAACAACGAAAGCCTCTCTGTGGATACGAACTCTTTCTTATCGCATACTATATTTATATTTAGTTGATTGAGAAAGTGAAATTATATTTGACGGATTGACAACCGACCAAATTTTGGCGCCGTTCTTAGGGAGGCATACGGCTTGTTATTAAGTTTTTAGTTTCTTTTTACAATTTCTGCTTTTATCTTTGCTTTTCGGTTCTTGTCTTGTTTCTCACTTGCTTTGGAGAATTGTTTGCAGGTACCTAATCTCTGGCTTCTAAGGATTGGAATTATCCAAGGTGCGGGATAGCTACTCGACGCGGCACAATACTCCAACCAAGTCAAGACACAACGGACGAGCACGAGTTGGAAGTAGGAGAAGAGATTTTCCAACAACAAGAAGAAGGAAAAGAGGTTCCAATCGTAGAGGAACCACACGTGGAAGAAGAAGAAGCAATGGGTGATGCAAATCGTTCACTCAAGGACTTAGATTCTCATAGGCTTGATACACAACAGGGGTGTATTCAAACGAACTCTACTTTTGAGATAAAGCCGGGGTTGCTTAGAGAATTACCAAAATTCCATGGCATGGTGAATGAAGACCCAAACAAACATCTTTTGGACTTCCACACCATTGTCACGGCTATGCTTCCAGCGAATGTTGAGGCGGATGGTGCAATGCTGAAGGTTTTCCGTTTCTCTTTAATGGATAGTGCTAAGGATTGGTTGTACTATTTACCTCCCGGAAGTGTCACAACATGGAATGGGTTGAAGAAACTCTTTTTGGAGAGATATTTTCCTGCATCCAAGGCTACTCAAATTCGCAAGGAGATTTGTGGGATGAAGCAAAACGTGGGAGAATCCTTATATGAATGTTGGGAAAGGTACAAGAGATTGGTTGCAAGCTGCCCTCACCACCAATTTAGTGACGCTATGATCATCCAATAATTCTATGAAGGACTCCAATCAAGTGATAGGAATCTTATTGACGCTGCGGGTGGTGGTGCACTAGTTAGCAAGACGGTGGCACAAGCTAGAGAGTTGATTGCAAACATGGCAGCGAACTCACAACAATTCTTAAGTCGTGGTTCGGATGTGATTCTAAGAAGGGTGAGTGAAGTGAGCGAGGTGGAGGAACTTCGTCAACAAATGGGTAACATGACAGCAATGTTGCAACAAGTTGCATCCGCGGTTATACCAACTTCTCCTCAATCTTATGAAGACGAGCAAGCTAATGCGATCTTTCCGAATCAATCAAGACGGTATGATCCCTACTCCAACACTTACAATCCGGGATGGAGAGATCACCCCAATTTTAGCTATGCCAACAAGCAAGGAGCGGTTCAACAACCTACCTTCAACTTTTCAAGTGGATTTCAACCTCAACAACAACAATTCCAAAGAGACAACAATTTCAAGAACCTCAAGCACAACAATCAATGCAAAATCAAGGTTCCGATATTGATTCAAAGCTTCAAACAATGATGCAAGGTATTTCTACCATGTTTAAAGAGAGTCAACAAGAGACTAAGAGTGCTATTAAGGAGTTGCAAACACAAATGGGCTCCATGGCTATTGAGTTGAACCAATTGAAGGCACAAAATAGTGGGAAACTCCCTTCTCAACCTATTAACCCAAAAGAGGGTGTTAATGCTATTACGTTGAGAAGTGGTACACAACTTGTGCAACCCGAAATTTCTGATTCGGGCAACGTGGACACACCAAAGGAACCTGTTTTGGAGGAGAAGAATGAGGATACTCCCCAAACTTCTGAGGTACCTATTTCTAACGCTAAAACTCCGGTTTCTACTTATGTTCCTCCTCTACCTTTTCCTCGCAGATTTGCAAGTTCTAAGAAGGCGGAACTAGAAAAGGAGATTTTAGACGTTCTTAAAAAGATCCATGTGAACATACCACTCATTGATGCTATCAAGCAAGTTCCAAAGTATGCAAAGGTGTTAAAGGACTTGTGTACCAACAAACAAAGGCTCAAAGGTAATGAAGTGCTTAGTGTGGGGGAGAATGCCTCGGCAATCTTACAACACAAACTCCCACTTAAGTGCAAGGATCCGGGTAGTTTTGACATTCCCGTCACAATTGGTAACACAACTTTTAACAAAGCTATGTTGGATTTAGGCGCATCCGTTAATGTTATGCCTGCGTCAATGTATAATTCACTTGATCTTGGTCCTCTTAAAAAGGCTGAAATTGTATTGCAATTAGCCGATCGCTCTAATTTCTACCCAATGGGTATTGTTGAGGATGTTCTTGTGCAGGTTAATCAACTTGTATTTCCAAAGAGACTTTTGTGTGTTAGAGATGGATAAAGGTTCTCCGGACTCGTCTCTTCCATTGCTTCTTGGGCGTCCTTTCATGAAAACGGCGAAAACCATAATTGATGTGGATAAGGGAACGCTAACCATGGAGTTTGATGGAGAAACCATACGTTTCAACATTTTCGAGACGATGAGATATC
Organism: Papaver armeniacum; assembly: GCA_023531295.1. Classification (NCBI taxonomy): domain Eukaryota; kingdom Viridiplantae; phylum Streptophyta; class Magnoliopsida; order Ranunculales; family Papaveraceae; genus Papaver; species Papaver armeniacum. Next base: position 169,218 of record JAJJWW010015571.1, read on the forward strand.
CTAGCGATGTCCACTCTTGTTTCTCCATTGATGTTATGGATTCATTGGCACAACAAATGTTTGAATTAAACGGTGATGATGCTTTGGAAACCGTGTTAACTACATCCATAGATAATGGTGTAGAGTGTGGTAATGAAGTCAAGGAAGCTCTTGGTGATCTTAATTCACTCCAAGGATGCTAGGAAACTCATAATATCTCTTTTATTTCTTTACCATACAAGTGATGAAAAGCTTGTACCTTCAATTGTTAAATCTCCAAAGTTAGAATTGAAACCTCTTCCCGACCACCTTAAGTACTTGTACTTGGGTGATAATGAAGAGTTACTGTGATTGTTTCTAATGAGCTTAATGATTTACGGGAGCAAAAACTTTTAAGGGTGCTAAGGAAGTACAAGACGGCCATAGGATGGACAATTGCCGATATCAAGGGTATTAGCCCCTGCCGTTTGTATGCACAAAATTCGTTTGGAGGATGATGCAAAGCCTACTAGGGAAGCGCAACGTCGTTTGAATCCTCCCATGATGGAAGTTGTGAAAAAGGAGATACTCAAGCTTTTGGAAGTGGGTGTTATCTACCCCATATCCGATAGCAAGTGGGTAAGCCCGGTACAAGTAGTACCAAAGAAATCAGGTGTGACAGTGGTGGAGAATGATAAGAATGAACTTGTCCCAACTCGTGTGCAAACCGGTTGGAGGGTTTGTATTGATTATAGAAAATTTAATGCCACCACTAGAAAAGATCACTTTCCTTTACCTTTTATTGATCAAATGCTTGAACGTTTAGCTGGACACTCTTATTATTGCTTTCTTGATGGCTATTCGAGGTTATAATCAGATTGTGATAGCAGGAGGACCAAGAGAAAACCACTTTCACTTGTCCTTTCGGTACTTTTGCTTATAGAAGGATGCCTTTTGGTTTGTGTAATGCTCCAGCCTACTTTTCAAAGGTGTATGGTAAGTATCTTTTCGGAATATGTTGAAAACATAATCGAAGTGTTCATGGATGACTTTAGTGTCTTTGGTGATTCTTTTGACCTTTGCTTGAACAATTTGTCTCTAATCCTTGAACGATGTGTTGAAACAAATCTTGTGCTAAATTGGGAGAAGTGCCATTTCATGGTAACTCATGGCATAGTTTTAGGCCATATAATATCTTCTAAAGGCTTGGAAGTCGATAAATCTAAGATAGACCTTATTCCTGTGCTCTAACCCCTCCCACTACGGTGAGGGAGATACGTTCTTTTCTTGGTCATGCAGGTTTTTATCGTAGGTTCATCAAGGACTTTTCCAAGATAGCATCACCACTTTGTAACTTATTGCAAAAAGATGTGGTTTTTAACTTCGATGAGAAATGTATGGCGGCATTCAATCGTTTGAAAGAACTTTTGATTTCAGCCCCTATCATTAAACCACCGGATTGGAGTAAGCCTTTTGAGCTCATGTGTGATGCTAGTGATTATGCGGTTGGTGCGGTGCTTGGGCAACGTGTGGGGAAGCTTCCTCATGCTATTTATTATGCTTCTAGAACGTTAAATGAGGCTCAACAAAACTACACAACCACTGAAAAGAGTTATTAGCCATTGTTTTGCTTTAGAAAAGTTTCGCTCTTATCTAATTGGTACAAAAGTTGTTGTCTTTTTCGATCATGCAAAGACTTAGATACTTGCTTACAAAGAAAGAGGCGAAACCGAGGCTCATACGGTGGATATTACTCTTGCAAGAGTTTGATATTGAAATCAAAGACAAGAAAGGAATTGAGAACACCGTTGCGGATCATTTGAGCCGACTTGCTGTGGACAAGGAGACTATCCCGTTGCGTGAAAGTTTCCCAGATGAGCAACTTTTCTCGATTGCCTTTGCAGAACCATGGTATTGCCTTAGGGAACCAATACATATGGGATGCTCCATACTTATGGAAACATGGTAGTGACCAAGTAATACGAAGGTGCGTTCCCGAATCCGAATTTAACTCTATCTTGTCTTTTTGTCACTCTTATGCTTGCGGAGGACATTTTGGGAGTAAGAGAACCGCGCACAAGGTACTTGAAAGTGGTTTTTATTGGCCAACTTTGTTTAAGGATGCACATATATTTTGTACAACTTGTGATAGGTGCCAAAGAACCGGCAATCTAGGTGCCCGAAATCAAATGCCACAAACCTTTATTCAATTTATTGAAGTTTTTGATGTATGGGGTATTGATTTTATGGGGCCTTTTGTCAACTCCTATGGGAATTTTTATATCTTACTTGCGGTTGATTATGTCTCGAAATGGGTGGAAGCTAAGGCCACCCCTACTAATGATTCTAAAGTGGTTTCAGATTTTGTGCAAGCTCACATTTTTGCAAGGTTTGGAATTCCAAGAGCCATAATTAGCGATGGGGGTTCTCACTTCAAAAACAGGATTCTACAAAGCTTGTTGACGAAGTACAATGTGTCGCATAAGATTGCAACACCTTATCATCCCCAAACCAATGGACAAGCCGAGGTGTCTAACCGGGAGGTGAAATCTATTCTAGAAAAGACGGTGAACCCAACAAGGAAGGATTGGAGCATGCGACTTAATGATGCTTTGTGGGCGTATAGAACCGCATATAAAACACCTATTGGGATGTCTCCTTTTAGGCTTGTGTATGGTAAACCTTGTCACTTACCCGTGGAAATTGAGCATAAGGCGTTTTGGGCTATTAAGCAATGCAACATGGAGATGGATGGGCTGGAAAGCAAAGGAAGTTACAACTTCAAGAGCTAGAGGAGCTTCGCAATGATGCATTTGAAAGCTCACGGATTTACAAAGAAAAGACGAAAGCATTCCATGATAACATGATTTCTAGGAAACAATTTTGCATTGGGCAGAAAGTGCTTTTGTTTAATTCTCGCTTGCAATTATTTAGGGTAAATTAAGGTCACGATGGATCGGACCTTTTATTGTTACTAATGTGTTTTCTCATGGTGCGGTGGAAATTGAAAGCATAGCTACAGGGAAAGAACTTAAAGTTAATGGGCACCGGTTGAAACCATATTATGAGAATTTCACTTCCGAAGTGGTGGAAGGAGTTAACTTTGTGGATTTAATCCCTCTGGAGGAGTCATAGAAAGCAAGGAGATAGTCGGGCTGACGACTTTAAACCAAGCGCTAATTGGGAGGCAACCCAAAGGATGAGTATTTCTTGTCTTGTATTTATTTCTTTTCTTGTTTTTAGTTTTTCTTGTTTTGTTTTTACTTTGTTTTTGCTGATTTCTTGTTAGGATTTCCCACCTTGACTTACTTTGGACGATTCAATTTACATTGAGGACAATGTAAAGTTTAAGTGTGGGGGAGTGGTTTATGTTGTAAATTTTTGCAATTTTTCAACTTTTGTGTGAACTAGTGAATAAGAAAACTCCAACTTGTAGTTAGTTTAGAGTCACATAGTATACATGTCGCTAAGATTACATCGAGAATCTCACAATAGTGACTGAACTTAGAGATGACAGAGAACATGATCGGGTTTCTTAATTGTATGAGAGTTAAAGTTGGATTTAACCATGCCAGTGGCAAATAAGGTGCAGATTGAATTCGGTATTAGAACAGTGATCCCCTATAGTGGAGACTACCCATGTTACATAATGTGAGGCACCAACCTTCAATTCTTTGTACCTGTCTAAATTTGTGCTTTTAGAGTGTGTGTCACCGTACGTAAATTCCGGCAGAATGGTGAGCTGTCCAACTTCCCACCATAGAAGCACTATTTTGATCTCTTGAGTGCTATTTTTATCAACCATGTTGGTGACATCGAATTGCTAACTTACATACCACTTGTGATCTCGCAGTTAGCACCATCCACCTTATCTCTCTCTACACCAACAGGTCCATAGAAACACCATCATCATCAACAAGAGGAGCATCACAAATTCGAAGGAAAGTTGAACACGTTCGAGGTTTACAAACAATGGTATAAAATGGGCAGATTTGATTTGAGTAAAGCAACAAAACAGGAGCAGAATTTTTATAAGTTGAAGACTAATATACAAGAGTGAAAATTATTAAGGATGAGAATTCGAGAAGTCTATGATATCAAGACATATAAGTTGTGAAGATTCAAGCGGTAAAGTACTTATACCATGGCATTGTACTTACATTTTTATTTTTGTATTTTACTTTCTCTTGTCTCAATAAAAAAAAAAAAATAGAAAATTAAAAAAAAAAAAAAAAGAAAAAAAAAAGAGACAAGAGAAAAGTTTTAGGTTTGTTAATAGTTTTTTATTTTGTTTTATTTTTATTTTGTATTTGTTTGATTTCTCAAAAAAAAAAAAAAAAAAAAAAAAAAAAAAAAAAAAAAAAAAAACGAAAATTAAAAAAAAAAAATTGGGTTTGTATAGTTTGTTTTTATTTTTGTATTCTTTCAATAAAGCCTATGGAAAGAAGGAATATTTGTAATAAAGTATCAAGCGACAAGGAATTTGAGGAAAGAATCATATTGTCGAGATTTTACGATTATCATCAAGAGTTGAAGACCGAAGACGAAGATGAAGACACCGATAGAAGACCGAAGACGTTTCTATGGATGCTGTGAGAGTGGTGCTAGCTGCACGCCGAACGGATACACGGTAAGTAAGCATATTTCCACCTTCGTTAAATGGTTGAATTCCTTTCGAAGAGATCGTCAGAAAAATGGGTTTTCAAAAATACATAAAAGATGTGGGTTTTCAAAATACTTCGGAGGGTTTTGCCTTCCTACCATTCAACGTGTCTCAGGATTCTCTCTTCATTCCAACCTGGACACATGTGTGACCCATAAAGAGCTGTTTATTATTGAGAGAAATATCATAAAACCCTTTCTTGTGAGGCAGAGTCGAGACTTTTGATCACTCCGAACCCGAATTTTAGTCGAGAAGGGATGGTTATTTCTCTCTCAACTTTTAAGAATGAGATTGTGTTCATTTATGTGTCTAACTTCTTATGACTAGTGTGCAGAATCTCTATGTCTTCTTAGCGCGTTGGATACTATCATTACGGAGAACTAGTAAGTTGGAAATTTAGGTTTTGTGGGTATATCTCTAGTAAACCCTCACGAGACTATAACTCGTCCACTAGGGACACCTAGGGGTTTAAAGGCTTGTTATTTATGCTAAAAGTGACCGTAGCCTCGACGACACGGAGTTGTTGTATTTTATTGTTTTGGTTTGATTTGCTCGAGGACTAGCAAATTCTAAGTGTGGGGGAATCTGATAGGTGTAGAATACACCGTATTTACTATATAGAGTTTATGCTTTCTTTGCTATTTTTCGTGTGAATTATGTATTTTACGGTTGCTTTTGAGTTATCAGGTACGTTGGAGTCGCATGGGGAAAAGAAGGAGAACTTACCCAATTTGAGCAAAAGGGCGAAATTATCATTTTACAGTGCAAGTGTTATCGGAGCCGAGCCTAGGTTAAGGGACAATCCTCTCGGAGAAATATTAAATGACAACCCAAGCAAATGTTAAGGGGTGCCACTGGGTAGCCCTTATCAAGGTGACTGACACTGGATATAACCCTACTCCCATAACCCCTTATCTGCCAGTCCTGGGTGGCTATATCCACCATCATCTCTTACAACAAACCAAAATTTCAGATGTTTCTCATTTATTTCATCTCAATCATTTTTTCACATGAACCTGAAACTGAGAGAGGAAATATTGAAGGCGGCCATGGATTCGAGTTACAGTGGCTGAGATTTGTTGTGAAGAGAGGGTTTTGAGTCGCACAGGGGAGATAAGATGTTGGTGGTTTGTGATGTGTGAGATGCTTAGAAGAGATCGATCTTGGTGGTTGAACTGATGGAATTGGAGCAGATTCAATATGGGTTTTGTTGATGCTACTGTTATTCTTTGAAGAAGAAGATGGAGAAATTCAGAAGCGTGATGTGCAAAGGTTTTTGAAGGTATGGGTTTGAGTTAATTTCAATTGAATCTAGGGTCTGTTCTTGAGATAGGGAAGAAATTGAACCTAGGGCTTGTTGTCAAGAACAAGATGTGGTGTTGGAATAAATTCGATGGAGATTGCATACGGGGTCATTAATGGCTAGATTTTGAAGTCGGGGTGGCTGAATTGATGAGAGATGATGTTGGTTGTGTTGCTAAGATAAATAAGAAGATCTTGCTAATGGGATTGTTATGGAATGCAAGTCGAAGGCTGAGAATTATTCTGTTTGCAATTGGGTATGAGATATATGCACCGATATGTTGGGTTGTGAGATTGATGTTGCGATTAGTTGTGCCAAAGAGTGATTGCATTGACACGAAGGTGCAAATCGTGTGTTGTCGCTGATTGCTGCCATTGAATATGAGATGAAGTTGAAGATGGTCTGAGCTTGATTCGATGGAAGCGGCGCTTTACAAACTGAGGTTGTGTACTGGTGTTGTGATTATATTTCTGCTGGTGGTTGCTCTGACTAGTCAATGTTGGAGCTGTTTATTGTGGAATTCGGGATGGGTGTTGGTGGTTGAAGAGAAGGAGCTTGAGTCTACGGTGAATTGTAGCTATGCAAGTTAGTGGAGAGATTGCGGGTGTGTGTGTGTGTGTGTTGGAATGTATAAGGCAAAGATGGTTGATGCGATCTGTGGTGATAAAAGGGGCATGGAGGTAGATATTCAGCTGGAATTTGCAGTGCTGGTGATGGAAAGTGGAGTGTAGCTACAGATGTTGTTGGAGCTGGGTTGTCTTGCTAGCAATGGTGTTGCTGCTGTGCAGCCAAGAGAGTTCATGGGTTGCAACTATAAGTGGTAATGATGCAGCTAAGCAGCATTGCAATGGGCTAGAACTTGTGATGTTGAGCTGGTGATGTGAGTATACTGAGATTGCAGTGAAGGTTGGTCTGCCAATTCTGTGGAGTTATTGAGCTACTAGTGAACCGAGAATGGCGTATTTGGTGCCGGTGATATGATGGCAGGTATTGCAGTGTTAATGGCACAAAGACAAAGTGGTTGACTATTGTGTTGTTGTTAAGCTCAAGATGAGCCGATGCTTGAACTAGTCAAATGGTGGAACCGAGATTGTGAAATGACAAAGTGAAGTCGGTGTTGATTCTTTGGTATTTAGAGTGGAGTGTGAAGCTCAAGGTTGCTATGGGAAGAACAGCGCTTGGTTGCTGAGGCAATATGGTTCAAGTTGAGAAGCTAATTGTTGTCATGGGAGGTGTTGTTGTTATGCAGCCGTGAAGCTTTGCTCCAATGAGTTGGTGAGCCGCAGTCAAGCAATGGAGCACCGGGAAGCAGTTGCAGGGAACCGAGATTGCAAGTGTTGTTGCCATGAGATTGCAGGGTTGGTTGGGCCATGGATTGTGGTTGTCAGCTTGGATGGGGATTGAGTGAGGCAACTGAGAATGTATGAACTGAGAAGAGCTGCTAGGTGTAGGTGGTAATGGGTGAGATGAGATTTGATTAAGAGTTGTGCATTGAAGCCGCAATTTGATTCTCGAAGTTGGGAGTGGCACACAGTGGCAAACATGGTTGTGAACAAGTGCAAGCTACAGTTGGTGAAACATAGAAGATTCGGGGCCCTCATGGTCGGGACTTAAGTGTGGGAAGTGGAAGAAAGGTGTAATGAAGACAACCATCTTGGCCGTGACTGAAGCAGGGAAGGCACAGCCATCTTGGCCGTGAACTGTAACATTTGCTTCAACCAACTCATGTCAACTGGCTTAGTTGACTCGGTGTGCTTGACCGAGTTGACTCAACCTGACCCGATCTGACCGAGTTGGACCGTTGATCGTTTGACTTTTCAGGTTGCCGGTCACCTGGGATGTTTTCCGGCGACTTTTCCGGCCGATTTCCGGCCGCAATACCAGACTTCCGGCGACCGTTTTTGGGGTGTATTTTCTACACGGGTTTCTCCTTCTTATGGGCTTGGTGGATTCTCATCTAATGGACTTTGAAGACTAGACCTAATTTTAGAAGTTGGAGAAAAGCTATAAAGGGAAGGTCTTCTACAACATATGAGATATCTTATTCTTGGAATTTTGGAGAGCTGTTTTGTTTACGCTTCTAGGGTTTGATTTTGTTCTTCTTCTTCATTATTTTATTATTGAATATTGATTATGATGAACTCCATAGCTATGAGTAGCTAAACATCTTATTGGTTATGGGATAAAAGTTGATTTCTCAACATGCTTTTGATTCAATGAATTAGTTTTGTCTCAGTAATTATTGTTTGTGATTCACAATTAATAGTGTTATAAGATTTGAAAACTTGTTAGGTTGAGTCCGGAATCAATCCGATTTGTGTTCATCTCTAGAGCTATATTAGGGTTTTCAATACGAAAAAGTTGTTTATCCCTGATTCTAAGTAGCGTAATTGTGGTTAGTGCTTGTAGTGATATATCCTACTAGTCACAAGTGAATCATAACTTTTGTTAAAACGTCTAGTGCTTTTACACATTCGTTTGCATTGATGAGTCTTATTCCATAAAACTTAATGCTTTTAGGGAGTTAAACTTAATTGTGCTTTTTCGCTTTAGGTTGCTTTCTACGAAGAATTCACATATGCATCTTTTAATGTGGTTGTGATGAAAACAGGGAATTAACGGGTTATACTTGCGATCAAGGTATCCTAGGACTTTTAATAAATACGAGATTAAAATACCAATTCTAATCATTGATGAAAATACATGTTTGTGAATGATACTATCCCGTGACCAATATCTTCTCCTTATTGATTTCTCGAATTATTTACTTTGCTTTCAATTACTTTTATTTGCTTAAATACAACAAACATACCTTGGGTTACTTTAGAAACTAAAATTTTATAACAACGAAAGCCTCTCTGTGGATACGAACTCTTTCTTATCGCATACTATATTTATATTTAGTTGATTGAGAAAGTGAAATTATATTTGACGGATTGACAACCGACCATTTGACGACCCTGTAGTCATATAAGATTTGTACCTTACCAGTACCTTATTGATATGATTTTCAATTGTCGTAGTAGTAAATAGGATTCGAACTCTAAGACTTGTGAAGATTAAATTAAAAGGTTTAACGAAAATAATAAAAGAGAGAGTTACTGGGTCTAGGATTCCACCGAATTCATATCAATAGGTTCAATTATTTATTCTTCAACAATTATAGCTCAATAAATAAAACAACAAGGACTCTTATTTTTGCCAAGGTAGATTCTCCAAACATTAGTTATAAATCGTAAGCATGGGACATCAAACATCTAAGCAAGCATGACCCATCTAAGAAAATGATAACTAATTTTTTCAGATCATAATTCTATTTCAATTAGTGCAAAAGTCATATAAAGAATTAATTAAAATTACCCACGTATGAAATTCGGCTTCCTCCGTCGACCCAGTGTAGGGGTTTAGCTACTCATGATGTAGACACTCTCAAAATATTTTTTTATTGGCTCAAATGGTGTTTACAATGAAGAAAGGGAGAAAAATAACATAAATCAGGAATTTGCAACGGCTAATGAGCGTCACAGACTCACTGTTACAATGTACGATAAATGAGAAGTGATGTAAATACTTTTAACTGTTGTCGGAAAGACTGTTGCAAAACCGAAGAAAGACCACGGTTTATTAACGACAGTCTTTCACAGCCTTATGTTCTTCGTGTTTTCTTCACAGCAGCAGCAGAGAAATCTTCTCTGCAGCTTTCAAACTCACTTTCTAGCCTCCCCTAACTCTCCATGCTCTTCTCAAACATCCCAAGACCCTTTTTATACCTCACCAGCACCAAATATTATGAATTAACTCCATATAATCCTCTCTTCAGTTCTGTGCAGATACGGGAATATTTCTTTCCCTTTTTCTCTTCCACACGCGCCTTTCCAATATTCTTCACGCGATAATCCTCAACAGATTGATTCACACTCATGCATCCATAAATCTTCACGTATCTCCCACAAGTAAACCCAACAGAATCTCGAGTTTTTCTCACGAAAATATTACACGTATCTGTTTGAATGTAACCGAGTGTCTTTCCCCTGTTTTGCCTCCACAACATTATCCAGCCCAATTAAGATGAATCAAACGACTATACCATCTTCGCATAAGAGAAATAGGCCCATACCAACTAATCTCCAGTGCTAGATTATTTAAGTGTCATTTAATTGAGACTAACTAATCTCTAGTTATCTATTGAAATTTCTAACTTATACTACATTTGGTTTCAGCCTACAATTTTTTTCTTCATAAATATATGCACACAAAACAAGAAGCAAGCAATCAACATGCTGAACAAATCAATCAATCAATTCAGATATTTTAGTTCTTTATTGTTTTTAGTGAATCAAGATTTATCTCACAAATCCAACCCGGTTCTAACTATTCTAGTTCACTATCTTGCACTGGCTATTATTTATTGTTTCCCATGTAAGATCTAATAGTGAGCTCTGATACCAAGTCTGTAGCGCCCCCTAAGCTAGCAGCTGACTAATCCAAGAGATTAACCATAAAATGAGGCACTAACGATTTAAAACATCTATTTAAACATTAAGAAAGAAGTTCTAAACAAAGATTAACCCGAATCTAAACCCTATCTGAAATAAATACAAGAACTCCTCTCGAGTGATACATATTTAATAATGAGTTGGTTTACAAATAGAATATACACCAAAATAAACATAGCGGAAGCTAACCAACTCCTCGAAGCTTTCGACGCCACATGTACATCTTGAATCTATCTCTGAAACTGAAAGTGGGAATGGGTGAGCACATCATCCCTAAAAGGGGTGCCCAGTAGAAATAATAACTAACTTTCAAGTAATCACTAGAATGATTTAAAGACAATGCAGGTTTTACTAAAAACCGATAAAATACGGAAAACAGATAAAACATAAATAAGATAATAAGTGTACTTGAATTATAAAGTTCTACCAACCAATCTTGCGGCACAAATTCACAACGAAATAATAGTTAAGCGACGCAGTCCTTCGGAGTAGTAAGGCGTGACTCTTGCGGATTCTTCAATGATCATTAAAGTGCCCTGGGGTTTGACGACCCCGTAGTCATATAAGATTTGTACCTTACTAGTACCTTATTATACGCGCACTCTACATAGCAAGTATCTAAAGAGATCTAATGGTGTTAACGTTATAGCCGACAGAAGAACTTTAACATGAAGAACCCTATACCTCTCGCATGTCAAATCCAACAATCAGACATAAGATTCTCAACATCATTCTCTCTAAACACCAAAACATAATATAATAGCTTTTGAAAGTAATTTAAAAGAAATAATAAACATCCATGTATGAGACATGCGTTGCCCCCGTACAGAAATAGGGAAAGTATAATGGCCAAATTAAAACCAGACCTATATAATATTCAACCCAACGAGGTCTATCTAGGTTTGCATAAAATAGGTATAACATGTGGGGGCACACATCCCACACCAATCAAAAGGAAAAGGTTTCCTTACATGCTAACAACAAATAAAGTTTGTAACTGCTTTCCAGTCAATGGAAAGAATCACATTTTGAAATATAAGTAAATACTCCCAAAACACAAATATTAGTTGTTTCTAAAGATCCAAGCCCATCCCAAAATGTAAAAGAAAACTAGTTTGTATTACACACAGATAATACATGCATACACATATCATATAGTAACAAAGATGCGCATGCATTTCATAAAATATAGATTCGTAAAACAATAATGAGTACAAGAGAGTTTGTTATCGATTCCCATCTCTTTTGGTGACAAGCCTCGCATACCTTGAGATCCAAAATCCACTGGGTCATTCTTTAGATCATTCGTTGTTAATAACGACTAACTGTTAATCACACAAGCACTCTAAAGATTAGCCAAAAGGCTCATACAAGGCTCATAACACATTTTCATACAAATCTCTAGTTATAGACTACTTGAACTATCTAATGGTTCTAAGCCCATTTATTGTTCTACACTTCTTCATTATTTATCTTTAGCACATCTAAAGATTTACTAATTCAATTAGGTTGGTTCTATAGTCTATTAGATAAGTCTTACAAAGATCTACCACTTTGTAGAAGGAACCAAGAGTCAATTCGGACCATAAGTGGTCCAAAGATACAAAATAAGGTTTCTGGCCCTAAGCCCAAGCCCATGGGTTTAATCCGGCACGTCCCACTAGTCCGGCCCATTACACAAGGTCCAGTCCAACAGAGTCAACTAGCGGTCTCTAACAATTAAAGGGTTAACTAATAGTCAACGTCTAGTCAAGGTCAAGTCAATGGTCAAGTCTGGTCTACTGAGTCAAATCGGGTTAAATGAGTCAACTCAGCCAAATAGCTGAGTCAGGTAATTCAGATCAAATAAACATTTAATTGAAAGCAAAAGAGCTCAAAGCTAATAACAAAACAGTTACACACACCATTCTAACTATACACAGTTTCATAAGCTACAACTAGCTTCTATTTCCATTTCTAACTATCTCTCAAAAGTAACATCATTAACTTCAGTTCTTCTCATCAGGTTCATACACCACCAGTTCCCTTTATCAACACACAATCACCTTTCCATGCTGAATTTCACTTCAGCCCTGTAAGCCAGAATTCCACTATCAATTAGTCATTCCTTGTAATTTCCAAAACAAGTCTGCTCCACCCGCAACTCATTTAAGCTTCTACCAACAACTAAACAACATCATCATCACCGCAACAACATCACTGCCATTTCAGGCAGTCTACATATTCCCTGTAACATTCTTTGTCAACCCACTCCCTTATTCTGTCAAGCCAACTCAAATGCAGCCAACAACTTCAACAACCAACAACCCCAGTTCAACTTCAACATAATCTTCATTTGTATCCACATTTCTACTCAAATTCTTGGTCTACAACCATAACTCAGTTCCAAATCAATCAACTCTATCTAACAACACTGCCAGAACTAAATTCTACAACATAATTATAACTCTCACAGCATCAACCCACTCTCATGACAAAAACATTCATCTCGTGTAACACCTCATATTGAATCTCAACACATAAATTATCTGGAACTTGAATTTTATCTACAACTGCAATCTTCTTCATCAGTACCAATATCTACATCCGCAACTCATCCCAGCACAACTAACCAATCTATTTCCTGAGCTTCCTTGTAACTCAGTAGCACAACCACTCACTTCTACTTCCATTCTGCAGTTACACTTCAACTAATACCATCAGTTATACGTCTTCAAAGATTCTTCCCTGTTTAACATTCTTCTAATTCCAGTTCCATCAAAATAACTCCATCTTTAGTTACCACCCATCATAACATTTCAATTTCAACAGATGCATAAACTAATGAACTGTTTTCAGCTCAATTCAATCATCCTTCTAAGTTTCAGCTCAACATAACACTCTTCATAATTATCACCTGAGGCTCCATTTCCAGACTACACCAACACACACAACAACCATCCCATCTTTTCGAACACAAATTAACAACTAGTTCAATTAAAATCCACGAACCCTAATTTCTGGATTTGGGGAAGAACAAGGGAAACCCTAATTCTTACAGAAATTAAAAATTAAACTCTTCCTAATCAACACAACTTCAATTCAAGCAATACCCATCTAAGATCTCATCAATTCTAATCCAATCAACAAGAAACAAATTCAAATTGAGGAACCCTAATTTACCTGATTTGTGATTCTTCACTAAAACTGCTTCATCTCATCAATTCACCAACACCCCTCAGTTCTTCATCCATCAACGGTAGTAAATCATCATCAATTGTACAAAATCCTAACCTCAGAAACCCTAACTTCGATTCAACATCAATATCACTCTCTTCTTCTCCTGGAACTCGAACAGACTCAGTTCTAACCTCATCATCTTCGAATCATCAAGCCACCTCACTATCCAAGAATATCTCACACATCAATAACCCAGTTCGTCTGAACTGAGATCAACAGAAAGAGAAGGAGATGAAGAACAGAGAAGAAGAATAAGAAAGAGAAAGAAAATAAGAGAATGAAATTCTCTTCAATCCGTTTGGGGATAAGGCCGACCAAAGTGTTAAAGGCACCCAGAAATTTGATAAGGGTAGTCAGTCGGTTTAGATTTAAAAATGATTATTTGCCCTTCATGATAATCCAGTGATATCTTCTTCGTCCGGTATCTGAATGACACGTTCGAGTAGTCTACTTCGCATAACTTTTCGAGATCTATCTAGTAATACTAGTTTCATATCTAAATCGTTGTTAGATTAATTTATATTAATTAACGTTCGTCTCTAATTAATCGAGTCATTAACGGTTAATTTGTCTCTTGACTGGTCTAATAGCGTTGACGAGCTTGAGGCTCGTTACATTCTCCCCACCTTATACATTTTCGTCCTCGAAAATTGAACCGCTCTTCTACACGTTCAAAACTCCCCACCTTATAGAGAAATACTATCTCTCGATTAAATGCAAGTACTGCCCATACTTACAAACACGTGAAAACGCAACTCATTTAAAATGAGTTCAAAACAATAAGAAAAGAAACACAAGCTTATATGGTTTTCTACAGCTAAGATTTATAATTTGTAGCTCTAAGTTCAAGAGACTAATTTTCTATTTCATTAAAAGATTGTCTCTAAGCTCACTATGGGAATTTGATTCTAACAAATAAGTATGTCTAAGTTCTCTGCGCTAAAATTTATAATCTAGTATTTAAAAATTTATTAATTTGATGTAATTTATCCATATAATTAATTCCAAATTTAATTTCACGTAAATCTCTAATATCTGATATTTTAACTATACTGTTATACAATATATAAATTTTCAAATATTAATTGAGAATGATCACTAATATAAATGTAACCATTTAATTAAGAGATACATCATACAAAGCTATTGGTTGGCAACCTATCAACAAGCTGGGCACCAACCCCCCTCTGAATAGCAATGCCTAATCTATGAAAAATAAAACTACCAAAACCACTACTAGCGTCATTATTGACAAGACAATTCTTCAGACGCTTAAAAAAACATAAAGTATCTTCACCAAGTTCCCCCAAAGTAGAGAAAGCCAGGACCCCCAGACCATAACCAAGTGAAGTACACTTGTCTAAATATTTAGCACGCTTTCTTGAAACCGCCTTAGAAATAGCTTTCCTGGGACAAAAGAACGTACACCATCACCAGTAAAGGGCGAGACACCAGTAACATCCATGCAAACATCTTGCCCGTTTTCCCATTTGAGAACAAGAATATCGGCAGGCCTCAAGTCTTTATCCTCATCAGAAAGCATACCAAGAGAGACTTCCTTGCGGGCCGGTACACTAGCCTTGTAACAAATATCAACAACAATATCACGGACAAGATCATGTCGAAACTTACTTCCAACATCCTTAGCACAATGAAGCGCATGGTCTCCAAAGATGTCCATAGATTTGTTGCAACTAGTACATAAGCCATTCTCAACAAACAGTGGGATACCGAGGCGATAACAAAGCACGGCTCGAAACTGTCTAGGCCAAATGCATTGATTAAGCCCACTGATTGGTACATCTAATAAATAATCCTGAGCGTGCTTGATACGGTTACACTGCCATAAAATAGAATCTCTTGCAGACATAGAGAATTGGTATGGGATTTGCTTCTTAACTGCGTCAAAATAAGTGACTGAGAGGGAATGCATGGAAGGGGGGCAGTATCATCTACACAGTAAGAAGGAGGTAATCCACATACCTGGATAAAGTTCTGAAGAGCCAACTGATAAGCAGAGCCTTTGTTTGTTGAGAATAAACTACCTGCACTGTCTTCTCTGATCAAGCGGTCCGATTCGAGAGGCAAGGAAAAACAGAAGTACGGTGTCCGCCATGGTGTAGATGCCAAGACCACCATCCTTGATAGGCAAAGTAGCTAATCGCCGCCGTAAAGGACCAAAACCGCACCATCTCCAAAGTGATTAAGAGTCTCAAATACTTAAGTAGATGGTCGTCAAAAAGATCAGTGGCTGATTGCAAGGCTGCTGGATTGGTAGTACGCATTGCAAAATATAGACGAGACACACCAGTGCAATTACGAAGTAATAACATCTCACTTTGAGGGTCCTTGAGTTTTTTGATTGCATCCATCAGCTGAACAGTTTTATTCACCCTGGTCAGCATCATATCACTAATGAAGTTTGAATCCAAACTCACAGGTCCGCCCAAAAGCTTAACGCCATTAGAGGGCCTACCAATGTCAGAGGGGAAAACACCATCCACAGTACTTCTGGGGTCAATAGATGGCCAAAAGACTTCGGTTTTTCGAACGTTAAGATGTAACCCCCTACTAGGTCCTTCCGCTTCTATTATACTCAAGGCCTTGGCTACCTCCATAATATTAATTACGCTAAATTTTCTATTAAACATAACTATTGAAATATTATTATCAGCAGTGTTACTATTTTCTATATCTATATTATTATTGTTATTAGTTTGTTTATAGTCCCGTTGGTACAATAAGTCTTAATTTTCGAAATATAACTCTACATTCACGTAAAGATCAACATAATTGATTTTATTTATTCATATCGAGTCTGTATACTATATTTTGTTAAGTATTGGCGTTGATAATTTAATATTGTTTCAAATCTGAGTTTGCATAAAATTTTAGTGTATCGTAAAAGTATTTAGATTTTTCTTTCAATATAAAGTATCATATTAATATAAAAATTTATTTTCTTTCAAGTCTATTATTGTGCTAGGCATCCAAAGACTATAATTATTTCGTCATGTATATATTATTTTAATAATTAGTCATTACTAATTTATTTTAATAAAATTTAGTTATTGTCAAATGAATCTATGTTCCCGTAAATTATTTATTCCTTACCAATATTTAGTCAGTTATTAGTTCCCAAAAGTATGATTCTTTAAATCAGTTATTAGACTAAATATAATTTGGGTATAAGATTACTAAAAAATTTCGTCATTTTATTTTATGCAAAAAAATCTGCACGATCTTAAGTCTAATCTGATAAGTCTTATATTATCTACCTGGTTTCAAAACACAAGAATGTATTTCTAATTTTATTAAGTTTACAAAATCTGACCGTAGATAATTATTAATAATTCTGCGTAGCTACATGACCCTAATTATTAATTTTTATCATTATATATTTACTAATAAGATTTTAATTAAATAAAGTTCATTACAATATTGTTTGCTAAGTATTAAAATTACTTTCATTATGATTATTAGCGATCCTATTATCATTTATTATTATTAACGCTAATGGTCGAACTATTATCTTAATTACTTTTGCAATTTAACTTCATTTCTAATTTAATAGGTAAATGTTTCTAATCACGAGAAGAGGTACTCTATTAGTTTCTAAATAAAATTTGGGATCTATCAATTTACTAATAGAAGCAAGTCTTCCTAATATGAATGGTAATCCAAGCTTGTAGTTGGCCTGTCCAGGTTAGCAAGACCCGACGATGGTTTCCTACGAACAAAGACAGCACAAACACACCAGAATTTCAAACCTCACTATTCTCCAGTGCTAGATTATTTAAGTGTCATTTAATTGAGACTAACTAATCTCTAGTTATCTATTGAAATTTCTAACTTATACTACATTTGGTTTCAGCCTACAATTTTTTTCTTCATAAATATATACACACAAAACAAGAAGCAAGCAATCAACATGCTGAACAAATCAATCAATCAATTCAGATATTTTAGTTCTTTATTGTTTTTAGTGAATCAAGATTTATCTCACAAATCCAACCCGGTTCTAACTATTCTAGTTCACTATCTTGCACTGGCTATTATCTATTGTTTCCCATGTAAGATCTAATAGTGAACTCGATACCAGGTCTGTAGCGCCCCCTAAGCTAGCAGCTGACTAATCCAAGAGATTAACCATAAAATGAGGCACTAACGATTTAAAACATCTATTTAAACATTAAGAAAGAAGTTCTAAACAAAGATTAACCCGAATCTAAACCCTCTCTGAAATAAATACAAGAACTCCTCTCAAGTGATACATATTTAATAATGAGTTGGTTTACAAATAGAATATACAACAAAATAAACATAGCGGAAGCTAACCAACTAACGAACCAACTCCTCGAAGCTTTCGACGCCACGTGTACATCTTGAATCTATCTCTAAAACTGAAAGTGAGAATGGGTGAGCACATCATCCCTAAAAGGGGTGCCCAGTAGAAATAATAACTAACTTTCAAGTAATCACTAGAATGATTTAAAGACAATGCAGGTTTTACTGAAAACCGATAAAATACGGAAAACAGATAAAACATAAATAAGATAATAAGTGTACTGAATTATAAAGTTCTACCAACCAATCTTGCGGCACAAATTCACAACAGAAATAATAGTTAAGCGACGCAGTCCTTCAGAGTAGTAAGGCGTGACTCTTGCGGATTCTTCAATGATCATTAAAGTGCCCTGAGGTTTGACGACCCCGTAGTCATATAAGATTTGTACCTTACCAGTACCTTATTATACGCGCACTCTACATAGCAAGTATCTAAAGAGATCTAATGGTGTTAACGTTATAGCCGACATAAGAACTTTAACATGAAGAACCCTATACCTCTCGCATGTCAAATCCAACAATCAGACATAAGATTCTCAACATCATTCTCTCTAAAAACCAAAACATAATATAATAGCTTTTGAAAGTAATTTAAAAGAAATAATAAACATCCATGTATGAGACATGCGTTGCCCCCGTACAGAAATAGGGAAAGTATAATGTCCAAATTAAAACCAGACCTATATAATATTCAACCCAACGAGGTCTATCTAGGTGTGCATAAAATAGGTATCACATTTGGGGGCACACATCCCACATCAATTTTAGTTGCAGGAAATCCTACACTACACCCCTCACAATAATCCACACAACTAAGACATTAGAAGATGAATAACACTGATTTTATTGATTATTTCCTTGAATGTTTACAAGATAAAATAGAAAAGAGCTAAAGAAATTACTATCACCACAAACTTTCTCTCTCCTAATGACTTGTCTAACACTCTGAAAGGAATCCCCCTACTATAGACTTGCTCAGCTCTTTATATAGGGCAGTACACGATGGATGACAGCTAAACTGTCCTTTATTTTCGGGAATGACTTGCGAAATATCGCAAGTGTACAAGTATACAATCTCGCGACACTCCTAAATCTTGCTAAGTCTTCACATCTTTCTCGTGTTTTAGCTGTCGTCATTCATTGCGTCATTCATATTATTCGTTTGCGACACTTTCGCAATGTTGTCGTTTATTGATCTCGAGAAGTTTTGATGTCGCGATATTCTGATCCTACATCTTGCCTCTTCTCATGTCTTCTCTGCGAAGAAGAGAATGTCATGAGAATTAGTATTTTAAAATGCCACAACTTTTCATCTTTATCTGTTACAATCCCGTACTTTTACACGAAATTTATTACACATGTTTCTTCTTCCACTCTTTTCTTGACACGTCTCTTTCAACCGTTTTTTCTTGACCATTCACGTCCCATTTCGCATTAAATGCATCTGTTTTCTCGAGAATTCTTCTCTCTATATATAGTTTTCTCACCCTCTTCTTCTTCTCTTTTACTTTCCCTCTGCAACTTTTCTTCAACTCTCTTCTTCCGCAATTTGCGTTTCTGCTACTGTAAATCTTCCTTTTCTTCTTTCTCTTGATCTTCAATTCTTTAATCATTCCCATATTATAAGAATGGCTCCTCCTGGTCGTAAATATGAAACCATTTTAGATGAAACTCAAAAGAAATTACAAGAGAAAGGTTTCACCTTGTCTACTATTCCCAATCAAGAATCTTCATCTATTCTTCTTTCGCAAAGTTGTTTACCGATCATCAGTGTGATGGTCAGGAAAATCATAATCTCGCTAGGTCAAATCCTCGCAGGTCTTCCCATTCCCCTGTACGATCCCGAACTGCCCTTTTTCTATGAAATCCTTGCTCATGAGAAATTCTCGCGAGCTATTTATCAATTAAGTGGTGATTGCATCCGTTTAATGCTTGAATTTGCCAATCGCGGCGCTGGTAAGGGATCTCTATATCCCGATAACGTTAAAGATCCTAACTTCGCATGTTTAGAGATAGTCTCTCGAAAAGTACACTCGTAGAAAACTTTTTTGAAAATTATGAAGTAATAAACATGAAGAATGATAAATCTCGCTGGGGTGCCCGATTGAAAAGAAAAGAGAACGTTTCCGACGATAAGATACTCATGCTAGATATTGACTGGCATTCTGGCAAGAACAACGTTCCTCGCTACTCTAAAGATGAGAGGTGGTCTGTGTTTCCACTATTTTTGAGCGGACCTTACATTTCAGGTTCCAATATACTCCCTGCGAATCTCGCAAATTATCACCCTTGGGTATTTAATTGGCCCGAAAAGGCAAAAGAGGTATACTTCCTAACTTTTACTTATTTTACAATCTTCACTCCCTCTTATATCTAATCTTGCGAATTTTTCAGATCACCAAATTAAGAAAGATCTACAAAAGAAATCCAAAAGCGAGTACTCTGGCGATACTTCGTTCAATCACGGATGAAGTAAGAAATATTTTTCCTTATTATTTTTAACAATATTGTTGCCTTTGTTTCTTATCTTCATTCGTGTGCGAAGGTTGGCGTTGAAGAAATTGACATTCCTGAAGCTGCGAAGGCTAAAGGCAAGAATAAAATCACTCTTCGCAAGGATAAATCTTCTGCTCCATCTTCTAAAAAACGGAAAATCCATCCCTCTTCTCATTCTAATTCCCAAACCAGCGAAAATTCTGATGAAGATAAAAATGAGGTTGATACTTCTTTTGCGAAGGAGAATCATTCGGTCGAATCTGCTATGGCGCAATTATCTAGTGTTTTCTCTGATTCTTTGCAAGGAATGGGAGATGATCGTTTTTCTGCTACTTGCGAAGCTCTCGCAAATATCTGCGATGCTCCCCTGCTAGTGGATAATGATTCTTTTCGTGGAGTTTCCCGGACAATGACTCCCAGTTTCTTAAATGCACTTAGTGCCTTGGTATGTTCATATTTCTTTATTTCTTTGTGATTTCGATTATAAATCTTATCTTAACAATTCCTTTATTTTCCTTTATAGTCTGGGAGAGCTTACTTTGTCGTTGCCTCAGATCTTGAGAAGAGGCGCAACAATCTTGAAAATAAAAATCTCCAACTTAAGGAGAAGAACAAAGAACTAGAAGTTGAAGTTGCGACATCTCGCAAGAAGGATGAAAGTGAGACTGCCGCTCTTCGCGAAAAAAAATTCAACAAGCTGGAAGTTGAGTCTTCTACCCAGAAGAACAAAATATCTACTCTTCAAAGTGCTAATCAGCAGCTTTATGGTATAATACCCTTCTCTTTTCTTCGTTTCTACTTTGTTATTTATTTTTCTTTGCCTGACTTATCATTTTCGCAGACATTTATAATCTTTCTGAAGAAGCCATCCTTCTCCATTCATTCCCTAAACCTATGGATGATGATGCTCTTCTCGCTCATCTCAATGAATCTTTAAGTAGTTCTTCAAACAAGATTAATTCTCTCTCATTAAATGAACTTCGAACCAAATTTCATCTCTTAGAAATTGAGCATAGATCTAGTTTAGGTTTAGCCAATGATTTAAACGTTTATATCTTAGCTCCCACGAGAATAATAATATTCTAAGGAAGAAAATTAGCAGCCACATAGATGATAAGGATCGCATTGCTAATCAAGGTGCACAAGCATTAGCGAAATTCCAAAAAACTCTTCTTGAAGTCCAAATTGAACGAGATGAATCTCTTCGCCAAAATGCCATACTTAATGAGCGAGAAAATCAAATCCGTTCACTCCTTGTCATAAATAGTGATGATGAATTCGCTTGGGCTGCGAAAGTTCTAGATAACGCCAGAAATAACTTAGGTGTTAGCGTCAGTCTTCATGCTGAGCATACTGCCTTGGTTAAAGATATGATTTCTGACAGAGAAGGTTGTTTACTGTTCTTCATTACTTTACCACCTTTTTTTGTGAAACTGCTATTAAGTTGCTAATTCATTATCATTTGTTCACATAACCGAGAAGAGATTTCAAACTAGAATCAAGGAACTTGAATCGAGAAAGCACAACTTGCCAAGGATTTTTTCTTCGCAACAACAAGTATTCCAGGTTGAAGAAGCAATTACAAACTACAGTAGCGAATTTTAATAATGACGATGTTCGTTTCGCAATCAAACTATTGAAACAGTTTGTAATGACCATCGCATTCCTCTTTCCTCATATCCTTGTCTTCTTGATGAAATTCCTGAAAATATGCCTTCCTCAGATGTCTCTGATAGTGATGTAAGCGAAGAAGATGAATCTGATAAAGAATCTGATGAAGAAGAAGAATAAGCTAAGAGATAGTTCCATTTTCCCTTTTTCTCTTCTTGTGATGCTTGTACATTTATCCTTCTAGCCATCCATTTTTGTAATTTCTCACTGTAAATCTATCATATGGAAATAAATAACAAGTTTTTACTCTAATCATTCCCATACTTGCCTCTGTTATTTATTTTCACATGAGAGATTAAGTTGATAATCTTTAAGTAATAATACTTCTTATTTTCGCAACTGCTGTTGCTAACCCTTCACAAATAAATGAAGAAATATAGCCATTTTCGCAAGCTTATTTGCTTACCCAATTTCTTGTTTTGTCTTATATTCATTTGTGTTGAAATTCATTATTGCGACAAGATCGCAGGACGTCTTTACATTTTCATGTAATGACCCATTGATCTTGCCTTATCATTGTTTTTGTGCGGTCTTATTTTGCCTTCCTAGTTAAAGGTCTTATTTTGCCACCCCTCATTTTGCGTCAATATGACAGGCCTAAATATTCTTGCGAACATAAAGTCCCATGACATTGCCGTCTTGCGACAAAATCGCAGGACGTCCTTACACTTTCATGTAACGACCTATTGATCTTGTCTTATCATTTCTTTAGTATTATTGCCTCTGCAGGATGCTTTTGTTGCGACAATATGACAGGCCTAAAAATTCTTGTGGTTGTTAACCACAAGGTCACAGGTTCAATCCCTGTTTTTAGCGCCAATATGTAGTTGCAGGAAATCCTACACTACACCCCTCACAATAATCCACACAACTAAGACATTAGAAGATGAATAACACTGATTTTATTGATTATTTCCTTGAATGTTTACAGGATAAAATAGAAAAGAGCTAAAGAAATTACTATCACCACAAACTTTCTCTCTCCTAATGACTTGTCTAACACTCTGAAAGGAATCCCCCTACTATAGACTTGCTCAGCTCTTTATATAGGGTAGTACACGATGGATGACAACCAAGCTGTCCTTTATTTTCGGGAATGACTTGCGAAATATCGCAAGTGTACAAGTATACAATCTCGCGACACTCCTAAATCTCGCTAAGTCTTCACATCTTTCTCGTGTTTTAGCTGTCGTCATTCATTGCGTCATTCATATTATTCGTTTGCGACACTTTCACAATGCTGTCGTTTATTGATCTCGCGAAGTTTTGATGTCGCGATATTCTGATCCTTCACCAATCAAAAGGAAAAGGTTTCCTTACATGCTAACAACAAATAAAGTTTGTAACTGCTTTCCTTCAATGGAAAGAATCACATTTTGAAATATAAGTAAATACTCCCAAAACACAAATATTAGTTGTTTCTAAAGATTCAAGCCCATCCCAAAATGTAAAAGAAAACTAGTTTGTATTACACACAGATAATACATGCATACACATATCATATAGTAACAAAGATGCGCATGCATTTCATAAAATATAGATTCGTAAAACAATAATGAGTACAAGAGAGTTTGTTATCGATTCCCACCTCTTTTGATGACAAGCCTCGCATACCTTGAGATCCAAATCCACTGGGTCATTCTTTAGATCATTCGTTGTTAATAACGACTAACTGTTAATCACACAAGCACTCTAAAGATTAGCCAAAAGGCTCATACAAGGCTCATAACACATTTTCATACAAATCTCTAGTTATAGACTACTTGAACTATCTAATGGTTCTAAGCCCATTTGTTGTTCTACACTTCTTCATTATTTATCTTTAGCACATCTAAAGATTTACTAATTCAATTAGGTTGGTTCTATAGTCTATTAGATAAGTCTTACAAAGATCTACCACTTTGTAGAAGGAACCAAGAGTCAATTCGGACCATAAGTGGTCCAAAGATACAAAATAAGGTTTCTGGTTCTAAGCCCAAGCCCATGGGTTTAATCCGGCACGTCCCACTAGTCCGGCCCATTACACAAGGTCCAGTCCAACAGAGTCAACTAGCGGTCTCTAACAATTAAAGGGTTAACTAATAGTCAACGTCTAGTCAAGGTCAAGTCAATGGTCAAGTCTGGTCT
This sequence comes from Papaver armeniacum, assembly GCA_023531295.1. NCBI lineage: Eukaryota > Viridiplantae > Streptophyta > Magnoliopsida > Ranunculales > Papaveraceae > Papaver > Papaver armeniacum. The sequence goes on from JAJJWW010015571.1 coordinate 193,498, forward strand.
ACTGAGTCAAATCGGGTTAAATGAGTCAACTCAGCCAAATAGCCGAGTCAGGTAATTCAGATCAAATAAACATTTAATTGAAAGCAAAAGATCTCAAAGCTAATAACAAAACAGTTACACACACCATTCTAACTATACACAGTTTCATAAGCTATAACTAGCTTCTATTTCCATTTCTAACTATCTCTCAAAAGTAACATCATTAACTTCAGTTCTTCTCATCAGGTTCATACACCACCAGTTCCCTTTCTCAACACACAATCACCTTTCCATGTTGAATTTCACTTCAGCCCTGTAAGCCAGAATTCCACTATCAATTAGTCATTCCTTGTAATTTCCAAAACAAGTCTGCTCCACCCGCAACTCATTTAAGCTTCTACCAACAACTAAACAACATCATCATCACCGCAACAACATCACTGCCATTTCAGGCAGTCTACATATTCCCTGTAACATTCTTTGTCAACCCACTCCCTTATTCTGTCAAGCCAACTCAAATGCAGCCAACAACTTCAACAACCAACAACCCCAGTTCAACTTCAACATAATCTTCATTTGTATCCACATTTCTACTCAAATTCTTTGTCTACAACCATAACTCAGTTCCAAATCAATCAACTCTATCTAACAACACTTCCAGAACTAAATTCTACAACATAATAATAACTCTCACAGCATCAACCCACTCTCATGACAAAAATATTCATCTCAGGTAACACCTCATATTGAATCTCAACACATAAATTATCTGGAACTTGAATTTTATCTACAACTGCAATCTTCTTCATCAGTACCAACATCTACATCCGCAACTCATCCCAGCACAACTAACCAATCTATTTCCTGAGCTTCCTTGTAACTCAGTAGCACAACCACTCACTTCTACTTCCATTCTGCAGTTACACTTCAACTAATACCATCAGTTATACGTCTTCAAAGATTCTTCCCTGTCTAACATTCATCTAATTCCAGTTCCATCAACATAACTCCATCTTTAGCTACCACCCATCATAACATTTCAATTTCAACAGATGCATAAACTAATGAACTGTTTTCAGCTCAATTCAATCATCCTTCTAAGTTTCAGCTCAACATAACACTCTTCATAATTATCACCTGAGGCTCCATTTCCAGACTACACCAACACACACAACAACCATCCCATCTTTTCGAACACAAATTAACAACTAGTTCAATTAAAATCCACGAACCCTAATTTTTGGATTTAGGGAAGAACAAGGGAAACCCTAATTCTTACAGAAATTAAAAATTAAACTCTTCCTAATCAACACAACTTCAATTCAAGCAATACCCATCTAAGATCTCATCAATTCTAATCCAATCAACAAGAAACAAATTCAAATTGAGGGACCCTAATTTACCTGATTTGTGATTCTTCACTAAAACTGCTTCATCTCATCAATTCACCAACACCCCTCAGTTCTTCATCCATCAACGGTAGTAAATCATCATCAATTGTACAAAATCCTAACCTCAGAAACCCTAACTTCGATTCAACATCAATATCACTCTCTTATTCTCCTGGAACTCGAACAGACTCAGTTCTAACCTCATCATCTTCGAATCATCAAGCCACCTCACTATCCAAGAATATATCACACATCAATAACCCAGTTCGTCTGAACTGAGATCAACAGAAAGAGAATGAGAGGAAGAACAGAGAAGAAGAAGAAGAAGAAGAAGAAAAAAGAGAAACCGACCAAAGTGTTAAAGGCACCCAGAAATTTGATAAGGGCAGCCAGTCGGTTTAGATTTAAAAATGATTATTCGCCCTTCATGATAATACAGTGATATCTTCTTCGTCCGGTATCTGAATGACACGTTCGAGTAGTGTACTTCGCATAACTTTTCGAGATCTATCTAGTAATACTAGTTTCATATCTAAATCGTTGTTAGATTAACTTATATTAATTAACGTTCGTCTCTAATTAATCGAGTCATTAACGGTTAATTTGTCTCTTGACTGGTCTAATAGCGTTGACGAGCTTGAGGCTCGTTACATATACAATTTATTTTTTGGAAACTAAATATTAAGTCTAGATGATCATGTGAAAATTACCTTGAACACTTTACATGATTTGTGTGAGACAGTCATTTGATGTTAACTTGAGAAGTTTCGTATTAATCGATTAATCATTTGAAAATTACTTGAAGCTAATGGTATGTGTAAGATTACCATTGTTGTCTTCCAAGGATGTTTCAATGATTAAATGAGAGTTTTATAACTACTACCAATGGCTGGATATAACACAGTATGCTATCTTGTACGCGGACTGTGAAGTTCTAGTTCAGGTCTGGAACTCTTGAGTTTAGTTGCAGACAATTTATTTGTTGGAAACTAAATATTAAGTCAAGATGATCATGTGAAAATTACCTTGAACATCTTACATGATTTGTGTAAGACAATCATTTGATGTTAACTTGAGAAGTTTCGTATTGATCGATTAATCACTTAAAAATTACTTGAAGCTAATGGTATGTGTAAGATTACCATTGTTGTCTTCCAGGGATGTTTCAATGATTAAATGAGAGTTTTATAACTACTACCAATGGCTGGATATAAAAAAATATGCGTATCTTGTACGCGAACCGTGAAGTTCAGGTCTGGAACTCTTTTTTTGCGAACAATGTTTGCGAACGGGTTTAACTGTCAAAGGTCCGGAACTACAGTTTGCGAATGGCTAGACTTGGTCAGGTCCGGAATTGTGGTTCGCGTACTCTGTTTGCGAACATAGTGGTTAGGTTCTAAAATAGGTAAGTATGACTTTTTATACTCATGAACTTAGGTTCGTTTGCGAACTCAGATTGCGAACTAAAGTACCTCGAACTTTAATGAAATAAGGTATGCGAACTTGTTTTGCAAACCGTGGCATTATGTTCATGAATTGGTTCTTGCATAAGTACTTTGTATAATTACAAACCAAACCGAATATGTTTCAAATGGTTCATATATATTTCTATGAGATGATGAACATTTGAAAAACTCTCTTAAAGCACATTTAGATTCATTTGATTATCTATCATGATTGATTGATCATCATATTTGATCTAGAAGTGTTAGATGAATATGGCTAAACTATAAGTGTTCATATGGCTAACTTCGGTTAACTGTTATTGAGCCAACTGTTATACACATTTAGGTACGGTTCATCCATATCTAAATATAGGTATATTTCATTTGTGTGTATCAAGCTAATACCATCTAACGGTGTAGGTTGATTTCTTATTTCTAAACAGAATTAGCTTGAATCTTAAATCAGGAGTTCATCTAACGGTGAATATCAATTGCTTTGTTACTAAGCTATCTTAGCTTTGATTGTAAGCAACCCTGATTTGAAAGACTTATAAGGGAGAACTCTAGCATCTGGGGAACCTAATCCTGACACTCTCATGTGTCCTAGTTGCAAACTAGAGTCGATTCTCCATTAACCTAGGGTTTTCAAAAACCATTATTTGGTTAACAACTTGAAGACTTCATTTGGGATTCGTGAAGCCAGATCCAACTATTTTCTCTGTAGTTGCGTATTCTGATCTTACTTTTTCTATCATATTGAGTTTAATCTTCTCTAAGATTTTCTCGAGATTTATCTCCGATAGGTAAGATATAAAAAGTAATCACAACAGTTCTTCGTCTCAGACTCTTGTGATTCTGCAATAACTTCTTATGTTAATCAGTTAGGTGATAGACGCATTTATGTGTCTATTTTGTTCTCAATGTTCTGTATTGTTAGTGCTCGATATTGTACTAATTATGGTTTTTTTGTGTGTTTGTAGGTATTTTTGGGGAATAAACATTTTTGGAAAATTCGGCTCGAAAAGTTGATAAAGGCACCCCGGAGGAAAATTGCTAAACGGACCCCCATTTTGGATAAGGGGCACATCAGTTGATAAGGGGCACCAACCTTCTATCGGCACCCCATCGCAGGATAAGGGGACACCCTTTCTTCCCCACGGTTTGAATAGTTTTTGGCGGGAAAACTGGTTATTTCCTGCAGATATTTTCTCGTCGATTCTGGACACGATTAAGGGAGATTCAATAGCTGAATTTAATTGGGTATTATCTATTTGATATAGCAAGTCTGTTATGGGCGTTGAAATTGATAAAATTGGGCTGGATAATCACGTTGAAGAAAACAGGGAAGAAGTGAAAAATATGCAGATTTTTGGAAGTAATTTGGGAAAGATTTCTTCATGTGATTTGTTTGGTATCCACCTGTTTCACTAAAGATTTCTTCATGTGTCTTCGATTCGACTAAGAAGGAAGATACGTACGAATCTCATGAAACAGAGGTTTTTATTATTCTCGGATATTTTGTTCGTTATTTTGGGAACTGTTTACGTGGTTGTAGCGTATCTGTTGTTGTCTGAGAAGATGATGGAACGTGTTTGGAGTATTTTGACACGAGAAAACAGCATGAGAAGATAAACTAGGGAAGAAAAATATCTCGAGAATATTTTTCTTTACTGCCGAGTAATGGAAGAATTTTTGGAGTTATTGCGGTGATTTTCTTGCTGCAGAAAGGTATAAATAGTGAAGGGATATTCCAGGAAGAGGCATGGAGAGTTAGGGGAGGATACAGAGCGAGAAAATAGAGTTGCAGAGCAATTTTGCTGCTGCTGCTGCATGAAGATGAACATGAATAACAATATACAGTAAGAAACTGTCGTTTTATAACTGTCGTAAATTTCAAAAGTCTTGTAACAGTCCTTTAGCAACGCATATCTTTGGTTCACCACACTGCTTTGTAACAACGAGTTTGTAACGCCCCTACATCGTTGCAAACTCGCTGTTTTTGTTATTTCTCTTTATTTTCACCATTGCAAACACTTTTTGAGCAACAAAATAACCTTTTGAGAGTGTCTACAACATGAGGAACTAGACCCCTACACTAGGTTGACGAAGGAATCCGAATTTCATACATGAGTAAAATTATTTTATTCTCTATTTGACTTTTGCACTAATTAAAATAGAATTATGATTTTGATTAATTAGTTGTCATTTCATTCGATGGGTCATGCTTGCTTAGATGTTTTGATGTCCCATGCTTAGGATTTACAACTAATGTTTTGAGAATTTGCCTTGGCAAAAATAAGAGTCCATGTTTTTATTATTTGAACTATAATTGTTAAGAGAATTAATATTTGAACCTAATGTTATGAATTTGGTGGAATCCCGAATCCCGGCCATCTCTTCATCCTGTGACCATATTTTGTATATATATTTTCTTATTTTTAGTATTTTCCATTATTAAATCTGAAATCAACCTGATGCATAATGGTATTTCATATATACCATTTATGCCCTTTTATTTCGTATTTACTCTTTTACCCCCTTCTTTCCCTTCTTTCCTACCTTTGTCCTTTTTGTTTACTACTTATTGTTTAAACCCCAGCTCTTCTACTCTCCAAGTTTGTTTTGTTTAGAAAAGTGGTGTAAGAACCCTAAATCCTTCCTAAGAGAAGAGCCTCCAACACTTTGTTATTTCCAATTTGTAATTGGGTAGAAATTTCAATTTGTAAGAGATGCATCTATTATCTTCTAGTTTCCAATCTTAGAATTGGGTAGAAATTTGAAGATTATTAGAGAAGAACCTCAAATCTTTGTATCTTCCTTGTTCCAAGGGTAGAAGAAGCATCATTTGAAGGTTGGTTACTTTTATTTCATGGTGTTTTGTTATAATTTAACATTCCAATTTCAATTATAAGTATTACTTTACATTAGTTGGTATCAAGAGCTTTGGTTTCTTTTTTTGGGGAAGTTGTGGAGAAGATTTTAATTATTAGCTTGGGGGTTTGAATCTTTGTGTGTACTATTATCAAATTGGGTTGTTTCTTGTTGTGATTTCACTCTGGCTCCAAGAAAAAAGAGTTAATCAAGGTGAAATTTCTATGAAAGAGAATTGGAAGTTCTTAAACATGAAGTGTTTGATGAAATGCAACAAAGAATGGATGCAAAATTTGAAGATTTTTTTTAAGACTTGGTAACTTAAATATCCATCGAGATCAATCTAGAACTCAACATCATAATTATGAAGAAGAAGTGACGGATGAGGAGACCACTTCTTTTGATAGTCATGTTCATCCACAAGTGAGACGACAAATGTTTGAAGAAAGACCGAGATACCATAATGTTACTACTTCAAACCGATGGGAAGGTGGACTCAAAGTTGATATTCCGGAATTCCATGGGGGTTTAGCTCCGGAAGAATTTGTTGATTGGTTAGCAACGGTTGAAGAAGTCTTGGATTTCAAGGAAGTGCCCGAAAATAATAAAGTTAGGTTGGTTGCAACAAGACTTCGAGGAAGAGCCGGCGCTTGGTGGCAACAACTTAAATAAATGAGGTTGAGAAGAGGTCAAGCTAAAATTGAATCTTGGGAGAAGCTTAAGAAACATATGAGACTTGCATTTTTACCCCATAATTATACAAGACTTATCTATCAACAACTCCAAAATCTTAGGCAAGGGTCCAAGTCGATTAATGATTACACCAAAGAGTTCTATCAATTGATTGCAAGGAACGATATTAACGAAACGGAAGAAAAACTTGTAGCAAGGTATATAGGAGGTTTGAGAATGCAATATCAAGATACTTTAAACTTATTTGATATTTATTCGGTGTCGGAAGCTTATCAAAGGGCATTATCTTTGGAGAAGCAACATGCAAGGAGAGTTTCGCATACCAATTGGAGTACTCACACTCAAGGAGGTGTTAAAAGTACTACTTCTACAATTCCAACTAATTGATCTCCAACTACTAACATTCCATCAAAATCCAATACTTCTCAACAAGTCTTTCAAGGTAAATGTAACAAGTGTGGAGACGAAGGACATAAAGCATTTGATTGTAGGAAGAGTGATCGTCCGTGGAAGAACTTACTTGTTTATGGTGATGATGAAGGTGATGTATATTTGGATCTTATGGAGCCACCAATATTTGATAAAGAACTCGACGGAGAAGTGGAAGAGGAGTTTATCATCGGTGACCAAGGACCATGTTTGGCAGTGTTGCATAACTATTTTACTCCTAAACTCGATGAAGGTGATCGATGGCTACGCCACAATATTTTTCAAACCACTTGCACAATTGGAGGGAAAGTTTGCAAGCTTGTGATTGATTCGGGGAGTTGTGAAAATATCGTTTCCGCAAGTTGAAGTTAGAGACAAAAGAACACCCTTCTCCATATTCTTTATCATGGCTTAACCAAGGAAGCCAGGTAAAAGTCACTAAACGTTGTCTCATTAATTTTTCTATTGGTAACAAATATGTCGACAAAGTTTGGTGTGATGTTGTTTTGATGGATGCATGCCATTTACTTCTTGGGCGACCTTGGCAATATGATCGGTTTGTGAATCATGATGGGAGAACAAACAACTATTCGTTCATGTGGAGCAATAAGAAGTTGACTCTTGTACTCAATCGTGAGCTTATGCCTAAGCCACAAAATGGTGATGGTAAAACTCTACTTACTTATCACAAGTTCATAGAAGAGTTGGATGATTCAGAGGTTTTCTATATACTTCATGTTAAAGAATCTCCATCGTATGATTTTGTGCCACCGCTAGTCAAGCCAATTATCGAAGAATTTCAAGATGTTTTTCCTACCGACTTACCGGATGCATTACCACTATCAAGAGATGTGCAACACCAAATTGATCTAGTACCCGGTTCAAGTCTTCCCAACAAAGCCCACTACCAGATGAGTCCCAAGGAACATGAAGAATTACGACGCCAAGTTGAATAGCTTATAGCAAAAGGTTTTATAAGATTGAGCCTTAGCCCTTGTGCGGTACCGGCCTTGTTAGTACCAAAGAAAGATGGTTCATGGCGTATGTGTGTGGATAGTAGGGCAATCAATAAAATCACATTGAAGTACCGATTTCCAATTCCTCGTTTGGATGACTTGCTTGATCAATTAAGTGGGGCATGTGTTTTTAGCAAACTTGATTTTAAAAACGGGTATTATCAAATTCGTATCAAGGTGGGGGATGAATGGAAGACCGCTTTCAAGACTCGAGATGGTTTGTATGAATGGATGGTTATGCCATTTGGGCTCTTAAATGCTCCAAGTACATTTATTCGATTCATGAATCAAGCGCTTCGACCATTGATTGGGATGTGTGTGGTTGTTTACTTTGATGACATACTTGTTTATAGTACCGATATGGAATCTCATATAAGTCACCTTTGTAAGGTTCTCATGATTTTGCGGGCGCAACAATTTTATGCTACCTTGAAGAAGTGTGCATTCATGACCGATAAAATTTTGTTTCTTGGTTATGTGGTTAGTAAGGATGGGATTTCGGTAGATGAAGATAAAGTGGAATGCATAAGGAATTGGACCAAGCCAAAAACTTTGTTTGATATTCGAAGTTTTCATGGGTTAGCTTCTTTCTATCATCGATTCATTGCAAATTTTAGTGGAATCATGGCTCCAATAACCGAATGCATGAAGGGTGGAAAGTATTCATGGAATCAAGAAGCGGATGACGCCTTTGAATTGATGAAAAATAAAGTTAAGTACGTTTCCAATTTTAATATTACCAAATTTTGATAAACCATTTGAACTTCATTGTGATGCTTCTAAGCTATGCATTGGGGCGGTTCTTAGTCAAGAAGGGAAACCGGTGGCCTTTTATAGTGAAAAGTTGAATGGGGCTAGACTTGCATATAACACTCATGATGAGTTTTATGCTATTGTGCAAGCACTCAAACATTGGAGGCACTATCTTATTCACAATGAGTTCATCTTATTTTCGGACCACATGGCATTGAAGCATATCAATTCTCAATACAAGCTTTCTACTAGGAATGGTAAATGGGCTTCTTATTTGCAACAATTTACTTTTTCCATCAAGCACAAGTCGGGTGTACAAAACAAGGTAGCGGATGCCTTGAGTCGACGTACTTCTCTTCTTACACAAATGAGGGCTCGTATTTTGGGATTCAATGATATTCGGGAGCTATTAAAAAATGATACTTATTTTGGTCCTCTTATGGTTGATGAAAGTTCACTCCAAAATGGTGATTATGTTCTTTTCGATGGGTACCTTTATCGGAAAAATTGTCTTTGCATTCCGCAATCAAGCTTGAGATTGAAAATTATTAAGGAGCTTCACGATGAGGGGCATATAGAGACTACTCGTACTTGGAACTTGGTTTCTAGCTCATACTTTTGGCAGGGAATGTGGAAGGAGATTCATCGATATGTGAAGAGATGTCATATATGTCAAGTATCTAAAGGAACGACCACTAATGCGGGATTATACATGCCACTTCCTATTCCTTCTCGTCCATGGGAAGATTTGAGCATGAATTTCATCTTGGGATTACTGCGTACTCAAAGAGGTATGGATTCAATATTTGTAGTGGTAGATCGTTTTTCCAAAATGTCCAATTTCATTGCTTGTAAAAAGACAACGGATGCGGTCATGGTAGCTCAACTCTTTTTTAAAGAGATTTATCATTTACATGGTATTCCTTCTTCCATCGTCTCGGATAGAGATAGTCGTTTTGTGGGGCATTTTTGGCGTACATTATGGAAGTTGGTCAAGACCAATTTAAGTTTTAGCACCGCTTATCACCCTCAAACAGATGGACAAACCGAAGTGGTAAATCGTTCCCTGGGTAATCTTTTTCGTTGTTTGGTTGAGGATAATTTGAAGACATGGGACCAAGTTTTATGCAAGGCGGAATTCGCTTACAACCATGCGGTGAACCGGAGTAGTGGTTATTCACCATTCATGGTGGTGTACGGGTTTAATCCAAGAGTACCACTTGACTTGTCTTTAGTACCGGATTTGAAAAGGCCAAATACTAAGGCGGAAAACTTTGTTTCTCAACTCCACCTTATACATGAAAACACCCGCAAGCATCTAGAAGCTTCATCAAGGAAATACAAGAACAAGGTTGATCAACGACGACGCGTGGTTGAGTTTGAAGTAGGAGATCTTGTTTATGCGGTTCTTACTAAAGAACGCTTTCCCGTGGGTGAGTACAACAAGCTTAAGGCAAGGAAGATTGGACCATTTCCAATTGGAGAAAAGATAAATGATAATGCTTATCGACTCAACTTACCGAGCTCAATTCGTACGCCTGACATTTTAATGTTAAGCACTTGGTTCCATATTGGGGTGACAATGCTATGGATGAAGAGATGGACAATTCGAGGGTGAATTTCAGTTAAGGAGGGAAGGATGATGGATAATGGTATTTCATATATACCATTTATGCCCTTTTATTTTGTATTTACTCTTTTACCCCCTTCTTTCCCTTATTTCCTACCTTTAAACTTTTTTTTACTACTTATTGTTTAAACCCTAGCTATTCTACTCTCCAAGTTTGTTTTGTTTAGAAAAGTGGTGTAAGAACCCTAAATACTTCCTAAGAGAAGAGCCTCCAATACTTTGTTATTTCCAATTTGTAAATGGGTAGAAATTTCAATTTGTAAGAGATGCATCTATTATCTTCTAGTTTCCAATCTTAGAATTGGGTAGAAATTTGAAAATTATTAGAGAAGAACCTCAAATATTTGTATCTTCCTTGTTCCAAGGGTAGAAGAAGCATCATTTGAAGGTTAATTACTTTTATTTCATGGTGTTTTTGTAATTTAACATTCCAATTTTAATTATAAGTATTACTTTACATTACAATCTCATCAAGTCCGAGTGAACGACAACCTTATTTACCACTACATGAAATTACATCATTAGGTTATTGCGAGGTGACTAATATTTCTAGGTTGTTCATCGGGAGTATAAGACCAGATTATTAGTTGAGTTTTATGTTTACCTTGATTTATCTTAAGACGGAAACAACTAGACTTATCTGTGGGAGACAGATTTGTTTTTAAGTCTTCGACTTTGGGTCGTAACAACTCTTAGTTGTGGGTGAAATCAGCTATGCACTATGTGGGTCGTCCTATTTTCTTAAGTTGAATAACATACCCTGTTAGAGCAGTGCTCGGTCGAACTCTCATGCGTTGTTATCTCAAGCATGTTTGTCAATTTTAGTGATCAAAACTATAAGTCTTGATTTCTAGCCTATTTATAGATGTCCCGGACTAGGACATAGATAGTGTAGTTGAGCTTAGATTTCACAGAGTTCATCATTTGAATACGAAGAACTACTAAGGGGAGCTTGTGGAACTTCTTCGACAAAAGGTATGTGGAGACTTGAACTCATCTATCACTTGGAAAGTCTATTTCTACTATATCTCCTATATTGAGACATAAGTCGTGTTACGATATAGTTTTCTATATACACATTTGAGATTTCGAGTTGAGTTTATCTCGCTTACATATTTCTCGAAATATGTGTTGGCAAGCTTTCGCTTCGACCAAGTTCATCTTATATCATGTGAAAATTGCCGAGTAAAATCTTACATGGTTTGTGTGATACAATCATTTGGTGTTGTCTTGAAATGTTTCGTTATGATTATTTCAATAACTTGAAAATTGCTTTGATGCTAATAGTATGTGAAAACGGCTATTGTCAACCTCTAAGAAAGTTTCAATGATTGAAATAAGAGTTTAGAACACTTTACCATTATTGGATATGTCATGTTGTGCACTCTTGCACATATGTAATCCATGTCCGGAAACCATAGTATGCGCACCCGTTTGCGTACCTATTGATTATTGTAAGGTGATTGATAATACTAGGTTGTTCTTCGAAAATATAAGTTTGGTTTATCAATTGGTTCATGTTCACCTTGATTTATCAAAAGATGAAATAAAAACTCTTGGGTATTTCTGTGGGAGACAGATTTATTCAATCCTATAGACTTTCCTGTGTGAGATAGATTTGTATATCAAATCTTCGACTTTAGGTCGTAGCAACTCTTAGTTGTGGGTGAGATAAGCTAAGGGAATCAAGTGCGTAGTATCATGCTGGGATCAGAGACGTAAGGAGCGCAACTGTACCTTGAATCAGTGTGAGATTGATTAGGGTTCAACTACAGTCCAGTCCGAAGTTAATTGGTAGTAGGCTAGAGTCTGTAGCGGCTTAATATAGTGTGGTGTTCAATCTGGACTAGGTCCCGGGGTTTTTTCTGCATTTGCGGTTTACTCGTTAACAAAATTCTGGTGTCTGTGTTATTTTTTTCCGCATTATATTTTGTTATATAATTGAAATATCACAAGTTGTGCATTTAGATCAATCAATTAGAATATCCAACCTTTGGTTGTTGATTTACATTGATTGACACTTGAACATTGGTCTTTGGTACCGTTCAAGTTGTTTCACATAATAATCAGGCTCGTGGATTTCTATTTGTTTGATTTGTTAATTACATTGTGAAATAGAGATATTAAACTCTTTGATATACATTACTCTAGATTGAGTCTGACTGTCTAGTTGATTCTCTAGAAATTGTATTGGAGTAAGTCCTCTCATATTTCCAAACGAATTGTTGGGTGTGGTTGTTAGACCCCCGCATTTTCAATTGGTATCAGAGCAGGCAAACACATTAAAGACCTCATAAGTCTGTGTTTATAGCGATCTGATATGGACAGAAGTGCTATCTCTATAAACGTACCACCAGTCTTCGATGGATCAAATTACTTGTGGTGAAAAATTGCTATGCGTGCATTTATTCAAGCGCGTGATTTTTAATCATGGGTTATGTAGTTAATGGCTATGATGCTCCCGTTGTGGCAGTAGGGAATGCGACCGTTCCTAAGGATATTGGTGCATATGACGCTGCTGAGATACTTGTTGCAAAGAAAAACTCCGACGGTTTTAATGCCACCATACATGCCATTAGCCCAGATCTTCAGCACCATGTGACTACGTGCACTCGGTCTAAAGATGCTTGGGATATCTTAGAAACCGTATTCAAAGGAAATACCGGTGAAAAGGAATCTAGGCTTCAAAACCTAAATTCCGATTGGGAAAACCTTCGTATGGCAGATGAAGATTCATTTGATGAGTTTAATCACAAAGTGTCCGAAATTGTTAATGCATCTTTTGCATTGGGTAAGACTATTCCTGAAAAGGACATTGTGATGAAAATTCTCAGATCGTTGCCTTCTAGATACGATTCTAAGAAGCATGCCATCGTTAAAGGAAATAACCTTGATTCTCTCTCCAGAAATACGCTGGTTGGAAAGCTAAAGATCTTTGATTATGAGCATACATCCAAAATCGGAAAGGATGTTTCCTTCAAAGCACAAAAGAACATTAAACTACTTGAAAAAAGTAAAGGTGTTTATGTCTCTGAGGATGATCTTTCTGAGGCTGATTCGTCAGATGAAGATCTTGACAAGTCAGTCTCTTTGATCACAAGACAGTTTAGAGATCTTCTATTGAAGAGAAGTAAACGGCTTTCCAGAGACAAACCTAGGTCATCAGTTAAACCTCACAATCGCATTCCTCCTAAAACAGGGATGATGACGAGGCTGATGACGAGGATATGCCACAGTGCTTTAAGTGTAAAGGTTTTGGTCATTTTGCAAATGAGTGTCCAAACCGTAGAAAATACACTGGGAAAAAAGGTCTTGCTGCAACTCTTGATGAAATGTTTGATCACTATGATTCCAATGAAGACGAAAAATCAAGTGCTGTACTTCTTTGTGAAGATATTGATTTTGATAATTGTATCAATACATACATCAATTTTGATATTCTTCCAGAAGAAGACTCAACCAATCTGGAAGAAAAAATTAATCTCTCTGTTGGAAACTCTCTGTCTGATTTTTCAGGTTCCACTCTGTGTCTAGCAGCTTGCACATCTCGGGCGTCTGAATTATCTTATCCATTAACATGCTCTTATTGTTCACTCAAAGGTCATGAACTTTCAAACACAAGATGAGATATGTCAATGAACTTCAACGAAGAGAAAATCGCCTAGCAAACAAGCTTAAACTTGTTTAAAAAAAAAAACGTTGAGGTATGTAAGATTTTATCCTCTTCAAAGAAATTAGTATCCAAAGAGAAGACAAGACCACTAGAAAATAGAGTATGGTCTAAACATTTTTATAGACAGGGTTCTATGAGTTTCTTTCAAAAAGGTTATGGTGGACAAATTGTTGTTCACCGCAGCACAACTTAATTGTGTTGTTTTGGTGCATCTTGTCTCATGTGCCTGATTAAAAGAGACAAGATTGTGCACACCTCAAGCTTTAAGAAAAAAATGTTGTAGTTTCTTAGATTTGCCGTGTGTTTTGTGAAATTGGAATTCTTTCATATTGGAAGGGACTTCCCTGTTTATTCAATAAAAGAGGGTTATTCTCGACAATTCTACTCTCTTTAGGGTTGTGATTGTGCGTGCGTGAACTTGTGTGGTTAAAGGTTCTGTAACCCTACATTCATTTTCCTTCTCTGAAACTCTTTTCATCTTAAGACTGTCTGTTGAGTTTACATTGTGATTTCCTCTCACAAACCCATACACGTATGGATACTCCAAGCATCATGTGTTCTGATGGAAAAGATGTTAATATGATTGTTAAACCATCAATCATGAAGGAAAAAGAGAAATCTCTGTTACCTCCAACTTTGAAAAGAAAAATAAGGAATGTGAGGAAACCAAGAGCTGTTCCTTCAAATTCTCAAAGTTTTCTGGTGTTCTTGAAGAGTTTAAGGAAACAAAGAAGGAGATTCGGAAAATAAAGGCTTTTGTTATGAGAACTCTCGAAATTCAAAAGGCCTTGGTTCGACATCATCAGCCTAGAAGGTTTGTTGGAATTGACTCCTTTCTTCACGAACCTTATGTACATATGGATGTTGACAACAAGGAGTTCGTGGACGATAAAGAATTCTTCAGAGGTCTAAATGTCTAGTAAATCTTCTTATGAGAATTTATTTCTTGTGTTTTTTAGAAGAATAACTAGGATTTGGAATAGCCATTATTGTGAGTACACATAGCTATGTCCAACGTTTTCATCTTCATGTTTTTAGATTTATTTATTTAAATTCTAAGTCTTTTGGAAGATGATTTTTGCAATTTTAATCTTTATGATTTGATATATTGCAAATTGTTATGGGATATGTTGTTTACGTCCGTGAACCTGTGACTGTCCCATACTTGTTCAAAAGTTATCTCTATTATGTCGGTATGAAAGTATTGATAAAAGATAGAATGAACTTTTGACAAACAAAAGTTAAAACCTTTTATGTCATTATTTGATGGAAGAAAGGATAAAACTTTTGTTTACAAGGATTATGTCTATTGTATGTCATTGTGCAAATAGTGATGGAAAATAGAGTGAATCCTTGTGTATTCCGCAGTATTGGTCGATCTCCGATCCACATTTTTGTGCACATACTGTGTTGCTCCGTAAGTTCTCTTATGTCGAGCATGACCAATTGAGTTGATCATTTTGTGGTTGATTCAATTGAGATTTTTGGATACAAATTCATGTTTTCATGTGATTTGGTTATGTCCAAAGAAATCCTTCTTTTCTTATAAAATCAAGGTCACCTTTGTTGTTCTTTCGGGAATGACATATTATGTGGGAGAGTTCTTAATTGAACTTGTGCTTAATTGCCAAATTTTTGTGGGGAGTGCGGTTGTGGAATATTATAGGGGTTATCTTGTATCTTTATAAACTCCTTGATGAATGCATTTAGCTTCGGCTTTATGATTGTATCTAAATAAGTTGGTATGCTATTCTCTTTTGGTCATGAAGTATCTCTATGAAAATTTTACGAGGATCCCACTAGATTTCGTACCTTTGCCAATTTATATTGACAAAAAGGGGGAGAATTAATGTGTAGTGTGATACTACAAATACATATGGTTTACGGATCATTATGTAAGGGGGAGTGGTTTTCATGTTGAGATGAAGTATTGACTAAGGGGGAGTGATACGTATCACCATAGTATTGTTGTCAAAGTTGTTATACAATTGAACTTTGATGCTGTGTAATAATACTTTGACACTGTATAACAATGATTGTGAGCATTTGTTTTCTCATTGTTATCGCTACGGATCTTCAACAACTATGATGCTGAGTTGAACACGTTTAGAATCATGGAGTACTTGGAAGTGACGAATTTTTCAAGTCGTGTTGAAGATGCCAAGGAGATCAAGCATTTGGATGAGAAGCTACAATTTTTATTTATTTTGTAATCCATATGTATTGATAGTTTTGTCACTAAAATTGACAAAGGGGGATATTGTTAGAGCACTGCTCGGTCGAACTCACATGCGTTGCTATCTCAAGCATGTTTGTCAATGTTAGTGATCAAAACTATAAGTCTTGATTTCTAGCCCATTTATAGATGTCCTGGACTAGGATATAAATTGTATAGTTGAGCTTAGACTTCACGAGGTTCATCATTTGAAGACGAAGAACTACTAAGGGGAGCTTGTGGAACTTCATCGACAAAAGGTATGTGGAGACTTAAACTCATCTATCACTTGGAAAGTCTATTTCTACTCTATCTCCTATATTGAGACATAAGTCGTATTACGATATAGTTTTCAATATACACATTTGAGATTTCGAGTTGAGTTTATCTCGCTTACATATTTCTCGAAATATGTGTTGGAAAGCTTTCGCTTCGACCAAGTTCATCTTATATCATGTGAAAATTGCCGAGTAACATCTTACATGGTTTGTGTAATACAATCATTTGGTGTTGTCTTGGAATGTTTCGTTATGATTATTTCAATAACTTGAAAATTGCTTTGATGCTAATAGTGTGTGAAAACGGTTATTGTCATCCTCTAAGAAAGTTTCAATGATTGAAATAAGAGTTTAGAACACTTTACCATTATTGGATATGTCATGTTATGCACTCTTTCACATATGTAATCCATGTCCGGAAACCATAGTATGCGCACCCGTTTGCGTACCTGTTGGTTTGAGAAATCCGGGAACCTAAGTATGCGTACCCGTTTGCGTACTGGCGTACAGGTTCATGACCGATAAATTCTGATGGGATTTGAAGTTCGCGTACCTGTTTGCGTACTGGCGTAACTCAATCTTGGTCCGGGTATTTCAAGTATGTGTACCCATTTGCATACTTGAAGGTTAAAGTTCTAAAATCGTCTTTAAACATGAACATAAACATTTATATAATAAGGAATGCAATCTTTGCAAACCGTGGCTATAATGTTCATGATTGATTTGAGTGAATCAAACCGATTTTGCTTCAATTATGTTCTTGTATAATTCTATGAGAATATAGCAATTGAACAACTCTTTAACTAGTTTCATTTGAGTCATTTGAACTAGTTATGGTTAAGATGAATAAGGTTGATATGAGAGTAATCATATGGCTAACCTCGGTAACTATTTGTGAACCAACATGGTGTACACGTTTGGGTACGGTTACATAAACCTAAATGAGGGTACATTTCATTTGTGTGTAACGAGCTAAGTTCGATCTAACGGTTGAAAGATATTAGCTTGGTTGAATCGGGTTTTTCATCAAACGGTGAATATTGAATGCTTTGTTACCAAGGTAACTTGGATTGCAAACCCTGATTTGAAAACTATATAAAGGAGAACTCTAGCAACTGGGAAACCTAATCCCCACACCTCCTGTGTGTTACTAGTTGCATCACTAGAGTCGATTTTCCTTTAACCTTAGGTTTATTCGAGACCTTGTAGGTTAACGACTCCAAAGACTTCATTGGGATTGTGAAGCCAGACCCAACTATTTTCTTTGTAGTTGCGTGTTCTAATCTTGCCCGATTCTATCGTATTGAGTACAATTGAAATATTTGACTCGAGATTAATTTCTCTGATAAGCAAGATAAAAGTAATCACAAACATCTTCATCTCATCGTTTGTGATTCCACAATATCTTGTTTTGCTAGTCGATTAAGATTATTGTGAGGTGATTGATAATACTAGGCTATTCTTCGGGAATATAAGACCGGTTTATCAATTGGTTCCGTTCACCTTGATTTATCAAAAGACAGAACAAAAACTCTTGGGTATTTATGTGGGAGACAGATTTATTCAATCTATAGACTTTTCTGTGTGAGGACAGATTTGTTTATCAAGTCTTCGACTTTGGGTCGTAGCAACTGTTTGTTGTGGGTGAGATCAACTAAGGGAATCAAGTGCGTAGTATCCTGCTAGCATCAGAGACGTAAGGAGCGCAACTGTACCTTAAATCAATGTGAGATTGATTAGGGTTCAACTACTGTCCGAAGTTAATTGGTAGTAGGCTAGAGTATGTAGCGGCTTAATACAGTGTGGTATTCAATCTGGACTAGGTCCCGTGGTTTTTCTGCATTTGCGGTTTCCTCTTAACAAAATTCGTGAACTCTTCATACCTTTTCTCTCGGTGTTATTTATTTTCCGTATTATATTTTGTTATATAATTGAAATATCATGCGATAGTATAATCTCTTCAAGTTGCTTATAATTTTGCGAAATAACCACAGGTTGTGCATTTAGATCAATCAATTAGAATATCCAACCTTTGGTTGTTGATTTACATGATTGACACTTGAACATTGGTCTTTGGTATGTTTGTGTTCAAGTTGTTTCACATAATAATCAAGCTCGCGGATTTCTATCGTCTTTACATTTTTGATTTGCTTATTACATTGTGAAACGAGAGATATTAAACTCTTTGATATACTTTACTCTAGATTAAGTCCTGAGTTCTACCAATTTGTCTAGTTGATTCTCTAGAAAGTGTATTGGAGTAAGTCCTCTCCGGATAAGGGCTACCCGGGTGTTAGTAACACCCATCGCCGAGTGATAAGGGGTACCCCGAATGAGAGCCCCTTAACCACCTCTCGACTCCAAATAGTCTTCGCCCTTGATGAAATGACAAGTTTGCCCTTTTTGTTCATGAGTTCTTGTTTTGCTCATAACTTCTTCATACGAACTCGGAATGACTCCATTCTTTCTAAGATTGCCTTCATCTTCTCGTCCTCTACACAATGAAAAGTAGAAATCTTGTATTTGAACGAGTTCCAGACGCACTTTAGGTCTTACATTTGCCTCTTACGAAATATCATTCGCGAACTAGGGTGTACGCCATAAAGGTTCGTCCCATTCAATCATTCATTCATTTTTGTCAATTCATTCAATCATTCACTTTTGATTATCTCTTCTCATTATCTTTGCGAAATTATCGCATGTCTTCATTCTCTCATTCAATTCATTTCTTCATGTCACTTCCTTGAGCCATTTCTTTCATTCATTCTCATAATAGATATCAGGTTATTTGTTCAAGCTATCATCCTTGAAATATATGAACGTCGATAAAATATAAACATCTTACAAAAAAAGAATTGTGAGAAATGAGATTTGAACCCTTGACTGCCTCTTTATATTCTCGCACCATACCAAGGCGAAATTAACTTGCGAGATAATCATCAACTTTCTTCTTTGCGAGATAAGCAATGTCGGAAATTTCACATAACAAAAATAAAGCTAGCCAATTCGAAATCTGGAAATAATCACTTAGGAAATATACTTGCGAAAAACCCCGAAAAATACACGGTTGAGATTTGAACTCGCGACCATGAACTCATTTGCGTTGCCTCTTGTTTTCTTATGAAATTATCCATTTTTTTAAGCAAAAATTCTTGCGAGGTGGGAGATTCGACCCGCGAACCTTAAGCTCCTCTTGTTCGCTCGTGTCCATCTCGCGCGAAAGGATCGCAGAATGCTAATACATGACTTATATTCACCCTTTGATATTCAAGGAAAAAGATGACAAAAAATTCTTTTTCGCGACCTTATGTTTATACTCTTTGACCAATAGTTGCCGTTTTGAAACACACAATACTATAACTTTATTATCGGAAGTTCAAAAATATGTAAAAGGTGGGATTCGAATCGCAACCCCAAGCTTATTCTCTTGTTGTGCACTTGTCGCTTGCGAAGGAAACACACAATGCTATAGCTTTATTCCATTTTTTCCCTTCTTGAAAGTTCAAAAATATTTGAAAAAAAATGACTGTGGCGAGATTTGATCTTGCGACATCAATCCAACTCAAACCCAATGCGAGCTTCTTTGTGATAAAAATTGTTGTTCTTATTTCTCCCCGAATATGAAATTCCATTAAAAAAATTAGCTTTCTTCCTTGAATTTTATCACATCAAACCTTTTTTTTATGTTCACTTGATTTCTTCCATAAAACTTCCATTTTTGAACCTAAATTTTATAGTCTTTGGTAATTACTTTTCATGGAAATTTCTCTTAAAGTTTTGTTTCAGTGCTTTTTTTCTAAACTTTCTTAATTAATCGAAATCCCACACTACACCCCTCACTATATTTTGTAGGCTCGATATGAATTTCAAATATAAGTGCTAGAAATATAAATAGGATTTCTATCTACATCCACGATTCTTCACTATGATCGTTGATTTACATTTATAATCTGATTACATTGTAAAGAAAATAAAATCTTTCTCTCTAAAAAAAATATCTCTCTCCAAAATATTTTCTCTCCTACTAAAATTACTCCTTCTTTCTTTATATGGATATTACATAGATATTAAACTCTTTGATATCGCGAACTCTTTACTCGTTAGATTAAGTCGAGATGCTGTTGTTACGATATTCTCGATCCTAGTTGATTCTCTAGAAAGTGTATTGGAGTAAGTCCTCTCAGATTGCCAAACGAATTGTTGGGTGTGGTTGTTAGACCCCCGCATTTTCATACCCTAATGTTGAGTATTTTAGATTTAAATAGTTTATAAGTTTTTTGGGGTTTTCATGACTTTTTTTCTTGTAAACTACTTGTAAATATTTTTTCACATTAATACAATTTTTCGAATTATCAAAAAAAAAAAGGGAAGAGATCAGCTAAGGGAATCACGTGCATAGAAGCCTGTTGGGATTCAAGAGGCGTAAGGAGTGCGACTGTACCTTAATCGGTGTGACACTTGGTTATGGCTCAACTACATTCCAGTACGAAGTTAACTTGTAGTAAGCTAGAGTCTGTAGTGGCTTAATACAATGTGGTGTTCAAATCTGGACTGGGTCCCAGTGTTTTTCTACATTTGTGGTTTCCTCGTTAACAAAATTTCTGGCATCTGTGTTATTTCTTTTCTGCATTATATTTGTTTATATAATTGAAATATCACATGTTGTGCGTAGTTCAATCATAGTTGATAAATCTAACCTTGTTTGTTGGATATAACTTGATTGACACTCGGACATTGGTCTTTGGTACCATCCGAGTTATTCTTATATCAATCAGTCTCACGGATTTCTATCTAGTTGATTTACTGATTGTATAGAGAAAGAGATAAATCTCTTTGATATCTATCTTGATTGAGTCTCACTTTTAAGTTGGTGCTCTCAGAATTATATTGGAGTTTAGTCCATACATATTGCCGAACGAATTAGTTGGGTGTGGTTGTTATACCCCCGCATTTTCAATTGGTATCAGAGCAGGCAAACACGATAAACCTAATAATTTTGTGTTTGTTTGATCCTAAAGTTTATTCTGATGGGAAATTACTTTGGGAAACTTTTTCTGTTCATTTGTGACGCACACCAGAAATCCTTCAAGGTTATTCAGAGTTTATTTCCAACAAGACCTCTGGTCTTTCAAGATAATCTCGAGTCGACTAAGACGTTAAAAACCTTAGTTGATCGAAAACAATCTAAAGGAAAAGGAAAAGGTTCCTCTAAGAAAAGTAGTTGCAGGAAACGTGTGTGAAAAGACGAGGGTACCCAAATACACCAAAATCTTTTAGTTTCAACTTATAAGTCCTCTTACCAAGTGTGATCGTCTATGGACAAAGTCGAGACAATATAACAACTTCGGTATTCACACTTTGTGTGATTTTCTATGGATACGAGATCGAGACAATACGACTACCAAAGTGTGATACTTGTGTTGATGGTGGATTTTCGTTTAAGGTTAAATTTGTAAAAACCGAAAAAATCATGCGCTGACATCTTGTAAAAGATAAAGCCATTTATAAGTGTTGGATACTCCCTCACTTAATTCACCAAGAATGGAGCATGTAGCAACAATCCCATTCTGTGAATACATGAAATTCCTCCAGGTTGGAGCATGTAGCAACAATCCCTTCCTCGTGAATTTCATATCGGCCTTGTATTTCCAAAGACGCATTATCGGTGTGGCATGACGATCGAGTGTTACTCTTACAGAGTAACACGAACCTCCAAGCACTATAATGAAATCATGTACGAAATACCCGCACAGCCGACTCTCGGTGTGTTATACTAGCCCGATTGAGCCCCTCTCGGTGTGTTATACTAGCCCGATTGAGCATCCGGACTGACCAGTATCGGTCAGGATATGATTCGATCGCGATCATCCAACTCCATAAGCATGATTGGATGACCCCAGATCAATTCCATCACCCCCAAGCAGGTATGGAATACCCACGGCCGACCCCGCATGGTCGGTCATTGGCCTAGCTTGCCAAGAAACCTTTCATACCAAGCATTATGGACGGAAAACCCTAAATTAGGGTTTGCGGCATATTACATGTGTTGCAAAGCAGTCTCAACCATCCATCTTCGCAGGTATAGATGGAGGGTGTAGATGTAGACTTAAAGGGCCCAGAGCATGTCAACACGATCACCGTGGGACCGCCTACACACTTGACCAATCGGTCAAGACCAACAATGTTTGGCCGTGACAAAATCGTCACCCAAACAAGAGATGGCGCACGGATTTGAAAGCCAAAATTAGGGTTTCAAGCCATCACGCGCGTCCATCTTCTCCGGCACGAATGGAGGGTCACAGATTAGATCAAGCAAGGGACGGTCATACCAGCATGACCACCGTGGGCCAATCTACCTCCTCATGTGTTCGGCCAAGGCATATCATGCCTGGTTAATCCCAAACGTGCGTCCAAACTAGCATGGCCACACCTCCCAAACCACAAACTGATCTCGACCGCTCAACTTCACCGGATGATTTAAGTGGCTTAGATCACGTTTTTATGGGATATTCAGGTATAGGCATGAACACCAGCCTGCCATCTTCACGTCAAACCCATCGGCCAAGACCGACCAAATTAGGTCATCTTGGAACGCGCGCCGGAAAAAGCATGATGCGCGGCCTTTTGCGGCATCAATTTCCTATTGCAAAATTGATCTCAACCACTCCTCTTTGCCGGTCAAATTGAGTGGCCTAGATCGCACCTTCATGGGACAGTGAGACATGGACGTGTACGCTGGCATGCTATCTACATGCACGCCCGGTCGGTTCTCTCCAAATCCCTTTCCATGCTCGGTTTCGACCAAGCTGAAGAGTGATGCTTGCGCACCTCTTCAAAAACCCTAATATTCATTAACGGTCGCAGATGAGTGTCTCAAAGATCATCTCATCCGTCCAACTTCACCAGCTTGGTTATACAACCCTGGTCAGGAGTTATTTGGTCAGTGAGGCGTTATTACCCATCACTTTACCACACCATAATGCAGTACCTGCATAAAATACACACGATACTTCACAAGTATCGACTTTCCGAATAACACAGTTATTCAATTCAGCATTACATGCTATCTTTCGTGGATCCACGATCCACACATTCCAGACATCAATCATGTCACAAACTGGGGGATACATACTTGGGGTATTGGTCTCGGCGGTTTACGGCGTGCGGCGTGCAACGCGCCATCACAAGAACGTGTCAGGAAGTCATGGACGGTTAGAGATGAACAGGAGAAGTGGGCAAGACTGGTCGTGTGGTACCGACGCACAACTCCACTACTCCACCACTCCACTTCCTCCACTTCCCACGAGAGACGTGAATGAGGCTCAATGACTTGTATAAATAGGTTCTCCGCCCTATTTCAAACGACAACACAAGTTCAGACGAGACAGAAAACCAAGTGTTAATACAAAAACGTATTCAAACACCCAGAGCTTGCTTGCATCAATCACAAGCCCGCTCACCTTTCGTTACAAGTCATAAGCAAGCCAACACCTTCACAATCTCAACACCTTCTTCGCTTCCCTCCCTAAGATCAACCCCATCTCCTTCACTTTGTGACCGAAACAAGTCCGGAACGGCCATTTCTTGGTTTAGGCCGGACTTGCACAGATTGATCTCTCGAATCTACAAGCACTCACCGCGCAGTGTATTTGTTTAAGGTTTAAATTCATTCCTCATCCACACCCCAAATTACCAAATTCTACAGGAATAGTTTTCACCCATAAACAATTGGCGACCACAGTGGGAGATTAATCTCTCGGTTGTAAAGTCAATTTCTTCGAAATCCGATTCAATTTTATCAATTTCAAAAGGGTAGATCTTAGAATCAATTCAATTAACAATTCATTTCAAGATGGTGGAATTAAGGTCTGGATCAGCAATCAACTCTGATGGGGCTAGTGTGGGTACCAATCCTGGTGTCGAAGTACCTGTCAGTGGAGCTACCGTAGCCAACACATCTCGAGGAGCCGTTACCTCTATCACCAACACTAGCGGAGCAGGAGACATCCCCGTAGGTGTAACGCCTCCCATCACCAGAGCCAGAGCAGCCGCAAATCCCGGCATCTCCTCAAGTGTAACACCTCCAGTGGTCACCAGAGCAACAACTTTCACTCCTCCATCAGGACGAGGAGCCGGAGGCACAAGAGGAGGACCACCGTCCATTACCGTTGCAGACTTGATGGAGAAACAGGAAGTTCTTGCTAAGACTCAAACAGATATGGCCGCAACTCAGAAGGAGGTACTCGCTTTCCTCAAGACCTTGACTGAACGATTGCCGCAGGATTCACGTCAATCTTTGGAGCCAACAAGAGATGCCTTCAATTCACCCGGAGCAGGCGTTTCCACCCGGACAGAAGCTCGTGTTGCTCCTGAATGTTCAAGATAAAGGGACCAGCCACCCAACTTCATCACACGTGAGGATCTAGAACGACTCCTTCAAAGCCGAGGCAAAGGAAATCTGACGGATGCACACGAAAACCAACCTCCATACCCTCAAGATATGCAACGAATCCCTCTTCCAAGAGTTTACACCTCTCCCCAGTTCTCCCTCTACGACGGTACTGATAATGCTCGTGAACATGTCTCTCGGTTCTTGGAATCCTTGGGGAACATGAATACAATCATGTTCTGCGCCTGAAAGAATTCTCGAAATCACTTACGGGGAGGGCATACACCTGGTACAACAACATCGCACCTAACAGCATATCCAACTGGAGCGAGATGGTCAGTGCTTTCTACAGAAAGTATTTCTTCGTGTCTGAACAAATCACCTTTTCAGATCTAGGAAGAATTCTTCAGCGGAACAACGAGCATCCTAACGACTTCGTCAAAAGATTCAGAACTCAAGCGCTGGATTGTCATGACCCGAACGTCACCGAACGACAATTGGTGGAGTTGTGCATCAACGGGATGATACCCATATACCGCGCTCTGTTAGAGAACCTGGGCTTTCAAACGTTCTCTGAACTCCACGAGGCTGCAAAACGTTCAGCAGAACAATCGCACCGGCACTACTAGAAAGAACCGAGTTGTTCGAAGTGAAGATTCACGTGAAAGTCGAGGAGCAGGCGCCTCACGAACAAGCAATACAACACCGGTCCTTACGTGAGTGTAGTGGGCGGAGGAGAGAAAAGGAAAGCTCCAGTGACGGAACAACAAACCAAGCGGACATCCCGGCACACAAGACTTCGTCTCGAAAAGGAGCAGACAAAACTCCTGCACAAAACACTAAAGACACGGGTTTTCCTTTTCCCATGAATGAAGTGATAGAGCTCTTGGAAGCGTGGATCCAAGATGACGCCGTAAAGCTGCCCCCTATCAGACGTCCTCCAACCGAGGAAGAAATGGCAGATCCCAGATCTTGTTGCTACCACAGGTTCGTCCATCATCCAACCAAAGATTG
This sequence comes from Papaver armeniacum, assembly GCA_023531295.1. Taxonomy (NCBI): domain Eukaryota; kingdom Viridiplantae; phylum Streptophyta; class Magnoliopsida; order Ranunculales; family Papaveraceae; genus Papaver; species Papaver armeniacum. The sequence continues at coordinate 219,274 of JAJJWW010015571.1, forward strand.
CAACATGTTGAAACAGATATTCAGGGAAAAGGTAGAAACAGGGGAACTCCAGCTTGGAAACGAGGGTGTTCATAGAGACCCTTTACCTATCAGGAACTGCATGATTTCGGGGTTTCGTCGCAAGACCGTACAATCTATGATGGAACACATATGTGAAATCTTGTACTTCTCCAAAGGACAGCGTCAAGACATATTTGCGGCCCTCAACCACGTTGTGTCGGGTAGGCGTTTGCATCCGAAAGCAGATCCAGAACCCCGAGTCTTTCCCGAAAGACATGAGCAATGGAAACTGGGGACTCCTAACTGTCGCTCGTTTGAGAAACGTTGAATTCGATAGCGTGTTAATTAATACGGCTTCCGAATTTAACATCATTACTGTCAAGACCTTGAGAGCGGCAAATATTTCGAAGCAGGAAGCTACTCGTCACCCAACTGTAGTTAAAGATTCAGCAGAAGAGCTTAGAGATGCATATGGATACATTGATCTTGAAGTCGAATTGGGTGATGCCTCGACGCAAGCAAAGTTCTACATAGTCAAAGATCATCCCAACTACGACATGATCCTATGGCGCTCTTGGATGCAGGACAACAAAGCCATACCGGAAGTCTGTCCTCTCCGGTTTCGGTACTCGAAAGAATCTCCAACACGCCTTAGGACCTCCTCGATGATTGTTTGTCTGCCGTATCAAACAACGTGCGGCTGTGACACAACTTCCCGGGAAGAGCCCGTCGGCATACATTGAAAGGTCCCGATGTCAAGTAAGTCTCACCACACAACTCTCTTTGCAACCTACCTCCCCTCATTCTGATAAGTCCTGGGGACTGGCTCCAATCAACAAACCAACCCCGGCTAAGAGATGTGAATGGGAGGCCGGCCCTTTCAAGCGTTTTATCAGGAGCGTGGAAGCTGTTTTGGTTAAAGACGATGAGACCAAGGTACAAGTATCAGCACGACCAAACCCGTTTGGAATTGGAGACCTGGTGACGAAGGCGACTACGTTCAATGTTGGGAGCGTGAAGGTGAAGATGACCACTCCACCTGACTTGCCTACCGAAAGAGAAGATGAACGTGCACTGCAGAAGATGTTATCCTAGGCGGCTACTGCAAACTCATCAACGCTGATAAACTAGAGGGCATAACAATTCACTCACGATGGCTCAAACCCTACCGAACTTAAGATACTGTGCTACTACCACTTTCCAGCATCCTCCACACTTTAAAATGCTGTGCTATTTTTCCAGCGTGTTTCCTTTTTACAGTTTCATGTCATACTTGTAATTCCTCCAGAAAATGATTGCAATACTTGCATTCATAGTTAGGGTTCCAACTTTCAATTCTCAATTTAATCGAAGTATTATTTCCATCTGAGAACCTCTCTACCCCTAAAAACACAAAGCCCTGAGTCGGCCTAAATCAACACACTAAGCAAGAGAGGAAATCCTAAACAAGCATCTCATGGGAAGAAGGGAATAGAACGTGTGCACAAAAGGAAAAATGATTTGAGCCATCTGCCCCAGCAAAGCCAAGAAGATCTTGCATCAGGAGCACAAGTCCGTGGATATTCCATTATAGTATTACTTCTTTTATCACTAAGGATTACGTGTGAAGGCGCACCCTTGCGCCTGAGAAGGTTCGGTTGCAGTCTTGACAAAGGATTATAAAAGAAAAACTTTATTCAAACAATCAAATGGAGGAAAAACCTTGAACCCGGCCGCCACCGAGTACAAGGAAGATGTTCGAGTGTACAAAATATACTTGGAAAGAAGAAAAAAGAAAAGAGGTTTTAGTCGTCAAGAGGATCGACATCGCCTACACCCTTTGTCGGGTTACGCTCGTCGCCGCCGTCACTGTTGATGCTCCTCCCTCCGAATCTACCTCAACTTCCGCATCAGGCACCTCCGCAGCAGCACACTCCATCCCAACATCACCAGCGGGAGCATTAAAAAGCGCATCAACATTAGGAGCCGTACCAATTGCTTTCAGATGTTCAGGTTCCTCTGTGTCGGAGTCAAGAATTATCACGCCGTCCTGAACCGGGTAATCACACTTGCCTTCATTCGGAGGTCGTTCATGCTCAACTCTCCGCCTCTTCAACCTCGCTGCAAATCTCTCTGCCCTTGCGCTTACTAGTGTCTGCAGTGTTTCCTCGCGCCTCCACCGCTCCTCCATGTCAATCGCAGCTGAAAGTGCACAGATACGTGCTCTGGCAATACGAAGGTGGGAGATAGACATCCCCTGTATAGCACGACCGACTTCGCGAAGTGGAAGATCGATCTTAGCCATTACTTCTTCGTGCGCATGGTTTTCGGGCTTGTCAACTTCAAAACTTCTTTCTGGGGAAGCAACAGAATGAGCGTCCACCGCTTCCATGATAAACTGCAAAGGAGAGGGAGTTATGAGCACACACACAAAAAAAAAAAAAAAAAAAAAAAAAAAAAAAAAAAAAAAAAGAGGAGATCATCAAATCCATCGATCAGTTAATCAGAAAGTCAGAGCAGTACCTGAGATATGGAATAAACGACCGTGAGACGATTCTTTATAATCTCACAAGTCGACGGAATCCCAGAAGGAAAAGGAAGCCTTTACTTGCCACCTATGAAGGCTGCTAATTCGGGATAACAACCGACGAGGCTTATCAGATATACCTGAGGAAAGCCGTGTATGATGAAGGAAGTACACCTGAAGAAGCGGCCGAGCTCAAATATGTACAAGAGGAACCAAAGCGACTCACCAGATCAAGTCCTGTTTTCTTTGCATCCTTAATCAGAACCAACCAGTTCCAGGGCAACGCCTGACTATCCGGTAAATATGTATCTACCTTAGCATGGTCATTTCAGTATATATGTATGTCACCATCTCATGCCTACCACACAATAATGTAACCATTATGTGCTAGGCAGGGGACTTAATGTTGATGGTGGATTTTCGTTTAAGGTTAAATTTGTAAAAACCGAAAAAATCATGCGCTGACATCTTGTAAAAGATAAAGCCATTTATAAGTGTTGGATACTCCCTCACTTAATTCACCAAGAATGGAGCATGTAGCAACAATCCCATTCTCGTGAATACATGAAATTCCTCCAGGTTGGAGCATGTAGCAACAATCCCTTCCTGTGAATTTCATATCGGCCTTGTATTTCAAAGTACTCATTATCGGTGTGGCATGACGGTCGAGTGTTACTCTTACAGAGTAACACGAACCTCTAAGCACTATAATGAAATCATGTACGAAATACCCGTGCAGGTGACTCTCGGTGTGTTATACTAGCCCGATTGAGCCCCTCTCGGTGTGTTATACTAGCCCGATTGAGCATCCGGGTGACCGTATCGGTCGGATATGATTCGATCGCAGATCATCCCACTCCATAAGCATGATTGGATGACCCCGGATCAATTCCATCACCCCCAAGCGGTATGGAATACCCACGGCCGACCCCGCATGGTCGGTCATTGGCCTAGATTGCCAAGAAACCGTTCATACCAAGCATTATGGACGGAAAACCCTAAATTAGGGTTTGCGGCATATTACATGTGTTGCAAAGCGGTCTCAACCATCCATCTTCGCGGTATAGATGGAGGGTATAGATGTAGACTTAAAGGGCCCGAGCATGTCAACACGATCACCGTGGGACCGCCTACACACTTGACCAATCGGTCAAGACCAACAATGTTTGGCCGTGACAAAATCGTCACCCAAACAAGAGATGGCGCGCGGCTTTGAAAGCCAAAATTAGGGTTTCAAGCCATCACGCGCGTCCATCTTCTCCGGCACGAATGGAGGGTCACAGATTAGATCAACCAAGGGCCGGTCATACCAACATGACCACCGTGGGCCAATCTACCTCCTCATGTGTTCGGCCAAGGCATATCATGCATGGTTAATCCCAAACGTGCGTCCAAACTAGCATGGCCACGCCTCCCAAACCACAAACTGATCTCGACCGATCAACTTCACCGGATGATTTAAGTGGCTTAGATCACGTTTTTATGGGATATTCAGGTATATGCATGAACACCAGCCTGCCATCTTCACGTCAAACCCATCGGCCAAGATCGACCAAATTAGGTCGTCTTGGAACGCGCGCCGGAAAAAGCATGATGCGCGGCCTTTTGCGGCATCAATTTCCTATTGCAAAATTGATCTCAACCACTCCTCTTTGCCGGTCAAATTGAGTGGCCTAGATCGCACCTTCATGGGACAGTGAGACATGGACGTGTACGCTGGCATGCTATCTGCATGCACGCCCGGTCGGTTCTCTCCAAATCCCTTTCCATGCTCGGTTTCGACCAAGCTGAAGAGTGATGCTTGCGCACCTCTTCAAAAACCCTAATATTCATTAACGGTCGCAGATGAGTGTCTCAAAGATCATCTCATCCGTCCAACTTCACCAGACTTGGTTATACAACCCACAGTCGGGAGTTATTTGGTCGGTGAGGCGTTATTACCCATCACTTTACCACACCATAATACGAGACTGCATAAAATACACACGATACTTCACAAGTATCGACTTTCCGAATAACTGAGTTATTCAATTGAAGATTACATGCTATCTTTCGTGGATCCACGATCCACACATTCCGACATCAATCATGTCACAAACTGGTGGGATACATACTGGGGTATTGGTCTGGCGGTTTACAGCATGCAGCGTGCAACGCGCCATCACAAGAACGTGTCAGGAAGTCATGGACGGTTAGAGATGAACAGGAGAAGTGGGCAAGACTGGTCGTGTGGCACCGACGCACAACTCCACTACTCCATCACTCCACTTCCTCCACTTCCCACGAGAGACGTGAATGAGGCTCAATGACTTGTATAAATAGGTTCTCCGCCCTATTTCAAACGACAACACAAGTTCAGACGAGACAGAAAACCAAGTGTTAATACAAAAACGTATTCAAACACCCAGAGCTTGCTTGCATCAATCACAAGCCTGCTCACCTTTGTTACAAGTCATAAGCAAGCCAACACCTTCACAATCTCAACACCTTCTTCGCATCCCTCCCTAAGATCAACCCCATCTCCTTCACTTTGTGACCGAAACAAGTCTGGAACGGCCATTTCTTGGTTTAGGCCGGACTTGCACAGATTGATCTCTCGAATCTACAAGCACTCACCGCGCAGTGCATTTGTTTAAGGTTTAAATTCATTCCTCATCCACACCCCAAATTACCAAATTCTACAGGAGTAGTTTTCACCCATAAACAACTTGATAATAGGTTCAGACTTAACCAAACTCTACAGGATCACTATCAAATATATCGGAGTTAACGTTTGTGTATTTTACTTTATTATAATATAAACAACTATAATGCGGAAATCAAAGTAAAAGACACATCAAGATTTTGTTAACGAGGAAAACTGCAAGTGCAGAAAAACCCTTGGACCTAGTCCAGAATTGAATACTCTCAGAATTAAGCCGCTATAAAAAATATACACCAACTTCGTATAGTTGAGACCAAGCAACTACCCCTAGTTCACTTAGTTTCCTCAGTATCCATGCGCTTCCGACTTCGAAGGTCACGCACTAGTACAATTCCTTTGGATCATATTCCAAATAGTAAAGGAACAACAAATCTGTTTGGAAACAACTCTTTTGATTCTTTCAAGATAAAGATATCTCAAGTCATACGCAAAGGCTCTTCCGTTTAATCTAATAAACTCCTTTGTTTGGTTAGATCAATCTATCCAATAACTACCAAAGCAGTTAAGTTTAGATTCACAATAAATCAATATAGATATCAATGAGAAACTATGAAGTGATGTCTATCTAACGCAACTAATCAATCGAATAAATCCGATTCTAGTTGGATCCCAACCGATCAAGGTTTGTGCACACACAAAGATATGAGAACTAATAATAAATCTTCTTCGTCTTCAAATATTATTTAATATTCAATAATAACATGCACAACACCACTTGAATCTCTTGTGATCAATCATGCACAGTTTGCATACTGGTTTGCAAACAACTCTAGTTAACGAAATTTCGTTTGCGAACACCGTTTGCAAACTGGCCTGTAGACGTCAATTTTGACAACTTGTTTTGGCCGTAACTTCTTCGTCCGAACTCGGAATGAGCTCATTCTTTTTGCATTCTTTTCCTCTTTGAATTCTCTTCAAAATATTGTTGAGAAAACTGGATTTGGATGAGTTAAGATTGGTCTTTTTACCGTTTCTTATTTTTGAGTGTTTTGCTCTGTTTCGTCGCACTTGTACTGCTTCTCTTAGACTTGAGCACTTGGATTCTTGGAGTACTTCTCTTTTAAGCTCATTTGTAGCTTTTGTAAGAATTTTGTTGGTAAATCACAAAGAATAAATTCAAGAATGGGCAGTAGTACACATTACTCTAGGATTCTTGAATGTTCACAATCCTCTTATGTGAACTACGGTGCATGGTTGTTAATGACTTTGTATTTTATTCTTTAATAAGAAAATATTTTTATACACCTTTGGTAGCCATTCTTGGTGTAAATCCATGCGAAAAAGATTGATTCTACATTCTAAGGGCAAATCATCTTGCATGTTCTTTACGAGTTTGTTTGTCTCTTCGTTTTGATGTCTAGGAAACCTTTTATGAGAATTTATTCTTATGTTTAAGAAGGAGAACTAGGGTTTGGAATAGCAATTATTGTGAATACACATAGCTATTTCAACGATTTTCATCTTGCAATGTTTTTAGATTTATTTATTTAAATTCTAAGTTATTTGGAAGATGATTTTGCAGTATAAATCTTTATTGGTTTTATATATTGCAAAAATATTTTATAGGATATGTGTGTTTACGTCCGTGAACTATGATTATCTCATATATGCTCAAAAGTTAAGTATATTGTGTCATTAAGCAAATTTTGATAAAAGATAGAATGAACTTTTGAATATTCCGCAATATTGATATTTCCCTGATCCACTTCTATGTGAAAGTACTGTATGGCTCCATAAGTTCTCTTATGTTGAGCATTTCCGATTAAATTAATTTATAGGGTTCTCTTGTGATTAATTTATTCGAGTTTTCTGGATACAAATTCATGTTTCATGTAATTTGTTAATGTCCAAAGAAATCCTTCTTTTTCTTGTTAAAGTAAAGTCGCTCTTGTTGTTCTTTCGGGAATGACAATTTATGGGGGAGAATTATTAATTGAACTTGTGCTTAATTGCCAAATCTTTGTGGGGAGTGCGGTTGTGGAATATTATAGGAGTTATCTTGTATCTTTATAAACTCCTTGATGAATACACTAAGTTTCGACTATGTGAAATCATCGAAACAAAGTTGATATGATCTCTTTAGTCATGAATTGTCTCTTTGAGAATTTCATTATGATCCCATAGTTTTCGTACCTTTGCCAATTTATATTAACAAAAAGGGGGAGAATTATTTTGTAGCTCACACTACATACATATGGTTTATGGATCATTACGTAAGGGGAAGGGTTTTCATTGTATGATGAAGTATTGACTAAGGGGGAGTGATACATATCACCATAGTATTATTGTCAAAGTTGTGATACAATTGAACTCTGATGTTGTGTAATAATACTATGACATTGTATAACAATAATTGAGAACAACTGTTTTCTAATTGTTATGGCTACAGATCTTCAACAACAATAATGCTGAGTTGAACACGTTCAGAATCGCTGGAGTACTTGAAGTGACGAAGAATTCAAGAAATGTTAAAGAACCAAGGAAATCAAGCATGTTGGATGAGAAGCTACAAAGTTTATTTATTTTGTAATCCATATGTATCGATAGTTTTGTCACTAAAATTGACAAAGGGGGAGATTGTTAGAGCATTGCTCGGTCGAACTCGTAACCGTTGCTATCTCAAGCTTGTTTGTCAAGTTTAGGTGATCAAAACTATAAGTCTTGATTTCTAGTCTACTTATAGCTGTGTCTCGGATTAGGATAGAATATGTAGTTGAGCTTTAGACTTCACGGTATTCATCGATTGAAGACGAAGATCTATTGAGGAGAGCTTGGAGGGACTTCATCAACAAAAGGTATGTGGAGACTAAAACTTATCTATCACTCAGAAGTCTATTATATTTTATCTCCTAATGAGACTAAGTCGTATAGCTATATGTACTTTTATATTATACACATTTGATATTTCGAGCCGAGTTTATCTCGCTTATCTATTTCTTGAAATATGTGTTGGAAGCTTTTTTCTTTAGCTACGTTCATCATTATTCTTGACAAGTTTAGTAGGAAACAATTTATTTGTTGGAAACTAAATAATAAGTCAAAAGATGATCATGTGAAAATTGCCTTGAAACATCTTACATGATTTGTGTGAGACAATCATTTGATTTCTACTCGGAAAGTTTCGTATTGATCATTCGATCACTTGAAAATTACTTAAAAGCTAATGGTATGTGTGAGACATCCATTGTCGTCTTCTAAGGATTTTTCAATGATTGAAATGGGAGCTTAGAACAATTAACCTTTGTCTGGATACAACACAGTATGCATACCAGTATGCAAACTGTTTTGGTATGATTCATGTCCGAAAACCTTGTTTGCATACCATTATGCGAACGGTTTTAACTGTTAAAGTCTGGGAACCAAGTTTGCATACCAGTATGCGAACGGTTTTACATGAGTTAGGTCCGGGACTGCTGTTTGCATACCCGTTTGCAAACAGCTGGACAAGACCAAGTCTAGATACTATAGTTTACGTACCAGTTTGTAAACTTAGTTGGTTAAGTTATAAAATCGGTTAAGCATGTTTTCATACTCATGAACAAATATATTAATAAATTAAGGAATGCAATCTTTGCAAACCGTGGCTTAATGTTCATGAATTGATTTCGGTATAAGTACTTAAATTTGTATAATTACGAATCAATCCGATTTTGTTTCAATTGGTTCATATATATTTCTATGACATAGTGAACAATTAAACAACTCTATTAGTAACACAATCATATTCATTTAATTATCTCTCATGATTGATTGATCATCATATTTGATCTAAAAGTGTTAGATGAATGTGGTTAAGACAAAAGTGTTCATGTGCCTAACTTCGGTTAACTATTGTTGAGCCAACTCAATATACACGTTTAGGTACGGTTACCTATATCTAAATGAAGGTATATTTCATTTGTGTGTAACAAGCTAAGACCATCTAACGGTGGAGAGATATTGCTTTGGTTTTAAGCAAACTTAGCTTGAATCTTAAATCAGGATTTCATCTAAAGATGAATATTTAATGCTTTGTTTTTAAGCTAACTTAGATTTGATTAAGCAAACCCTGATTTGAAAGACTATATAAGGGAGAACTTTAGAAACTGGAAAACGTAATCCCGACACTTTCCTGTGTCGTAGTTGCGACAAGAGTCGATTCTCCTTTAACCTAGGTTTTTCCAGAACCATTATAGGTTAACGACTTGAAGACTTCATTTGGGATTCGTGAAGCCAGATCCAACTATTTTCTTTGTAGTTGCGTATTCTGATCTTACTTGTTATATCGTATTGAGTACTATCTTCTCTAAAATTTGCTCGAGATTTATCTCCGATAGGTAATATATAAAATGTAATCAGAAAGTTCTTCGTCTTATTCTTTGTGATTCCACAATAACTTCTTCTACTACCATATAGTTAAGTTATTGTGAGGTGATTGATATTTCTAGGCTGTTCTTCGGGAATATAAGACCAGATTATCAATTGGTTCATGTTCACCTTGACTTATCAAAAGACGTAACAAAAACTTCGTAGGTATTTGTGTGGGAGACAGATTTATCTATCCGAATAGACTTATCTGTGGGAGACAGATTTGTTTATAAGTCTTTGACTTTGGGTTGTAGTAACTCTTAGTTTTGGGTGAGATCAGCTAAGGGAATCAAGTGCGTAGAGTCCTGATGAGATTCAGAGGCGTAAGGAACGCGACTGTACCTTAATCGGTGTGAGACTTGGTTAGGGATCAACTACATTCCAGTCCTAAGTTAACTTGTAGTAGGCTAGTATCTGTAGCGGCTTAATACAGTGTGGTGTTCAAAACTGGACTAGGTCCCGGGATTTTTCTGCATTTGCGGTTTCCTCGTTAACAAAACTTCTGGTGTCTGTGTTGTTTATTTTCCGTATTATATTTTCCATATAATTGAAATATCACAGGTTATGCGTAGTTCAATCAATTGGTAAATCCGACCTTGTTTGTTGGATATAAATTGATTGACGCTTGGACATTGGTTTTTGATACCGTACAAGTTATTCTCATACCAATCAGTTCACGGATTCCATCATGTTGATTTGCTGATTGATTTGAGAAAGAGATATAACTCTTGGGTATCTTTCCCTGATTGAGTCTGATTGTCTGGTTGATTCTCTTAGAATTATATTGGAGTTAGTCCATACAAATTGCCGTACGAAATATTAGGTGTGGTTGTTAGACCCCCACTTTTTCAGAACCGATTGAACCCATGTATGTGATTTGATATTTGATCAATCACATAGTTATCTTGGAATACATGTCAACCAATTCTAAACTTGTTTGGAAGTATGGCATAACCGATTCCAATAATGTAAATCCATGTAAATATGAATAAGGATTTACTGTGAAGAGATGTCAACATACTTTGAGCACGGACAATAACTCTTATCATTTATTGTTCAAAGATATTCCTTAGTACTCAAGCAGATTCTGTGCCAAAATAAATTGAGAATCTTTTAATTAAGGTTTTTGGTTTTATATGCTTTAATTACTAGCAATTAAATGCATATATCTAGAGAATAAAAATTAGTAATGTGGATTTACTAATTGGAGATTTTTTTATTGAGAGATTCGGATATTTTAGACAAGCATTTATTGGAATTAGGAAAACCGAATTTTGCCATTCATTGCATATCTTGAGAATATTTTCGGTTTAGGAAATTCCTTGGTGTCCAAACATCCTTGGTCTATAAATACCTAAGTTTGCATTTCTAGCAAACTACCCAAAGAGCTAGGCAAACTTCATTCTTGTTGTTTCAGGTGGAGCCTTCTATTCAGAGAGGAAAATATCATAATTAGGTGAAATCTCTTACTGAATAAGCGGGGGTCTAACAACCACACCCAATATTTCGCTTAGCAATCTGTATGGACTAACTCCATTATACTTTCAAGAGAATCAACTAGACAGTCAGACCCAATCTTAATAAAAGTATATCAAAGAGTTATATCTTTATTTCTCAATTCAATCTGCAATCAAACAAATAGGAATTTGCAAGCCCGATTGAATATAAGAAATAACTTGGACGGTATCAAAAACCCATATCCAAGTGTCAATCAATTTAATCAACAACCAAAGGTTGGATTCACAATTGATTGAACTTACGCACAACCCTGTGATATTTCAATTATATAAACAAATATAATGCGGAAAAAAAATAACACAGACACCAGAAGTTTTGTTAACGAGGAAACCGCAAATGCAGAAAAATCCTGGGACCTAGTCCAGATTTGAACACCAAACTGTATTAAGCCGCTACGAGACACTAGCCCACTCCAAGTTAACTTCAGATCTCTGGAATGTAGTTGAGCCCTAACCAATCTCACACTGATCAAGGTACAGTTGCGTTCCTTACGTCTCTGAATCCCAGCAGGAATCTACGCACTTGATTCCCTTAGCTGATCTCACCCACAACTAAGAGTTGTTACAACCCAAAGTCGAAAACTTGATAAACCAATCTGTCCCACACAGAAAAGTCTATTGATTAGATAAATCTGTCTCCCACAGATATACCTATGAGTTTTTTTCCGTCTTTTGATAAATCAAGGTGAACATGAACCAATTGATATACCAGACTTATATTCCCAAAGAACAGCCTAAAAATATCAATCACCTCACAATAATCTTAATCGTATGGTAGCGAAACAAGATATTGTGGAATCACAAACGATGAGACGAAGATGTTTGTGATTACTTTTTATCTTGCCTATCGGAGATTAAATATCGAGCCAATATTAGAGAACATAGTACTCAATTATGATTGAAAACAACAAGATAAGAACACGCAACTACAGAGAAAATAGTTGGGTTTGGATTCACAATCCCAATGAAGTCTTCAAGTCGTTAACCCACAGGGTTTTGGAAAAACCTAAAGTTAAAGGAGAATCGACCCTAGTCGCAACTAGTATCACACATGAGGTGTGGGGATTAGGTTTCCCAGTTGCTAGAGTTTTCCCTTATATAGTCTTCAAATTAGAGTTTGCAATCAATGTTACCTTAGTAACAAAGCATTCAATATTCACCATTAGATGAAAACCTGATTAGACTCAAGCTAATATCTTTCAACAGTTAGATCGAACTTAGCTTGTTACACACAAATGAAAAATGATTTCATTTATATATGGGTAACCGTGCCTAAAAGTGTACACCTTTGTTGGCTCAACCATAGTTAACCGAAGTTATCCATATGAATACTTTCATCTTAACCATAACTAGTTCAAATGACTCAGATGAAACTAGTTATAGAGTTGTTCAATTGTTTATATTCTCATAGAAGTATACAAGACACAATTGAAGCAAAATCGATTTTGATTCACTCGAATCAATTCATGAACATTATAGCCACGGTTTGCAAAAGATTGCATTCCTTATTATATAAATGTATTAGTTCATGAACAAACCGATTTTAGAACATAACCTACTCAGGTATGCAAACGGGTACGCATACTTAAGTGGCCGGAGTAAGTTTGGGTTTCGTCGGTACTCGAACGTGTACGCATACCACCAAACTCAGTTAAGTCTCGGAACTTGAACCTCATGCCAGTACGCGTACCGGTATGCGTACTTAGTTCTCGGACCTCTACTAAACCAATCCGTACGCATACGGGTATGCATACCATGGTTCCCGAACTTGGAATATCTTTCAATAGTTAGCATACAAGTACGCATACTGTGCTATATCCAATCATGATTATTTGTTCTAATCTCCCATTTCAATCATTGAAACATTATCGGAAGACGACAATAGCTGTCTCACACAACCTATTAGCTTCAAAGAAATTTTCAAGGGATCGAATGATCAATACGAAACATTCCGAGTCTACATCAAATGACTGTCTCACACAAATCATGTAAGATGTTACCAGGTGATTTTCACATGATCATCTTTTGACTTTCGTCAAGAATATAAGATGAACTTGGTTAAAGCGAAAGCTTACCAACACATATTTCGAGAAATATGTGAGCAAGTTAAAATCAGCTCGAAATATCAAAAGTGTATAATAGAAGTCTATATAGCTATACGACTTTTGTCTCAAATAAGAGATAGACTTTTGAGTGATAGATGAGTTCAAGTCTCCACATACCTTTTGGTGATGAAGTTCCACAAGATCCCCTTAGTAGTTCTTCATCTTCAATTGATGAACGCCGTGATGTCTAAAGCTCAACTACACTTTCTATCCTAATTCGAGACTTAGCTATAAGTAGACTAGAAATCAAGACTTATAGTTTTGGCAACTAAACTTGACAAACAAGCTTGAGATAGCAACGCTTGTGAGTTCGACCAAGCAGTGCTCTAACAATCTCCACCTTTGTCACTTTTAGTGACAAAACTAGCAAGACATATGGATTACAAAATAAATAAACTTTTTAGCTTCTCGTCCAAATGCTTGATCTCCTTAGTTCTTCAACATTACTCGAAATCTTTGTCACTTCCAAGTACTCCAGTGATTCTGAATGTGTTCAACTCAGCATCATGAAGATCTGTAGCTATAACAATGAGAAAACGGTAGCTCTAAATCATTGTTATACAATGTCATGGTATTATTACACAACATCAAAGTCCAATTGTATCACAACTTTGACAACAATACTATGGTGATATGTATCACTCCCCCTTATTTAATACTTCATCTCACATGAAAATCACTCCCCCTTACATAATGATCTGTAAAGCATATGTATTTGCAGTGTGAACTACACATTAATTCCCCCCCTTTTTGTCAATATAAATTGGCAAAGGTACGAAAACTAGTGGGATCATAATGAAGTTCTCATGGAGATACTTCATGACTAAAGGAAAACATATCAAATTTGTTTAGATGCAATCATATAGCCGAAACTAAATGCATTCATCAAGGATTTAATAAAGATACAAGAAAACTCGTACAATATTCCATAGCAGCACTTCCCAAAAAGATTTGGCAATTAAGCACAAGTTCAATTAAGAACTCTTCCCCATAAAATTTCATTCCCGAAAGAACAATAAGAGCGACCTTACTTTTACAATAAAAGAAGGATTTAATTGAATACTTTGATACCTAACAGAACTGTTATCTACGTAGAAACAAATGCGAAATTCAAACAACACTACACTGACGTTCTAAGCCTTGATTGCCCAAAAGATATGAATGAGTCAATGGGCAAAAGGCTAGAAAAACTAATGAACCAAAACAACACCAATAGACTGCCGTAAGTGTTGAAATGTAGCAGTATCTAAAGGTTTGGTGAGAATATCAGCCCATTGTTTTTCGGAAGGCACAAATTCCATATTGATGATACCATTTTCATAGAGATCTCTAATAAAATGATACCTTATGTCAATGTGCTTAGTTCTTGAGTGCTCAACAGGATTCTCAGTGATGCGAATCGTACTTGAGTTATCACAAAAGATCTTCATTACACCAGTGTCAATTCCATAATCAACAAGCATTTGTTTCATCCATAGAAGTTGAGTACAACATGAACCTGCAACAATGTATTGTGCTTCGCATGTAGACAGGGATTGTGATTTTTGTTTCTTGCTATGCCATGCCACAAGATTCAACCCAACATAGTAAAATCCCCCCGAAGTACTCTTTCTGTCTTCCACACATCCTTCCCAATCTGCATCTGAATAGGCAGTAAGATCAGTGTTAGTATCAAAAGTATAAGGTAGACCATACCCGATAGTGTGTTGGATATATCGCATGATCCTCTTTGCAGATGCAAGATGAGATTCCTTTGGATTAGCCTGAAATCTAGCACAACAACCATCACTAAAATCAATATCAGGTCTAGCAGTTGTAAGATATAAGAGGCTTCCAATGATAGACCGATAAAGCTTTTGATCCACATTTACTCCTTTCTCATCTCGATGTAGTTTACCAGTAGTGGGCATAGGTGTCAGTTTTGGAGTTGACTTATCAAGACCGAACCTTGTCACAAGATCCTTAGCATACTTTTATTGAGATAATTAAATTCCATCCTTATGTTGTTGAATCTGTAATCCTAAAAAGAATTTTAATTCACCAACATTGCTCATTTCAAACTCCTTTCCAAGAGAGACGTGAAAATCTCTTGCAAGTTTCTCAGAAGCAGAACCATATATGATATCATCTACATAAACTTGAGCAATGACAATATCTTTCCCACTCCACTTGGTAAACAAGGTTTTATCAGCTTCACCTCTCGAAAAACCTTTCCTGAGTAGAGAAGTATTTGGTTTTTCGAACCAGGCACGAGGTGCTTGTTTCAACCTATATATTGCCTTTTTGAGTTTAAGGACATAATATGCGAAGTCAGGATTTTCAAATCCCTTTGGTTGAGCAACATAGACCTCTTCCTTTAAATTTCCGTTTAGGAACGCGGATTTTATGTCCATTTGAAACAGCTTAACCTTAAGAAAACAAGCAGGAGCTAATAGTAACCGAATGGACTCAAGGCGTGCCACAAGAGCAAAGATTTCTGAAAAAGCGGGGGTCTAACAACCACACCCAATCAAAGAAAAGTATATCCAAGAGTTATATCTCTCTCTCAACACAATCACAGTTAAACAGAAACAAGTCTGTAAACCTGATTATAGTGTGTGATTTCTTGGACATTATCAAACCAATATATTTTGTTATTTTTTATCACAACCTATTTAAGACTCACTGTGTATAAACCTCTTTAAGCAACAATCACTAAAGGAATATTTCAACCCGATTTCCACTTCAAACAGGGTTAGTCCAGACTGGTCTAACAATGTGAAAATAACAAAATTAGGGATGGCCATTTGCCCCACCCAAACCCATCCCCGTGGGTACGCGCCCCGTTTGGGTAGGGTTTTACCCGCACAAATGGGGATGGGGTCGGGTATGGGTAATACCCGAAACCTAAGCTATGGGGATGGGGTGGGGACGGGATTCAAGGTCCCCGCCCCGTAGCTTTCATATCATAAGGGTTTAGATTTTTATGCAAGAATTTGTATCGAAATTTATACTTCTACCACTTAGTCGAGCTTTCTTTCATTTATTATATTCTTGATCGTTCTTGTATATTCATCACTTTCGCTTTTTTGTTGTGATCAGACACATTCTCTAAAAGTTGAAATAGTGAGAATGATACAAATAATGAAATGGTTAACATGGAGAATGAGAAAGAAAAAAGTAGAAAAACTAATAAGTATTTAAAGATTCTTTTGTTCACTTTAAGATGAATTTCTGAATTTAAAATTTTAGAATGCATTATTCTTATGTTATTATTTTTGTTTGATTCATATTTAAGTATTGATTATAAATAAATTTATGTATTAACACCGTGTTACGGGTAACCCATGGAAAACCCGCCCCGTACGGGTATTCCCCATACCCGCCCCGCCCCAATTCATGTGGGTAACGGGGTGGGTATGGGTATATTTTTTATGAACGGGGCAGTGACTGGGATTGGCATACCCCCCCCCAATACCCGCCCCATGGCCATCCCTAAACAAAATCAAGTGTCCAAGATCAATCAAGTCTTATCCAACAAACAAGGTTGGATTTAACAACTGTTATTGATTAACGTACAACCTGTATTATTTCAATTATATAAATAAAATATAATGCGGAAAAGAAATAACACAGACACCAGAATTTTGTTAATGAGGAAACCGAAAATGCAGAAAAACTCCGGGACCTAGTCCATAACAAACACACACTGATTATAAGCTGTTACACCAATTTCTTACTACCTATTCGGACTAGATGTAATACCCGCTTCAGCTGTATTCAAGTACTTGTAGAACTCCTAGCAGAGCACTGATTCTCTTTAGGAATTCTTCTCGTATAACTTCTAGCAGAACACAAAATCTCTTTAGAAGTTATTCCCGAAAATCTTCTGGAAGAACAAAGTTCTCTTCAGAAGATACAACAACACGGTTGATACTTTTCGATCTTTTTTTTTCACAAAACACCGAATAGATTTCCCTTTAGATGTAAATCAAGGTTTTGGAAATCTTGTATTTGTTTTGAGAAAAACAATTACTAGGTAAAAGTAATATCAAAACAAACTTGTAGATTAGGGTTTATTACACTCTTCAAGAACAGGAAGAGAAACATAATTATTCTACAACAAGAACAACTAGAATAAATCTAGAGATATCTTGTTCAAAACTTCTTAAGGATTTTTACGAGATACCTTAATCGAAGTTTTCTTTCTAGTTCTGATTTCGACTAACAGATGTTGGTATACGATCGAGAATTGAAATCTATCAAAACCTAGGGTTTATAATCAACAACTCTTGAATGGTCTTATATCAGAAGAGAATACCTTAGAATAGACAAGAGGTGAAAAACCTAGATTACAAGTTGTATAATCAATCACGAAGATTAAATCCAACTCGGTTTTATGATCCCCAATACAAAGACTTTTATCTCACTCTTGTTCATGAAGAGCAGAAGACATGGAAAACAACCTTATGAAGCTTACACCAGTTTTCCAAAGGGGATGAAAACGTGTAGCACTCACGAACCCTTTATTTATAGTGAAAAGCAAAGCTATTTTCCTTTTTCAAGACTCTCCTAATTTTGGGAGTCTTTCCTAAGTTACAACTCTTGCCAAAATAATTAATTTAGAAAATATTGTATTTATGTGAATAAATCACAATCTATCTTAGGAAGGAATCACAAACACTTTAATATGGTAATCAAATATGTTTGGATTAATAGACATCTTGCCTAGATAAGGAAACATAAAAAACTTGACTAAAAAAGACTTCTAGTTACGTAATTGGTCTCAAGTCCGTGAACCATTACAAACAGTTCATGGATTGTTTCCTACTAACGAACTGTAACAATTACAGCAACACTTATAATTGTTACTTTAATAAATCACTCATAACTTCATCGTTATAACTCAGAATTGAGTGATTCTTGGCTCGTTGAATTCGTAAGATCATTCACTATAACATGAGAACCTTTCCAGGGATAAAGGTTATTGTCACAAAAGTCGTGGCTCAAATAACCTCGAGTATATATACATAAATGTACATTTACCGTCATAGGAATTGTTCCATAGAGTGAGCATTTGTTTCGATAGATTAGAAAGGTAGAATTGAAAAAGAATCCAAATGAAATCAAATTACCACATACTTTTGTTGATGAAGTCCTTGTTGATGTCTTTTTTTAGTCTTCAAACTTCATCCTTAAAGGATAGCTTTGATTCTACTTCTTAGACTTAATCTAGTCCGAAACTATCTTTAGTATACTAAATCAAGAATGCATTTTGGCAACTAAAATTGACAACTAACTTGACATACCAACGCTAGTGGGTTCAACCGAGAAATGCTCTAACAATCTCCCCCTTTGTCAATTTTAGTGACAAAAATAATTTTACATATGGATTGTACTTGTTAAAAGCATTATAGCTCCAAAATCTGACATGCTTGATTTTCTTGGTTCTTCAACTATGCGTGTGTTCATCCCGTACTTGTTGAAGATCCATCATAGTTTTATTACACATCATCAAAGTTCAATTGTATCACAATTTTGACAATAATACTACGGTGATATGTATCACCCCCCCTTAGCCAATACTTCATCTCACAATGAAAACCACCCCCCCTTACATAATGATCCGCAAACCATATGTATATGTAGTGTGAACTACAAAATAATTGTCCCCCTTTTTGTCAATATAAATTGGCAAAGGTACGAAAATTGTGGGATCATAATGAAATTCTCAGAGAGATTATTCATGACTAAAAGAGAACATATCAACTTTACTTTAGATGATATCACAGAGTCGAAAATTAGTGACTTCATCAAGGAGTTTATTAAGATACAAGTTAACCCCTACATGTTCCATAACCGTTCTCCTCACAAAGATTTGGCAATTAAGCACAATTTCAATTAAGAATTATCTCCCATAAAATGTCATTCCCGAAAGAACAACAAGAGTGACCTTTCTCCAGGGAAGGATTTATATATTAGATTTTAGAAATCCCACAAGGAGATACGAGCTGAGGACCAATCATTGAAAGTCTCTCATGAGACTGTGTTACTAAAAAATAGAACTATCTCATGGTAATAATACACAATATGTGATCATGAAGATCAAGTATCGTGATCATCTTTTCTAAGATACAAACTTGTATAAACGAGAGTTGATATGCTTAGAAGGAAGAATAATCTTTTCCACAAGGATATACACCAAGAATGGTTACAATAAGTGTATGAAAAAGTTTCTTTGACAATAAAAACCAACATCCAATGGCTTTGATTATTGCTTCTAATCTGTTATACTTAAGAATTTCAATCACAAATCAAGTTGGGTAATTAAGAATCATACACGTGATATTTAGCCATATTCACCTTAACCATAACTAGTTCAAATGACTCAAGTGAAACTAGTTCTAGAAATGTTCAATTGCTATATTCTCATAGAAGTATACAAGAACACAATTGAAGCAAAATCGGTTTGATTCACTCGAATCAATTCATGAACATTATAGCCACGGTTTGCAAAAGATTGCATTCCTTATTATATAAATATATTAGTTCATGGAACAGCCGATTCTAGAACTTAACCCTCTCAAGTATGTAAACGTGTACGCATACTTAAGTAGCCGGACTTGGACTGTGTCCGACAGTACGCGAATGTGTACGCATACCATCACACATCCAAAACATCAGTTGAATTAGTACGCGTATACAATAGTTCCCGGACTTCAACTGAGTTCTCCAGTGCGCGTACGGGTACGCATACCAAGGCTCCCGGACTTTACATGACCTCGCCAGTACGCATACGGGTATGCATACTATACCGGTCTTGGATCAACATACATGCAAATACGCATACTATGTCAGTAATCCAATTATGGTTAAGTGTTCTAAACTCTATTTCAATGATTGAAACATTCTTAGAGGATGATAATAGTTGTTTTCACAAACTATTAGCATCAAAGCTATTTTCAAGTTATTGAAATAATCAATACGAAACCTTCCAGGTCTACATCAAATGACTGTCTCACACAAACATGTAAGATGTTACCAGACGATTTTCACATGATCATCTTTTGACTTTCGTCAAGACTAAAAGATGAACTTGGTTAAAGCGAAAGCTTACCAACACATATTTTGAGAAATATGTAAGCGAGTTAAACTCAGCTCGAAACAATAAATTGTTCCACATATTCAAAAATTACCCAACATAATATGTGTGCCCCAATTCTTTTGCAATCCTCACTGCATTTAATAGGTATTCTCGGTGAACAAAATCATGCATAGACTCTAGGAATTTAACAACTTCCTTGAAACTTTCAATAACTGTTCCATACCTTTTTAAGATGTTATCCCTTGTCGAACTCTTGTCTGGGAGATCCTTCTTTGTAGCACTCGTTTCTTTATTGATCTTCTTTGGTACCCATTTTTGAGCAGCTTTTGGAGCAACATATTTCTTTTTCTACCTAATATAATTATCAAACTTCTTGGGGGGAATACTGGAAGAACTGATATTATGAGACTCAGTTTTTCTCTAGTTTGGAATATCATATCTTGTCATCTTAACAGAATCAGATCTGGTTTTATCTCGTTTAAGAAATGTGCAATTCCTTTGCAAGTGACCTGGTTTTCCACAATAAAAGCAATGTTTAGTAGAATGTAAAAAGTTATGTTTAGTGTTACCTGAATGTGTATGTGCTTTCTTTGGAGCTTGTCATAATTTCCTCTTTTCGTCATCGGAAGTTGGTAGAGATACTTTACTTTTGTCAACCGTGGAAGGTTTTGGTTGAGAAGAATCTTTAGCTCTTACAAATTTTACCTCTTTGCAAATACTAGGAGCGTCTATTCCTTCATAGCCCAATCCTCGTGTATCATGATGAATTATACATGCTCCCAATATTGAGGTTAATTTATCTGAGCTGCTATTTCTAGACAAACTCTCTTTTAAGCTCAAGTTTTCTTCTTCCAACCTTTTGACCTTTTCAAGTGCAATAACTAGATCATTCTTGGATGATTCACATTGAACTTTGAGATTTTCTCGTTCCGAATCAATTAACAAGTTCATCTCAATGTTCTCCAAGTTATCTAGCTTTTCTTGAAGAATAATTTCCCGATCACAACTTCCGGCAATTTCCTCTTTAAGCTTTCGTATTTCGTTGAGATAATCTCTTGCACCAATAGAATCAAGTTGGTCTTGCAAGTCTTTATTCCAACTACAAAGTCTGTCATATTTACTTTCTCCTTTGAATATGGTTCTTTTCGGCCTAGCTAGGGCAATCCGAAAGTTTCTGATGACATTTCTTAAGAAGTTTATTAGCAACTGGATCTACATGGAACACTTCTTCGTCAGAATCAGAATTACTATCCGAGAGATTATTTCCAGTAGCTAATGCAACCTCGCATGCGTACTCTTGTGATCATAATACTCAGGTCCATCATCAAGAGTAGGCAAATTCCATTTTTGGTGAGGATTCTTGTTGTTCGATGCTTAGAAGATAAAGAACATAAAATATGATTAAAGCATTGTAGTTGTGTCTTCGTCTAACTTTAGAAAAACTCTTCATTTTTTTCGCACTATTAGTATCACATAATAATGTGATCATAATATCGTTTCTAGTTTCTAGGGCAATCCGAAGAAAAGCCCAAATTCCAACTACAAAGTCTGTCATATTTTACTTTCTCATCGAATATGGTTCTTTGATTATCTCTCATTATCGCATGTCTTCATTCTTTCATTCAAAGTTTCTTTCGATGACATTTCTTGAAAGAAGTTTATTAGCAACTCGGATCTACATGGAACACTTCTTCGATCGAATCAAGAATTGATCTGCGACCTTCTACTCACAATTACTATCCGAGAGATTATTTCCGGCCGAAAAATAGCTAATGCAACCTTTGATCATAATACTCGTTAATACATGACCTATATTCACCCTTTGTCCATCATCAAGAGCTCGGAAGTTCGATGCATATGCCAAAATCACGTCATCATTAGGAGATGTTGTAACTTTAGAAAACTCTTTTTCCCGTTTCTCAAGAGTTTCTAAATTGTCGTGGAGTAACATCCTTAGTATCTGGCGAACCAGATTTATCTTTAGAGGATTCAGAGTTGTTCGCATCTTTAAGATAAATCACCTCTTTTTCAGACCGGTGTTCATTATCAAAGATCTTTAAATTTCCAACAAGAGTATTTCTGGAGAGTGTTGAAAGATCGTTTGCTTCTTCAATGACAAGTTTCTTAGACTCGTATCTTGATGGTAGAGACCTGAGAATTTTGCACACAATAACTTTCTCCGGAATAGTTCTTCCTAATGAATAAGAGGAGTTAACTATTTGAGAAAGTCTTTGGTTAAACTCATCATCATGCAAAGGTTTTCCCAGTCAGAAGCTAGATTTTGAAGCCTTGCTTCTTTCTCAGCGGCAATCCCTTCAAATACGGTTTCTAAGACATCCCAAACATCTTTAGACTTATTGCACGTGGTCACGTGGTGCTGTAGATTTGGGTAATGGAATAGATGATAGCATTTAATCCGTCATAATTTTGCTTTGCAGCAAGAATCTCAAGATCATCATATCCTTTGCAACAGTTACACCGTCTACTGTAACTAATGGAGGATCATAGCCATTAACAATACGAACCCATGATTGAAAATATCACGCTTGTATAAAAGCACGCATCGCAATTTACCACCATAAATAGTTCGTGCCATCGAAGGCTGGCGGTATGTTTATAGAGATAGCGAATTCTGTCCATAATAATCAGATTGCTTCAAACACGGACTTATAAGGTCTTAGCGTGTTTGCATGCTCTGATACCAATTGGAAAAGCGGGGGTCTAACAACCATTCCCAATATTTCGTTTGGCAATCTGAATGGACTAACTCCAATATACTTTCAAGAGAATCAACTAGACAGTTAGACTATATCAAAGAAAAGTATATCCAAGAGTTATATCTCTCACTCAACACAATCAGAGTTAAACAAAAACAAGTCCATAAACCAGATTATTGTGTGTGAGTTCTTGGACGGTATCAAACTAATATCTTTTTTTTTTTTTTTTTTTTTTATCACAACCTATTTAAGACCCACCGTGTATAAACCTCTTTAAGAAACAATCACTAAAGGAATATTTCAACACGATGTCCACTTAAAATAGGGTTAGTTTAGATTGGTCTAACAATGTGAAAATAACAAAATCAAGTGTCCAAGATGAATCAATTCTTATCCAACAAACAAGGTTGGATTTAAAAACTGTGATTGATTAACGTACAACCTGTATTATTTCAATTATATAAATAAAATATAATGCGGAAAAGAAATAACACAAACACCAGAATTTTGTTAACGAGGAAACCGCAAATGCAGAATTAACACAGACACGTACATGCTTGCCTGATAAATGCATATTTCACATATAATTTTTGTCAATTCCATGCTAGTATTTGTTGGGTTTCTTGCAAATTATTGTATATTACGCTTGTTTCCTCTTATTTGTGTTTTGTTAGGTGAATCGTCTGAAAATAAGTGAATTTGTGCAATAAAAGAAGCTAGATACAAGTGGAGAAGGGCCAAAGACCAAGTGGAACTCGTTCAAGTACAAGATTTCTACTTTTTATTTTGTAGAGGACGAGAAGACAAAGGCAATGGCGAAAGAATGGAGTCATTCTGAGTTCGTATGAAGAAGTTATGAGCAAAACAAGAACTTAGAAGACTAAAAGGGCAAAACGGCCATTTCCTACGGGAAGTACTATCGGCACCCCAGCCGAATGTTAAGGGACGCCTTCCTGTTAAGGGGCAGTCAAGTTCAAGGGAACTGCTAAAGGCAGTTCAGTCTTTTACTTAATGGGGTTGAAAAGATTCAAACACTGTTAAAGGCACCTGGCTTATTACACAGGGCACTTCTTCTTCTCTATTCCTAACAGCACACATGCAATGGCAGTCGGATCTTGATGATCATGACGATCACGACGGTGATGTATTTTTGCGGCAGTGATATTCGAATTTGAATACGTCACTGGGTGTCTGGAGATGATGGAAAGCTTGGGTAGGAGCCTGATTTCAATTCAATGGTCTCTATCAAGTTCAGGAAGATGATGATCGTGATGATCATGATATGACGGTTTTGGGGTAATTCTCGAATTCAAATGAATCAATGGTCTACTGAAGCAGTTAGAAGAAATGGGTCATGCTTGGAAATGGTGTTCAACAGATCGGTGATGATGCTGCCATTATCGGCAGTTGTGATGATGAAATGATGGTGTTGCTGTTGTCATTGCTTTTCGATGGTGAAGATGGCAGTAATGCCGGGAATGATGAGTGACGAACTCGAGAATAGCGATGTTCATGATGTTATTAGAGATATATGGAACAGAGCCTCGATGGAGTTGGAAGAACAAGCTTAGGATAATGAAGCTCGGGTTGATGATCATGGCAGTGGAAAACCGATGCTGCCAATATCGTAATTAATGTTGTTGTTACCATTGATGACTGTTAAGGAGCTCGACAGGAAAGTAATGATTTGGTTGGAGTAAGTCTTGAGTTCGAATGGGTATTTTCTTTGTCGAGTTTGTTATTGAACTTTGGTACGAGCTCGGCAATCTTAATATGGCTGTGATGATGAATTGGAAGGTGCTTCCATGGACGATGAGGCTGTGATAAGCTAGATGAATAGGGAAGTGATGGAAAAAGATGGTAGAGAACATGGCAGTGATAATGAACGAGCAAGCTGCTGCTGCTATTCATTGCTGCAGGTGGTTAATGGTGATGGCTAGGAGGTTTACGGTCTGTGGTTGATTTCAGCAAGATGGAGTTGAATGTTACAGAAGTTGTTAGGAAGACGAAGAATGAACTGCTTCCAGCGATTGGAGTTTGCTGTGATAGCAGAGAGATCGAGTAAGAAAAATGGCGATTGGAGTAGGTGGGACCCATATCACATGGGAGTGTTAGTGAAGAAACTCTTCGAGAGCAGCTTCTGGCGCGTACACAGAGTGAAAAGAAATGTGGTGGAGTCGATTGTAAGAGACAAATCCTGACTTGTCTCAGTTACAGCTTTTGAAAGTGACGATTTGGTGTAATAAAGATTATCGAAGTGGATGTGTAGCCAGTATCAGGAGAGGACACGTTGCTATACATGGGTCCCGTTGAAGATTAAGCCAATCGTAACTTGTGTTCCGTCTGTTAAGTTATTCCATGCAACACCGTAGCAGAATCACTTGGTTTTACTAACTGATTTTTGGACTCCTTTCTCCAGTACGCGTCAGAAGACAGGAATGCTTTTGTGCAGAAGATAAACTTCCAACCTACGTGTCGTAATTCTATTTGACCGCATTTTTCTATCACATGTGAAGTTTGCATGCGTAAGGAAGTGAGAGAGGCGGCTAGGATTTTTAATCCTTTTACATTACGGGTTTTCTGGAATGGTGGAAGGGTTTGGTCGGTTTGGAGGCTATAAATAGTAATGTAAAACTTCTTCCTTCACAACTTCTTCCTTTACCATTTTATGCGAGCGAGAAAGATAGAAACATGGAGAGTTGGTTTCTACTCCGAGCTATTATTTTAAGTTCTTCATCTTTATTTATTTGCCAATACTTTTTAATTATGAGTAGCTAAACTTCTAATTGATTAGGGATGATTTCAAAGTCCTGAACCATGAAGCATTATTTTCTTTAACCACGTTTATTACACGTTTTATTTTATTGTTGATTATCTTTATTATTTTTAATGTCTAAGAATATTGAGGGGTTATTTAAAATGATCAATTAAATTAACCAATCAATATTTCTTCTACTAGTTTAGGGTTGTGTGATACGTGTAATTGTCACATCAACTCTTTACACAAGTAGTAAATCGCAAGAGCTGATAGAGGGAATTTGTTAAGCAATTGTGTGTAAAGATAACACTAGTAAGCAGACCGAGCTTATGCGTTTGATGCTAGGATCAACTTTGATTCACGAGTGTAAAGCATTAGACTAATTTACACCTTGAGAGCTTATTCTTGGTGGGTTGGTTGGATAGAATCGGTAGTCGAGCGCTTCCGTATCCAAAGTGGCGAGGGAATCCTGGGGATAGCAGAGCTTATTGCTATTCTACGGTTGGTAATAAAGATAAGTTAAACAAGAAATAAATTTGTATTTAATTAAGCTTCGGTTCAGTGACGGCGAATGATTCCCTAATCATCTTCTTTATTATTATTTGAAGCAAAGTATTATTATTATTTTCTTTTATTAGTTACTTTGATTTGAAATCTAAAAACCCCCCTTTCGGTGACTTTTAACAACTAGAAACTCCCTGCACTTCGTGGGAACGAACTCCTTGCCATTATATTACCAGTTAATTGTGTGGAAAGAAGTAATTAATTTTTTGTGTAAATGACGCTCACCATTGCCTAACATGATGATTGTTTTCGTTGTGATTAACGCTACTACAATAATATTAGCGAATAAGAATTATTCATACTGAAGTGTTGTTACAAATTCATGGAGGTCATGCCTATGGCTAGGGTTTACACTAACACAGAAGAGCAAACAAAAGAAGAAACGTTAAGAAACATACCTAAAATACGCTCGCCTACTTTTGTTGCTGTTCTCTCCGCTGGTCCAAGTCTTTGCCGCTAGCACCAAGGTGTGGAAACAAATCCAATGATACGAAAGTAAGGAAGATGGGTAACGCCTTTTATAGGCATGGTGTTTTGGAGTTCAACTAAAGAAGGGTTTCCCTTTTGGGACATGCACAAAAGAAAGCAGATGGGCCCGCGGTGTAGACGTTCCACGGCGCTAATCTCCACGGCCAAAGCCATCAGCGCCATCCGCCACGCCAAGCTAGCCGCGCCCATCCGCCACTCCAAGCTAGCCGCGCCCATACGCCATCCAAAGGTAGCCGCGCCATTCACCATTCCAAGGTAGCCACGCCATCTACCTCTCCTAGCCAACCAGCGCCCGTTCCGTGTGCCAAGTTGCAATGTCACCTCTGCTGATCAATAGCCAAAGCTGCAGCGCTGATGCCAATACCCCATGGCCAAACCGAATTTATGCAAAACCACCAATACAGGGATCACATATTCCCCATGCCTTCCGCTATAGGTTAGTTGAATTTCCTCGGCAATCTCTTCACGTCTTGTCCTTTCGATTTACTCTTGTCTCTGTCACCATCTCATGCTTACCACGCAACAACGCCGCTGTTACGTGATAAGCAGGGGACTTAATAGTGATGATGGTTTTTAGCTTAGGGTTGAAATCGTAAAACCTTACATCTGATGTGGCGTCACTCTGGAAAGGAAACAGTTCCATGAGTGCTAACCTCTCCACCGGCATATTTATTGAGCCGTTCAATATACTTACATGAAATTTATCCAGACTGGCGAATGTAGCAACCATCCCAGATGTTCTGTAAATTTCGGCGCCTCGCCTATATTCACTTAATATAAGTTCCTTTGAATGCCTTCTATGCTATGTTCTCCGGCTGAACCCTTAATATTGATATGGCATGGCGATTTGTGTTCACTCGCAGCAGAGTAACACGAATTTCCAAGTATCAAGGATAAGGTCTTTGCATAAGGTATTCAATCGTAAAAACATCTTTTTCTCGGCAATGAACTTAAAAGAACTCTATGTCAACACATAGAATTCAATCAATTGACATGATTAACTTGCAGAAATTAGGGTTTTGCGCCTCGCGCAGTATATCAGACCTTGCTTGTCGAAATTAAACCTAGGTAATAATCCTCCATGGATTAACAGTTGCAAAACCTTGCTCAGAATCAGAAAACAGGGAGCCGCAACAGCAAAGGGAGGCGTGGCCATGCCTTAGGCCAACTGGCGCCACTTGCCATTGGCCACGCTCCTTCCTAAACCGACCCTATTTCTCTCGACCAATCGTGTCGCCTCAAATTAGCCACGCACACATAAGTTGTGGCTGGGCCCATACTTGCCGGCCCTACTTGCCATCGACCAATCAGGTCGCTCTAAAGCCGCCACACTCTCACCAGAAGTGTAGCCACGCCCATGCTTGGCCGGCCCTCTTTTAATCGACCAATCAGGTCGCTCTAATGCCGCCACACTCTCACCAGAAGTGTAGACACACCTTATGTTTGGCTGCCCCCTTTTCTTGGCCAATCAAGTCTCTCTAAACTTGCCATCATACATTAAAGGCCAAACGCACCCTGTCGCGCCACCATACTAACAGGCAATCCAAATGCGTCTTACCACAACAACATATTGATTGGCATGCCAACATGACACTCTGCCGCGGTAGCATGCCACTCTAGCCTTGGCCACGCCGCCAAGCCCTAATTCTTACCACGGCGCCAAATCCTAGCCTTGGCCACGCCGCCAAGCCCTAATTCTTACCACGGCGCCAAATCCTAGCCTTGGCCACGCCGCCAAACCCTAATTCTTACCACGACGCCAAATCCTAGCCTTGGCCACGCCGCCAAGCCCTAATTCTTACCACGACGCCAGATTCTATCCTGGTAACATGCACTGAAACCTTTACCGTGAATTTATTTTCTTACTGTCACCATCTAATGTCTACCTCGTAATAGTGCAACCATTACGTGCTAGGCAGGGGACTTAATGTTGATGGTGGATTTTAGTTCAGGGCTAAAATTGTAAAACCAGTATTTCTACGCACTGTCACCCTGCAAAGGGAAAGGCCGTTTAAAAGTGGCAGAGTGCAGAAAACCTCTTCACTTTATTTATTTGAAGCAATTCAATAACATACACAAGATTCACCCAGAATAGTGCGTGCAACAGCAATCCCAAATATTCTGTGAATTTTATTAGCATTAACAATTAATGCATGATCTGCCTAGTATTTTCCATGCTGTGTTCTTAGCCGAACTCTTATTATTGACATGACATGACGACCGAGTGTTCACTCTCAGCAGAGTAGCATGAATCTCCATGTCAATATTGAGACATGCACGAAGTACTTACACATGCTACATCACTCTCTGACAGAGAGTCTCGCATCGACGCGCTTTGGTTAGCCGATCGAGCATGCTTAATTTCCTTAAGGAAAATCTAGACTGTCCATGTCAGTCTCAGAAACAATCACGGCCACACGAGTTAGCCGCGCAGTTTAACAAGCCTATCCAAACCCTGGCAAAAATAGGCGATTGTCATGATGACCACCGGCGGGTCCACTTATGCCCTAGCCGGTCGGCCATCACACGAACACCTCCTAGCATCATCAAACGCCAACCCTAAGTAGGGTGGTCGTGCTGCTTTGTGAAGGTTCGATCGAACATAGACTGTTCAGGGCAGTCTTAAAATAATCACGACCGTCCAACTTCACCAGCCTGGTTGGACGGATTAGATCATTCCATGAATGATTAGGGAAGCGCTAACACACACGTTGGCGGACCCACTCTCCCCATACCCAATTGGTTTCTCACGGTGAAGCCATGGAGCAGTAAAAACGTTTGCTTAAACTATGGCAGACGTGATGCTTCTAAGGGTCGCGGAATTCTAAGAGCGTCTTAAATTGATCACAACCATCCAACTTAGCCAGCCTATTTGGATGGTTTAGATCGAACTTAGGACCATCAGGAAGGTGCACATATGTTCACCGTCAACCCAACGTGGGCCCCACACGGTCGGTCCTCCCAAAGGGGAAGAGTGGCTTGCCAAACCGTTTGGCCAAAGTTGCGCACGCGTGACTGATCCAAAACCCTAATTAGGGTTTACGGCATTACATATATGTCGCAGTTTGATCATGACCATCCATCTTCGCCAGCTCATATGGAGGGTATAGATATAAACTAAGGAGGTCCAGAGAGCATCAACACGATCACTGTGAGCCCAGTTGCGCATGTAACCGGTCGACCAAGGTGGACCATGGCAAGGCGCCTCAAAACGCGCGCCCAAAGATGGCATGTCGTGGCCCCCTAAAATCCTTTGCCGAAAAGGATTTCTGTCTCAAATCGATCACGACCACTCACCTTTGCCAGACAAATTGAGTGGCCTAGATTGCACCTCCGCGAGACAGAGTGGCATGGACTTGTACACCGGCAAGCCGTCTACACGCGTGCTCGGTCGGTCCCACCAAAAAATTTGTCCATGCTTGATTTCGGTCAAGCTAAAGAGTGATGCTTGCGCACCTCTTTAAACCCTAAAATCCATCAACGGTCGCAAACATGTGCCGGAGATCATCTCGTCCGTCCAACTTTTCCAGCTTGGTCGGACAGCCTAGGCTAAGAGTTAAACGGCCAATGAGGCATCTTGGTGATCACAGTCCGTCACTCTTCCACAGGGAGTGATCGGCCAAGGGATGGACCTCCCATGCGGCCTCCAAACGATCACTCGAAGATGGTTGGACGTGATGCTATTTTAAGACGCTTAATCTGCGACTTACTCCGTTAAGCCTTAAAACAGCGATGCTTCATACATATTAATTGTATTCGATGCATTACATGCATAAAGTATACACGATATTTCATGAATATCGATTTCCTAAATATCTTAGTTATTTAACCTAATAACATCACGTGCTATTTCCTGCGGGTCCCACGACTCGACCCTTTCACTCGAGACATCAAACATGTCACAAACTGGGGGATACTCACTAGGGTATTGGTCAGGCGGTTTACAGCGTGTAGCGCGCCATTACAAGAACGTGTCAGGGAGAGTGGACGGTTAACAGTGATGAGGGAAGTGGGCAAAGGTGTGATCGTGTAACAATAACACTCCTGCACGACCCCACTACTCCATCACTTCACTTCCTCCACTTCCTATGAGATGAGGGTTGCGCTCAATGACTTGTATAAATAGGTCTTTCACCTATTTCCAAAACAAGACAGATGAACACAGAAAAAACCAAGTATTGTCATCAGTATCCAGAAATCACCATTCTGATACAAGTCATAAACAGCCAACACCTTCACAATCTCAACACCTTCTTCGCATCCCTCCCTAAGATCAACCTCATCTCCTTCACTTTGTGATAGACGCATTTATGTGTCTATTTTGTTCTCGATTTTCTATATTGTTAGTATCCGTTTTTGTATTTATTTTGGCATTTTATGTCTTTGCAGGTGTTTTTGGAGAAATAAGCTTTTGCGGAGAAATTGGCTCGAAAAGTGGTCTAGGAAAAAATTGATAAGGGGTACCCAAATTACTAAGGGGCACCCAGATTACTATCGGAACCCCAGTAGCAGGATAAGGGGCAACCTTTCTTCACCAGTTCAAAAGTTCAGTTTTGGCGGGAAAACTTAACCAGTCACCTGCGTATTTTCTGTCTGAATTATGGAAGAGACTTAATGAGATTTAATAGCTGTTTTCGGTTGGGATTGATTGGATTGGGCTTGTCTTGATAAAACAGGGTTGATAAACGTCTTAAAGTCGAAGAAAAAGGAATGGTCATCGAGTTTACGTAAAACAGGGGTGGAGTGTATTTCCCTCTTCTGCGAACTTTTGTGGATTGATTTTGGGTCGATATTTTCGTGGATTTGGATCGGAATTAGTTGTTCGTGGTCAAACAGGGTCGATACTTGGATTACTCACGTAATAAATGGAGATTTATCTCAATTACTCTAAACAGGGGATACTCGGAGTTGGATGGAAGGTCACGAGAAGATTTGAAAGGATATATCGACTAAGATTTGGTTCTATCGGGTCTGTAGTTAGATCTGACTACGTGTGAGAATAAACAGGAAGGGTAATGGGCTGTAATTCAAAGAAAACAAGACTTGGAGTAAATTTCGTCAAAACAGGAAAGTGGTTATTCTCGGCAATGTTTCGGTTTATGTTTGGAAGCTACATGCAGTGGGAGAATGTATAATCTTCATGGATTCGTATCTTCCAGATTTGGGAAGTTTATAATCATCAAAAGACGCATTAACAGAGGTGGCAGAGAGTTATTATCGTACCTTGGCAGAAAAAAAAGGAAGGATTGTATCGATATTTATGGGAAGCCTGTGTGTATAAATAGCTGGGAGGAGTTAAAACAGAGGGGTGGAGACTTTGGGGTCGAACCAGAGGATATCAGAGAAGTACCGGAGCTGAGGTCGGAGAAAAGAAAGCTTGCAGAACTCGATCATGCACCTTCAAGCCAAGAAGAAGAATAGATCACAGACAAAACTAAAAAGAGTCATCTTTTCTTTGTAACAGCCTCCCGCCTGTAACAGTGACGTTTGTAACAGTAAAACAGCGTTGCGAATTCCTGTCTATTATATTTTCTTCAAAAGAACACCTTTTTGAGCTATGGATTATTATTTTGTGCGTGTTTTTGATATGAGGAGCTAAACCCCTTAGCTGAGGCGACGGAGGAAGCCATTGTTCCATGAAAAGTGGTATATTTCTATTTTAATTATTTCTTGCAATTTCTTTTATGATTATTTGCATGGAACTAATATTGGAAAATTGATTTTTATTGAATGATTGTGATTCGTTTTGATGGAGCATGCTTAGTTTAAGACTTTTGATGTTTCATGCTTGATGTATACAATTGTTACTTCAAAAATCTACTAGAGGCAATAAATTAGAATCACTTCAAACGCAAAGAATTGCATGAATATTGATTAGATTTAATCACTTAATTGGTCAATGGTGGAATCCTGAGTCTCGGTGCTTTTTATAATCTTGATAACAATCTCGTAAGTTTTCTATTGAGTTTGAATCTAAAATTGAATCTTCACAAGTCTGAGTGAACGATACTTTTCTTACCACTTTCTACAACAATTTAAAATCACATCAATTTGTGACCGAAGCAAGTCTGGAACGGCCATTTCTTGGTTTAGGCCAGAATTGTACAGATTGATCTCTCGAATCAAAAGCACTCACGTGCAGTGCATTTGTTTAGGGTTTATATTCATTTCTCATCCACACACCCAAAATTACCAAAACCAGCAAAAATAGTTTTCACCCATAAACACCCTCACAAAACCAGGAGGCGTTAAACTCAAAGTTTACACACATATCCCGATGGAATTCCCAACTCTTGACAACGTCTCCAGAAACAATGTGTCCAGTCACGCCATACATGTCATGAATTGAAGATAAGGTTTCCCCACGCGTTTAACCAATGCAAAGCGACTATCAATCTTCTTGGTCGTGGCAATGTGCCCATACCTCTTCCATATCTTGGTATATAGCTCCGCATACTTCACGGGCACACTGAATACTCCAATCAACACGTGACCTTCAAAAGGATCCTCAAATGGAGGATCGAAGATGACACCTGTGGCTGGATGTGCGACTAGCAAAGACTCTTTGGGAACAATCACACCCGTCGTCACGACAGCATTTTCCGCCATGGGAGATACAGCAACATCTTCATGATGATCAACCTCCATCTCAAGATCACCAGCGGGTACGGTTTCCGTGACTGGAGACACCGTTACACCTTCATTGCCGTGGATCTCCATCTCGAGTTATTTTCGAAACAACCTCTTCCCGTAAATATCACCAATTAATTAGTTATTCAAGATAAATAAATAATCCAAGAGAAAAGTGTGGAAAACTCACCGACTCATCTCGTGGTACCACTGGGACTGGAAGAAGACTCGCCGCTACGCTCCGAAGTACTTTTCCCATCATCGCCGGATCCTGAACTTTCTTCTTCTTCATCTTCCTCTTCGTTGTTAAGGGGCTCAGTATCGCCAGATTTTTCTTCAGGAGGCCCCTTTTTCTGGCCATGTGCGAGCCTGGTGAAGGCGTTTACCTTGTTAAGACCCTAGGTCAAAAAAGGGAAGAAATCTTCAGTGGCGACAATTCAAAATATTTATGCAATCAACCAAAGTAGTAAGAAAATCATACGTACTTGCATGTTGGAAGAAATGAAAGTCACAAGAGCCGTCGAATTCGTTTGGAAGCCACCTGCACGATTTTTCGACCTTTGCTCCTTTTTCCGGGGACTGTCCGCATCCGAGCTAGAGGATTTTCGCTTGCCCGAAGGAAGCTGTTTCAACAATTTATGCTTTTCCAGAACCGCAGAAGAAGGTTTTCCACGTGGCTTTGTCATAACATCCTGCACAAACTGATGAATGGCGAGGAACTCATCTTGCCAGAAGATGTTATATTTGGGAGTTGTCACAGGTTTTCGTTTTGAGAGAAAGAAGGGAAGACTTTTATCCGGTGCAAAGACGCTGTAATCAAGAATAGCGGGTAACGATTCATCTGGAGCTGTCAGCGGGCGACGGAATGGGACTCCCTGATCAAAGCCCATATGTCGAGCAGCCCTGTCAATGTTTTAAGGGACTACTCCACAAGATCATCTGAAAAGAGATGGCACGTACCCAGGTATGCAGCTTCGCAAGAGCACAATTTCTCCAATGCTCATATTCCCGTCAGCAGAACGCAATATCACCTTCGGTACGGAAGCAAAAGTGTCTGGTTGAACTATGGAGGCGTGGACTGGAGCCCAAGGACGAAAGTTAACCGCATGTGCGTTGTCAAGAAAATCAATGAGCTTTGAACCCGGTCTTGGACGCCTCTCCAACCAACGAAGTATCCTAGAACCGCCATATGCATCAGGGAATGAGGTTCTCGGGTTAGGAGCGTAATTCTTTAAATGCTCCCACAACCATGCTTGAAGAAAGGCGACGTGGATATACGAGTCTACTTTCATATACCCATTAGAGACGTACATGTCTGCTACTAAGTGATCCAGATGAGTGTACAAAGATCCAAAAAACAAACTGCCGATGGGAAGTGTAGTTGCAGGAATTCCCACAATACATCCCTCACAAGATTTCATAATAATCAACACATCTTTAAGATCAACAATCACACTTTTTATTAATTGAGTTAGAAGTTTTACAAGAAGGAAATGAAATCAAGAATACAACCGCTATCTTAGACTTTCTCTCTCCTCCAAACTTTCTCCCCACTCTAAAAAGATATCTCTCTACCTTAAGCCTGTTCGGCTCTTTATATAGGATATTACATAGTGGATGACAGCTAAGCTGTCCTTTATTTTCGGATCTGACTTGCGATATTCTCGCAAGTATACAAGTGTTAAACTTCGCGACACTCCTAAATCTCGCTAGGACTCCTCATCTTTCCCGTGTTTAGGATGTCGTCATCTATTGCGTCATTTCCATAATCAATCTGCGATATTTTGCAGTGTGTTGTTCAAAGATTTCGCAAAGGTATTGATGTTGCGATATTCTGATCCTACATCTTGCCTCTTCTCATGTCTTCTCTGCGAAGGAGAGAATGATATGAGAATTAGTGTTTCAAAATGCCACAACTGTTCATTTATTTCCTTAAGCTTTCTACCGACAAGATTCCATGAATTAAGCGTAACCGCTTACACGTGTTAAATATTCCCCTACCCATCGGCACATTCAATGCTAACCGATCATCACTTTTTTGTCTATTCAATAAGAGATATACCATAGAAATAATTTCTTTCTTTTACTTCAGCTTCTTCATCTCCACATTCTCTGTAAACCTTTATTTTCTGCAACTTTTTACGAATTCATCTTTCTGCTACTGTTCTTATGGAGTCATCAAGGTTTGTTGACTTTTCTGAAACTGATCTTACTGAGATTGATCTCATCTACTGAAATTATCTTATTTGTTTTTGTTCATCTTTATGTAATTCCCATACTGTTTCTGTTTCAGCAAAAGCACTTCTAGCATCAAATTTACGATCCAAGACCCTAATATTCCCAAGGGTTCACAACAAAGAGTCGCTGTAAACAAAAGAAAGCCTGCGAATAGCAAGGTAGTAAGAAACATTATTCTTTTAATAACAATATTGTTGCCTCTGTTTCTTATCTGAATTGTGATTCGCAGGGTGATGGAAATGTCAACAAATCCTACAAAAGATCTCGCCACCTTAAAAATGTTGAAACTTCCGTCCAATTTCCTATGTTTAATCCTTCAATATCTCCTGTAATATCTTCGCAAGCTGAATCCTTACTTCCTATTCGTGAAGGTATCGCCATAGATTTCTCCCCTGTAACTAATCTTTCTGTAGTTGAAATTACTTTTAATAACCCTGCTGCGAATGAACCCTTTTCTTCTTCTGCTGTCACAACCTCTCATGTTGACACTACCTCAACCCCAGTCATTAGTCTTCCTCAAATTTCATCTTCGAATGACACTTCTATAGCAAAGAATGATTCAATTCTCCAACCTTCTGTCATCACCACTTCTTCATCCGAATCTCTCCCTTTTACTAAAGAAACTTTGGAAGGAATAGATATTGCTTTCAAGGTTTTATCAGATGTTCTAGATGATGTCAAGAAGTCTTCCGCTGATCCTATCAAATTTAGTGTCTGCGAAATTTTGAGTAAGTATTTTGGTTCTGACAGAATGATTTCGCAAACATCCTTAGAGAAAGAAGTTGAAACTTTGAAGGAAAGTCTCCAAGCCATGACCTTGAAATGTGACACTCTTCATCTTGAAAATCAAAAGCTTCAGAATGTCTCACTAGATCGTGACAATCTTCGCAAGAAGAACGAAGAATTAAAAGGTACTTTTTTAAAAAAAAAAAAAAAAAAACCCTTGTTCGCCCATCAAGCTTTAAACCAGAAATGAAAAATGGAGATATATCATTTTGAATCCGTCGCTGAGGAAGCCCGTGTGGATAGAGATGCTTGGATGGATCAATATAACCAATTAGATAACCTTCATACATACTTTGTTGATCAAATAGATAATCTTACCAAGGAGAATACTCAATTAATTCAGAAGCAAAACTTATTAAGTAGTGAATTATCTCGCATCTCTTATTCTTTGACTAAAGCTAATTTGGAGTTGGAAACCTTATCAGATGAGAATAAAACCCTATCTCAAGAGAAGCGAAGTATTTTAAATAAGGTGGCGATCTCTTCTCAACAACTTAACATTTGCCAAAAAGTATGTAATGATCAAGAACAATCTCTCTGCTCATTGAGAAATAAAGTTCAAGAAGTAACAGAATCATCTACTGCTGAGAGAGACAAACTTATTCAAGGTAGAATAACTTTAAGTGTAAAGGCAAGTCAACTCAAAGATCAATACTCCAAGCTAAAAGAATCCTACACTTCTCTTGCGAAGGAAAACACCTTACTCATTTCTAACGAAAAGAATCTTCGATCTCGCCTGAAAGGTTTAGTTGGAGATAAGTTTGACGATGCAATGGACCATTTGGAGAATAGTTGCTTGGCTTTAACCCAATATCTTATCTCGCAAAAGGAAGGTAGTCATAAAATTTGACTGCCTCAACCATTTTTTCTTTATTAAGTCTTTTTATGATATCTTCCTCGCGAATTCTACGTCGAATAATTTCAGTATTCTTTGTTTTCTTTGTTTTCTAAGAATCGAGAAAAATCTTCATTCCTCCATTTTCGTTTTGGAATCTAAATACGCCAAAATTCGCAAAGAAAATGCATTACTTGCCTCTACCCTTGCTTGTTCTCAATGATCGGATCTTCTAAAGAAGATTTGATTATCTTGCCTATTTCAAAGATATACAAAGTAGGAATCATCAGAAAGCACTCCTTCGCCAAGTTCATCTCTAAATTTTGAAGTTCTTGTGAATGATATCTTATTGTCCAAATCACTTCCTCCTACATCTGTCGAACCTTTGGAAGTAGATGAAGATGAAGTTCCTTGTTCTCCTGATAATGATTATTATTATGAAAGTGGCGAAGATCTCGCATATGAAGAAGAAATTCCTCTTAATGATGCAACTGTTGATGATAACCCAAATGAAGAAGAGACTAGAGTAAACCGCGTTAGTATAATCATTGCACAAATTGACAAGCCTAAAATGAAGGGAGAAGGAAAGCTAGCGTCTGCAGTCTATTGTTTCTCCTCTCCACTTTATTCTTGTACTGCGTGATAACTCGTCAACAAGTTTCTTATATTTTTGTTTTATAGCATATTCTTCTTTAAGATTGTGAATCACTAGTAATCCTTACATTCTTATTTCTTACCATGTATTATATTTCATATTAAAGATACTCCAACAAAGATATCCAACAATCTATTCCATTTCCTTCTCCGTTTTATGACCTACCAATATGATGTTCTTCCTCAATATCCATCATTTCTTCTCCAAACTCATCTTTTCTAAAGTGAATTCTAAAAAGTCTCGCGACACAGCGATTTTAGTAAGATAGTATTTCATATTTGAGTTTGCAATGACTTATTTGAGCATTCCATCTCTCAACTCTTCCCAACCTCTTTGAAATTCTTCATTACTGCGATTCTATTGGTATTTTTGTCTTGCGCTTGAAAAATATCGAAG
This sequence comes from Papaver armeniacum, assembly GCA_023531295.1. Lineage (NCBI taxonomy): Eukaryota > Viridiplantae > Streptophyta > Magnoliopsida > Ranunculales > Papaveraceae > Papaver > Papaver armeniacum. The sequence continues at coordinate 257,605 of JAJJWW010015571.1, forward strand.
TTTAAATGTTGCATAAACTAATGCTAAAATTAATTTTTTCAATTTTTGAAGTCCTGATGTAATAAATTGGTTTTTACTCCTGCGTCCACTTCATCTTGACTTAATGCATGCGAGGTTGTCCAAGATAGATCAACAATTCTTCTCCTTCTTTAGCTTTTTGCAAAATTGAGATATCCAATTTGATATTCTTTTATTCCTTGAGAGGCTTTCACCATCATGTCCATTTTAAACTTTGATCCCTTTGAAGGATGTTGAAAAAGTGCTTTGCAAGTAGATGCTAACAACCCATTTAATTTTGAACATCTTTTAGTCATAAATTGTTGGGTTCTTGTTCTTGAATTCCTTTGGATCAATGTACCTAAAAATTTTATTGCATTTTAGGTTTCTTTGATAAAATTGCCTCATTTGTACAAAATTTCTTTCAAATCATCGTGGTCTTTTCTTTTCTGCTCTTTATTAACATATCATCAAAATATACCTCCAATGTTTTATGTATCCATCTCGCGAACACCTTCTACCATGATATCTTCTACAATCCTCGAATTCTAATTGTATCCCCGAATAATTTTGGAATATCCGTATTCTTTGTTTTCTTATTCCTTTTTTCTTCTTTGGAGCTATCCATTCCGAGTCCAAAAATCTTCATTCCTCCATTTCTTGTCAATTTCTAATTTTTGGAATCTAAATACGCCAAAATTCCATTTTAGTCCCAATTTTTAAGAAGAAAATGCACACAGGAGTTGCCTCTACCCTTGCTTGTTCTCGGATCGGACAGAAAAGAAGATTTGATTATCTTGCCTATTTCAAAGATATACAAAGTAGGAATCATCGTAAAGCACTCCTTCGCCAAGTTCATCTCAGTGGCTGAAGTTCTTGTGAATGATATCTTATTGTCCAAATCACTTCCTCCTACATCATGACTTAACCTTTTCCTTTCTCATTTTCGAACCTTTGGAAGTAGATGAAGATGAAGTTCCTTGTTCTCCGATAATGATTATTATTATGAAAGTGGCGAAGATCTCGCATATGAAGAAGAAATTCCTCTTAATGATGCAAATCATTGATGATAACCCAAATGAAGAAGAGACTAGAGTAAAACAGAATGAAGGGAGAACTGGCGAAAGCGAAAAAGCTTGCGAAAGTGAGAAAACTGGCGAAGAACGTCCATTATCTCCTTCTGGCGAAAAAATTGATGAAAACATTTCATCTTCTCCTGGCAAAGCTAACCTTGAAGCTTGAATTTCTTATGTAATTTAACTTCTTTGGATTGCTTCATCTTTATAACTTCTTGCAAATGGTGTACTTCAGTCAACTTTGAGATGTATTGACTCTTTTATTATTGTGATTATTAGCGAGAAAGATAATGCTTGTTGTTTAATAATTCCCATACTGCCTCTCATTATCTTTCCTGTGATGAATGATCTGCATAAGTAATAGTTAATTCTTATAAATTTTTTGTTGCATCATGTGGTCTTATTTTGCCTTCCTAGTTAAAGGTCTTATTTCGCCACCCCTTGTCATTGCGATAAAATCGCAGGACGTCTTTGCACTTGCATGCAAAAACCCCTTGATCTTGCCTTAACTTTTTTCTCTTATAATTTTTGTTGCGACAATATGATAAGCCTAAATATTCTTGCGAAAATAAAGCCCCATGACGCAGGACGTCTTTACACTTTCATGTATTGACCCATTGATCTCGCCTTATCTTTCTCTTTTGTATTATTGCCTCTTCAGGATCGTCGCACAAATATGACAAGCCTAAATATTCTTGCGAAAATAAAGCCTTGTGACATTTGCGTCTTAAGACACTTATCAGCTCCCTAATGGAGGGTGCCGCCCTTATCTTCCCCCCGGTTGCCCCTTCAAGGAGGCGTACCTCTACCATACAAGTTTGGCTCCTCCCATCCGTACAACAACCAGTTGTTTTCGCAGCCTCTTATCCCTTTTGCCTATATGGCTTATGGTTACAAGACTGCACCCTAAGTGGGGTTTTCTTCGGGCCAAGTGCAGCATAAGTCAAGACTTTCCAAGAATGGCCGAGACGCTTCAAACGCCCCAGGCACTCTTGGCTCAACCGTGTACCTCGGCGCCTTGATCAGATGCCGCACTCCTTAGAAGAGACCCTCAGTCGTCCAACCTAAGTCATAAGATTAGGTTGAAAATCCAAGGTACCTCTCCTGGATGAGCTTTATTGACCCCAAATCTCCATGGCTCAGGTTCCAGGGGCGGTGTAACCTTTTCGTTGAGCCATGCAACAGGTACCCCCTTCTATGACGCACTTTAGGTCTTACATTTTCCTCTTGCGAAATTTTGATTTCACGAACTAGGGTGTACGCCATAGTAGGTTCGCCCCTTTCTAGTATGTCATTGATCTTTGATTATCTCTTATCATTATCTGTGCGAAATTTTCGCGTATTCTTTCTTTGTCTTGGATATGTATAATCTCGCAATTATTCTTCAATAAGATTTTCATATAGATTCATTTTGCTTCAATCATACATCATTTCGCAGTCTACTTTTTCCCAAAACTTTTTATGGGTAATATCTCTTTAAGTATAATCTGTTCCATGGTCTATCAAGTCTATGACCCCCATCTTTACCCTCAGGATCCATCAATCTATATGCCCCTGTGCCAACTATATCTTTAATGATATAAGGTCCATACCATTTTTTTGCTAGTTTTCCACCACTTTCTCGCTGATATATTGGTGTTTCTCGCAGCACCAAGTCACCTGGTTGAAACTCGCGTGTTTTAACACGTTTATTATATTCTCGGGATAATCTTCGCTGGTAATTTTCCATATGCTATAAAGCCTTTTCTCTTTTTTTCTTCTAATTCATCTAGCTTGGTTAAAATCATACCCGCACTAAGATTTTTCTCCCAAGCCTCTCTCTTTGTTGTGGGAATAATAACTTATGTTGGTAGCACAACCTCAACTCCATATGTTAAATAGAAAGGTGACATTCCAGTAGCTTCTCGCCTGGTTGTGTTGTTAGCCCATACTGCATTATGCACCTGTTCGCACCATACTCTATTATGCCCTTCTAATTTCTTCTTCAATATATCTGCGATTGTCTTATTTGTTGCTTCTGCCTTTCCATTGGCTTGTGGATATAGAGGGGTTGATTTCCTACATTTTATCTTAAATGCATTGAGTAACATTTCTATGTTCTGCCCTTCTAACTGTTTCCCATTATCAGATACCAATTGTGCTGGAATTCCAAATCTGCAAATGATATTCTCAAATATGAATGTAAAAATATCTTTGTCGCGAATATGTTGTACTGCCTTTACTTCTGCCCATTTTGTGAAATAATCTGTAGCGACAATCAGATATCTTCTTTGTCCAGATCCCGGTAAAAAAGGTCCCACAATGTCTAAACCCCATTTTCCAAACGGCCATACACTTGTTGACGATGTTAATGGTGCTCCAGGTGCATGTATTTTCTTTCCGTGTCTTTGACAATCTTCGCAACGCCTTGATACTTGTTTCGCATCTTCATGCATATATGGCCAATAATAACCTTGCGTTTTCGCTATGTATGCCAAAGATCTTCCGCCGTTGTGATTGCCAGCATCCCCACAATGTAACGCCTTTAACACTTCTTCTCCCTTTTTTCGTGTCAAACATCTGAGTGATGGTCCGTTAAAGGATCTTCGATACAATGCCCCGTCTCTTAGTTCATAATTTGTAGCACGGCTCTTTAATTTGTGTGCCTCCAATCTATTTCTTGGTGTTTCTCCTTTCATCAGATATGTATGAAGTTCTGATCTCCAATCTTCGATATTGGGTACTTGTTCTCCATCTTCTATTATCATTATGTTTACTTCTTCTTCTTCTTCTTCTTCTTCTTTATTGATTGATGGAGATAGAAGTGTCTGTATCTTTATGTATCTCGCAGTTGGGTCTGTCATCATACTTGAGATAAAAGCAAAAGCATCTGCGAGTCTGTTATCTTTTCTTGATATATGTCTCCATTTTATTTTTGGGATTTTCGCTGACAATTCTTCAACAAGTTTCTTGTATTTCTTCAAGGATGGTTCATTTGTAGTGTATTCTCCTTTGACGAATGACTAGCTGCGAATCACTGGTAATCCTCACATTTTCCAACTTCATTTCTATTTAAACTTCGGGCATGTATCACAGCTTCATATTCTGTTTCATTATTTGTGGATGTAAACTCCAATCTGAAGGAAAAAGCCATTTTGGTGCCTTCTGGAGAAATCAAAACAATTCCAACTCCGTTACCTTCCCCATTTGATGACCCATCCACCAATATTTCCCATCTATTTGGTTTTGTTAATAGATCTCTTGGATTTCCATGTTTTTCTTCTACATCCATCATTTCTTCCACAACTTCATCATCTTCTAGAGGAAATTCTGCTAAGAAATCTGCGACAACTTGTGATTTGGGTGAAGATAATATTTCATATTTGATTTTGAAATGTCCTACTTGTGCATTCCATCTCTCAACTCGCTCGATCTTTTTGAATTCTTCATTACTGACTCAATTGGTACTTTTGTCAACACCCTTATTTTATGTGCCTGAAAATATATGCGAAGTTTAAATGTTGCATAAACTAATGCCAAAATTAGTTTTTCAATTTTTGAATAATTTTTCTCTGCGGCATTGAAGGTTTTGCTGATGTAATAGATTGGTTTCTCAACTCCTGCGTCTACTCGTAATAACACAACACTCAATGCGTGCGAAGTTGTCGCAAGATAGATTAACAATTTTTCTCCTGGTTCTGCTTTTTGCGAAATAGATATATTCGTCAGATGTTCTTTTATTCCTTGAAAAGATTTCTTGCATTCATCTGTCCATCTAAACTTCGTCCCCTTTTTGAGTATATTGAAAAAATGTTTACATTTGTTTGATGATCGCGAAATGAACCTTCCTAACGAAGCCAAGAGTCCATTTAACTTCTGTACATCTTTTACCGTTGCTGGTGTTGGCATGTCACGAATTGCTTGCACTTTCTCTGGATCAACTTGTATTCCTTCTTTTGATACAATGTAGCCTAAAAATTTTCCTGAGGCAACTCCAAAGATACACTTCTCTGGATTTACTTTGATGTTAAAATGCCTCATTTGTTCAAAAATTTCCCTCAGATCTTGGACATGATCTTTTGCTTCTTTACTTTTTATTAGCATGTCATCCACATACACCTCTAACGTTTTGTGTATCCACTTCGCAAACACCTTCTCTACCATCCTTTGGTATGTTGCTCCAGCATTTCGCAAACCAAATGGCATTTTTGTATAACAATATAATCCTCTTGGAGCGAAAAAAGCAGTATGCTCTTGATCTTCTTCAGCGAGAGGGATTTGATTGTAGCCTTTGTATCCGTCCAGAGAAGATATTCTATCATTTCCTGCTGCTGATTCAACCATTTGTGGAATATCCGTAACGGAAAACTATCTTTCGGAAAAGCTTTATTTAGATCAGTAAAGTCTATACAAATTCTTATCCCCTTTTTCTTCTTTGGGACCACAACCATGTTTGCTATCCACTCCGGATATTTAGCTTGTCTTATGATTCCTGCATCAAGCATCTTCTGCAACTCTTCTTCTATTTGAGGATGATATGTTGTTGCGATTTTTCTGATTCTTTGTTTGATTGGCCTTATACTTTTGTCAATCTCCAACCTATGACACGCCACAGACGGATCTATTCCAGGCATCTCATCCATGTTCCATGCGAAAATATCTTTATATTTTCTCAACAGACCAATAGTTCTTTCTTCTTCATCTGTCTCCATCTTAGTCCCAATTTTTAGTATTTTGGGTTCTTCTTTAGTTCCAACATTCACTTCCTTTGTTGGTTCCGCCGCGGTGTAACTGTTCTTTGGTTCTCCCATAGGTGTTGGTTCTTTTATCTCTTTCGCAAGTTCATTCCCTTCTTCCGAAATTTTGCTGGGTATTCCTTTTCCTTCCTCTGCTCTTATCATATAAGTTCTAAATTCTTCTTCTTTCTTTGCCTTCTTCGCCATTTTTCTGCGATTTTTTCGCTTCTTTGCACGTCCTTCATACTGCTTCACTTCAATTTGATAACATAATTTCGCTTTATCAGCATCCCCTCTAATTTCACCAATCCTACTCGGCATAGGAAATTTAATGCATTGATGTAATGTTGACGCTACAGCTTTAATTGCATGTATCCATGGCCTTCCCAACGACATGTTGTACGGCGATTCCATATCCACCACACATAGCGTCACTTGTGTTTCAATCTCTCCTAGCAAAATTCGCATCTCTATTTCCCCTTTTGGTTTTGTTGTAGATTTGCCAAAGCCATGAATATGATATGTTGAGGGAGACATCTCTTCATTTTTGTACCCCATTTTTTTGTATGCATGGTAAAACATTATATCCACCGAACTCCCTGTATCCACCAAAGTTCTGTTTAACGCCCATTCTTCCATAGTTTTTGCTAATTTCCCCTTTTCTTTCCGTGTGGTTACTGTGATTACCAAAGGAGATGTGTGGCTCAAATTTTCTCTTGGTATCTCTGCTGCTGTGAATGTAATTTTCTGTTTTTCCCAATCTTTCAAGGGTGATACCTTATCCACCGTCATGATTTTCTTTCCTTCAAAATCTCGTTTATGTATTCTCCCTTTGATGTTTTCATGGAATTCATTAATCATTGTTTTTGTAATCAAATTACACTCCAACCTTCTGTTGCATTCCTTGGGTGAAACTGATTTATCTATTTGTTCCATCATTTTCTTGATTTGAACAATCTTAATTACAATCTTTAATCTTATATGCCAATCCCTGTTTCTAGCGCCGTTATGTAGTTGCAGGAATTCCCACAATACATCCCTCACAAGATTTCATAATAATCAACACATCTTTAAGATCAACAATCACACTTTTTATTAATTGAGTTAGAAGTTTTACAAGAAGGAAATGAAATCAAGAATACAACCGCTATCTTAGACTTTCTCTCTCCTCCAAACTTTCTCTCCACTCTAAAAAGATCTCTCTCTACCTTAAGCCTGTTCGGCTCTTTATATAAGATATTACATAGTGGATGACAGCTAAGCTGTCCTTTATTTTCGGATCTGACTTGCGATATTCTCGCAAGTATACAAGTGTTAAACTTCGCGACACTCCTAAATATCGGTAGGTCTCCTCATCTTTCCCGTGTTTAGGATGTCGTCATCTATTGCGTCATTTCTATAATCAATCTGCGATATTTTCGCAGTGTGTTGTTCAAATATTTCGCAAAGGTATTGATGTTGCGATATTCTGATCCTACAGGAAGAGCAACGCCTTTCGCTAGTTTGATAGCAAATTTGATGAGCTTCTGTCTTATCTCCTTCTTGTCAGAGCCATCATCAAAAACATCTCTGGATAGCCACAGAATTAAAAATGCAGCAACATGGAGTGTATCATCCAGCACTTGATCCGACTCCGGCTCATCAGGGAACCACTCAGACACCCACCAGTTATAGAAGCACTTTTCCTCATAATTCTTTCGAACATATCTAGTTGCTTTTGTGACCAAAGTGGCGTGTATTTCTTCTTCTTCTTCCTCAGACAAGACAACATCAAGTTTCCCAATTATTGGAAGATTCAACAGAACGGCGACGCTTTCCAAAGAAATAGTCATCTCACCCCATCTACATATAGCCGTGTGAGTTTCCGGACACCATCTGGAGATGAAAGAAATCAAGCCTGCAATGTCTTTTCTGATTTGAAGTACCGCAGATGCCATGACAGCATGCATGATTTGCGCCTCAATTAAGTTGGCCTTTACGTGGTCGCGGCTCATCATAAATTTCATCCACTTATCATAAGAGCGCAATGGACTATGACAGATTTTGAAGTCAATTGGATAAGATGAGTACTTTTTTTTCTGAAGACAAAACCTATTTATACGCCCTGGGCAGACTGATTGGACTTCTCCATCATTCTCTGAATCAGTCAGAAGAGTTGCCACGAATTTGGGATGTGTCCTTGTAATTGTAGCGGATTTCGTAAAGAACTCATCATCTGTGTTTATCTTGGAGTTGTTAACATTTCTCGACTTTGCGCGCAGTAATCGCTTTCAGGTGACATCTTAACAAAATTCCTTATGCTTTTGAAGTAACTACAACGAAGCAAAACAGAAAAATTATTACTTTGAAGGAAAGCATAAATTCAACGACACATTTTTTACTGAAATTTCCCCTTTGGCCGCATTTTATAGCACTCACGTCAAAAAAAAAAAAAAAAAAAAAAAAAAGAGAATGGGGACTGATGCTTGCTCAACGAGATATATATGTGATGTCGCGGGAAAATATGCTCTTAGCCCAAACCCGGCAACATCGTGAGGAATATGTTTTGGGCCGAAATCGTACAAGGCCGCGGGAAGTATGCTCTCAGTCATATCACGTTTTGCCGCAGGAGTTATGTTCACGAACAAAAGGAAACCCTACAGCTAGTTTTCATGGAAAAGGGAACAGATGGCGTTGTCCACACGTACATGCTTGCCTAACATGATGATTGTTTTCGTTGTGATTAACGCTACTACAATAATATTAGCGAAGAAGAATTATTCATATTGAAGTGCTGTTACAAATTCATGGAGGTCATGCCTATGGCTAGGTTTACACCAACACAGAAGAGCAAACAAAAGAATAAGAAACATACCTAAAATACGCGCGCCTACTTTTGTTGCTGTTCTCTCCGCTGGTCCAAGTCTTTGCCGCTAGCACCAAGGTGTGGAAACAAAGCCAACGATATGAAAGTAAGGAAGATGGGTAACGCCTTTTATAGGCATGGTGTTTTGGAGTTCAACTAGAGAAGGGTTTCCCTTTTGGGACACGCACAAAAAAAAGCAGCTGGGCCCGCGGTGTTGACGTTCCACGGCGCTAATCTCCACGACCAAAGTCATCAGCGATATCCGCCACGCCAAGCTAGTCGCGCCATCCGCCACTCCAAGCTAGCCGCGCCATCCGCCACGCCAAGCTAGCCGCGCCCATCCGCCACTCCAAGCTAGCCGCGCCCATCCGCCATCCCAAGGTAGCCGCGCCATTCACCATTACAAGGTAGCCACACCATCTACCTTTCCTAGCCAACCAGCGCCCGTTTCGTGTGCCAAGTTGCAATGTCACCTCTGCTGATCAATAGCCAAAGCTGCAGTGCTGATGCCAATACCCCATGGACAAACCGAATTTATGCAAAAACACCAATACAGGGATCACAGATTCCTCATGCCTTACTCTAAAGGTTAGTTGAATTTCCTAGGCAATCTCTTCACGTCGTGTCCTTTTGATTTTACTCTTGTCTTTCACCATCTCATGCTTACCCCGCAACAACGCCGATGTTACGTGCTAAGCAGGGGACTTAATGTTGATGGTGGTTTTTAGCTTAGGGTTGAAATCGTAAAACCTTACATCTTATGTGGCGTCACTCTGTAAAGGAAACAATGTCGTGAGTGCTAACCTCTCCACCGGCATATTTATTGAGCCGTTCAATATACTTACATGAAATTTATCCAGACTGGCGAATGTAGCAACCATCCCAGATGTTCTGTGAATTTCGGCGCCTCGCCTATATTCACTTAATATAAGTTCCTTTGAATGCCTTCTATGCTATGTTCTCCGGCTGTACCCTTAATGTTGATATGGCATGACGATTTGTGTTCACTCGCAGAGAGTAGCACGAATTTCCAAGTATCAAGGATAAGGTCTTTGCATAAGGTATTCAATCATAAAAAGCATGCTGCTCTCTGGCAATGAACTTAAAATAACTCTATGTCAACACATAGAATTCAATCAATTGACCTGACTAACTTGCAGAAGTTAGGGTTTTGCGCCTCGCACAGTATATCAGACCTTGCTTGTCGAAATTAAACCTAGGCAAACTAGGTAATTAATCCGCCATGGATTAGCAGGTACAAAACCTTGCTAAGAATCAGAAAATAGGGAGCCGCAGCAGCAAAGGGAGGCGTGGCCATGCCTTAGGCCAACTGGCGCCACTTGCCATTCGCCACGCCCCTTCCTAAACCGGACCTATTTCTCTCGACCAATCGTGTCGCCTCAAATTAGCCACGCGCACATAAGTTGTAGCTGGGCCCATACTTGCCGGCCCCACTTGCCATCGACCAATCAGGTCGCTCTAAAGCCACCACACTCTCACTAGAAGTGTAGCCACGCCTTATGTTTGGCCGCCCCCTTTTCTTGTCCAATCAAGTCGCTCTAAACTTGCCACCATACATTAAAGGCCAAACGCACCCTACCGCGCCACCATACTAAATGGCAAGCCAAATGCGTATTACCACAACAACATATTGATCGGTATGCCAACATGCCACTCTGCCGCGGTAGCATGCCACTTTAGCCTTGGCCACGCCGCCAAGCCGTAATTCTTACCACGGCGCCAAATCCTAGCCTTGGCCACGCCTCCAATCCCTAATTCTTACCACGACGCCAAATCCTAGCCTTGGCCACGCCGCCAAGCCCTAATTCGACGCCAAATCCTAGCCTTGGCCACGCCGCCAAGCCCTAATTCTTACCACGACGCCAAATCCTAGCCTTGGCCACGCCGCCAAGCCCTAATTCTTACCACGACGCCAAATCCTAGCCTTGGCCACGCCGCCAATCCCTAATTCTTACCACGATGCCAAATTCTAGCCTTGGCCACACCGCCAAGCCCTAATTCTTACCACTACGCCAAATCCTAGCCTTAGCCACGCCGCCAAGCCCTAATTCTTACCACGGCGCCAAATCCTAGCATTGGGCACGCCGCCAAGCCCTAATTCTTACCACGACGCCAAATCCTAGCTTTGGCCACGCCGCCAAGCCCTAATTCTTACCACGACGCCAAATCCGAGCCTTGGCCACGCCGCCAAGCCCTAATTCTTACCACGGCGCCAAATCCTAGCCTTGGTCACGCCGCCAAGCCCTAATTCTTACCACAACGCCAAATCCTAGCCTTGGCCATGCTACAATGCCACAACGCCACTGGCATGCCGCCATGCCACCGCTACTAGTATGCCGCTATGCCACGCCACTGGCATGCCGCTATGCCACGGCCACTGGCATACCGCTATGCCACGGCTACTAGCATGCCGCTATGCCATGGCTCCACCAGGCGCTACTATGCCAATGGCGCCACTTTGTTAAACAACAAAGATGTGGCCATAATCAATGGCCACACTTCCTCATGAGATGCAATCTCAGCCATCCAAGTTCGCTACTGAACTGACGGACTTGCGGCAAGTCCCAGGCAACCCGCTACGCTAGGCGCCACTATGCTAATGGCGCCACTATGCTAATGGCGCCACTTTGTTACACAACAAAGATGTGGCCATAATCAACGTCTACCCTTCCTCATGAGATGTAATCTCAGCCATTCAAGTTCGCCACCAAACTGACGGACTTGTGGAAAGTTTTAGGCGGCCGACCAAGGCAAGCCTAATAGCATCACATGCTATTTTCATATGGCAAAGTCTCTTGACTTTGACTTGCCACAGATAACAACTGATAGACGCATTTATGTGTCTAATTTGTCCTCAATGTTTCGTATTGTTAGTACTCGTTTTCGTCCTTATTATGGTGTTTTGTGTGTTTGTAGGTATTTTTTTGAAATAAATATTGTTGGAAAAATTCGGCTCGAAAAGTTGCTCGGAGCACCTCCGGAAGACAGTGTTATTCGGACTCTCGTCTTTGGATAAGGGGTAACCCAATTGCTAAGGGGCACCCCAAGGAGGCACTCGCTATTCGCACCCTGCAACGGGATAGGGGGACACCATCTTCATCGTTTGAAAGTTGGTTTTGGCGGGAAATTGAGTTCTTAACTGGTAGAAATTAGGGTTGGAATTTTGGACCAGTTTTGAGATGACTAAAGGAATGGAATTGATTGGGTATCTTCCTTTGGGCCCTAACAGGCTGGTATGGGTCGACCGGTCGTCTAAATTTACTGGAATTTTGCGAGAAGAAAAACAGGGCAGCACACGCCGGAGGAGATATTCACGGGATTTCGCGAGCGAGCAGCAAAGGTGTTTGCACGTTTCTGGCAGACCCTAACAACTTTCTGGAGTGTGAAGGAGTTAAATATAGCAATTTGGAAGCTTTAAATCGCGTGGAGAAATCAAAATTCGAGATTATTTCCTAAAACAGGCCGTGAAGAATATTGAGAATTATTTGAAGTTATGGCGAGTTATATCGGGGCTGTTGGGTTATAAATAGTTCTTTGAGATATCATAAAGAGGAGACGGAGAGATTGGGAGAGTTGCAGAGCACCAGAAAGCCAAAAAAATCGAGTTGCAGAAACTGCCATTGCTGCTGGTGTGAAGATCACGAAGAACATCAACGCACAGGGGACCGTCGTTCTTCTACAATGATAAACGACACTTAAGTGAGGGTCGTAGTTTAGGAGCAGACTTAAATCAACAGTGACAACGACACTGTTCTGTAACAGATTGGTTTGTAACAAATAAAACTGTTACAAACCCGGTTTTATAATTTCTTCTCCCTTTTCATCTTTGTAAACACCCTTTGAGCAATAATAATGAATTTTGAGCGTGTTTCCAACATGATGAGCTAGACCCCATTACTGGGACGACGGAGGAAGACAAATTTCATACATGGGTAATTTTAATTAATTCTTTTTATGACTTTTGCACTAATTAAAAATTGAATTATGATTTGATTAAATTAGTTATTATTTTATTAGATGGGTCATGCTTGCTTAAATGTTTGATGTCCCATGCTTACGATTTATAACTAATATTTTGAGAATCTACCTTGGCAAAAATAAGAGTCCATGTTTTTATTTGTTGAGCGATAATTGTTAAAAGAATTAATATTTGAACCTTTTGTTATGAGTTTGGCCGAATCCTGAGTCCCAGCCCATCTCTTCATCTTGTGACAATATTTGTATATATTTTTCTTTTATTTTCTTTTATTAATTCAATCTCGTCAAGTCCGAGTGAACGACAACCTTACTACCACTTTCTACAACATTATTGAGTCACATCAATTTTTGGCGCCGCCGACGCGGACTTGTGTATAGATTTGTTTTTAGGTTTTATTTTTCTTTTTATTATTTTTGTTCTTTTTACGCGTTTTGGTATTTCTGTTTGCTTTCAGATTTGGAGTGGAGCGAAAGAAAAAGAGAAAGTGTTGAAAAGAAAAGCAAAGCCAAAATAGGAAAGAAAATAGAGATCCGAACGGAGTGAAGAAGAAAATTTTGTATATAGTGTAATTATTATTTTTATTTTTTTTAGAAACTGTAATTAGGTAATTATTTTTGTAATTTTTATTTTTGAACTTTTTTATTTTTGGACTTTATTTTTGGACTATTGGACATTATTAATTTTAAACCCTAAGGAAGGGTTAGTTTAAATAAAAACTGCACATGGAAGGACGACGATTCATGATCATCGTCTCGGCCCTCGGGTTCGCACACGACATAGGAGTCGTGGCCCGAGTCGACCTCAACGGTTCATCCCCCCGTCTGGAACGGGAGGTAAGAATTCTAAACACCCGCGAATCCCCTGTCAGCGGGTTTACTGGATGATTTTGTATGCATATATGTTGAGGACCTGAAATCGGATTTAATTTTCTAGTAAAGGGCAAGGCCTGGCCATATCAAGATAAGGACTCGAATTTCATCACCGTTTCCTTCTTGCCCGCCTTAGGAACACGTAACCTACGCGAACCTAAGCCTTAAAATATTGACTAGAACGAGACCGATAGGGTAACGAGCTTAACAGGAAAGTCATTCGAAAAATATTGGTTACTCTTTAAGCATACTTCGAAGTTCATGATGGTTTTCGTGAGTTGAATGCGTGATCGCGCCGCCTTGTAATGCGGTGAGGCCTTGGGTATCAAAGCTCCACGCAGCTTCCCTCGCCTCTATTCAACTTACTTCAACTCGGATTGATTCCAGAGGGGTCTGCTTAAATTGTAACGAATTCCCTTTCGAAGGATTAGAAGCTGGTCTAGAAACAATCTAAGTGGAGCCATCATGCTTTTTGTTTGCTAGAAATCAGTAGGTTTGTTGTGGTCGAGTCAGCCTTGTTTGTGTTTGTATTTGTGTAGAATTCCCTTGTAGTTAGGATGTCAAACTGGTATTATAACAGCCAATACAATGATTATCCAACTGAACAATACGGACATTACTCTTTTTATGACCATAGTGTGAATAGTGGTTGGGAACGCCAATCTTTTGAAGGTTATGGGTCATACCATGGTGAGCCCAATTACTATCCACACGTGCATCAGTCTTACGAGCAAAGCGATCCTCCAATTTCTTTAGAAGAGTCTCTCAAGAGTTTCAATGAGTCAACACAGAAGTTTCACTTATTTATGAAAGAGACTTATAATATTCCGCTTCCAGAAGAGTCCGTAGAGCAGTCAACTAAGATATCTCTAGAAGAGTCCCTCAAGCAATTTACTGAGAGTACAAATAGGATTGTGGAAATATATGCTCAAGATAGTATTAAATTCCAATATAGTGTTCCCAATACCACCCTTGAAAATAAGGATATTTATTCGCATAATCAAGATGACGAGGTTAGAATTGGTAACACTACTTGTTTAAATGAGGTTCAACCATTTTCATGTTTTTATAATAATGATTATGATGAGGATAGTGTTGATGAAGAATTCGAAATAAATAGGCATAGTGATCAGGAATTTGTTACTCCGATTGAACTTTATAACGATAATATTATTTCTAGTTCAAATCCAAATAATTTTAATAATTATTCACCTATTCAAAAGGATGAGGATTTGTTACTACGAAGCCAATGATGGTTTAGAGGAACGAGTATATTTTGAGTCTTGCGATTTAGAAACAATAGACTTAGAAAAAGAAAATGAACTCGTAGAGATGAGTGAGGATGTACCGACTTAGAAGAATCAATTGACCATTTTCGGAATCGGATGACCTTGAAATTAGGGAAGTTGTGACTAGTCTTTCTAGAGACACTGAAAACTCTAAGTTTGGGGGTGATTATCATTCTCCATGTGCTTTAACTCTTAGAAAAGTCCCTAACTTGGGACTTGACATATGTGCCTCAACCATTTTAAAAGATTATCTTCATACACTTTTTCATGAACCTAGTTGTGTCCATAAAGATGTTCAGTTGTTAGAAACCCATCCTCTGGTTTATGTGCTTAACCCAGGCTATGATACCACGATTGAATTTGTTTTCCCACCAAAAACCTTCCTTCCAATTGTGGGAACGTATAAGATGTGTCAATTATTAAGTTTTGAGACTAAACCTAATTACTTTAGCAGATTAGGGTCGACACATTTGCTTAAGAATGACCACTACTGTGGTCAACTGTATGAGTCAAGTCGGATTGACTTCGAGGATCCGCAATTATTTAGGTTATTATTATGTGCTTCTAAGCTTTTATTTGAGTTTTTCCAGACTCTAGAACCTAAACATTCGGATTCAACTTTTGAGGAAATGCAACCCATGAAAATATGTTATCTAGATCCAGTTATAGAACCTGAACCTGAACCACAACTAGATGTAGTTGTCTTAATCAGGAAACTAGACAAGGGTGTGTTTTATTTGCTAATTTTCTTGGGATGTTGCAGATTCCTTTTACTAGTGATAGCCCTATTTGGTTTTGGGGATCCGTAATTATTTCGGCTATTACTTTACGATTCTATGAGGTGACTAATTCCTTCTGATGTCTGGCTGAAGACTTTAAACTTAGCACTTCTTGGGAGGTAACCCATGCTCTTGCAATGACCGGTTGTCAGCCGACACAAATATAATTACACTTTCTTACTACTCAAAATATAAATATAGCAAGGGCAAGAAAGGATCGATCCCACAGAGAGGTCTAGGTTGTCAAATTGTTTCGGTTCCCTATAAATAACACTGGTAGTTTTGTGATTATAATAAACTAAATAAAAGCAAATAAAGCAAAGCAAACAAATCAACTCAAGGATAAGAAGATATTGGTTAAGGATTTCGTTTTCATTCACAAACATGTTTTCAACACAATAACTAGAATTGATATTTTAATCTCAACTTTTATCAAAGACCCTAGAATACCTTGATCGCAAGAATATCCCGCTAATCTCCTCATGTCATCAACAAACACATTAAAAGATGCGAATATGAATTCTATCTAAAAGAACAACCTAACGTGTAAAAGCACTAATCAAGTTTAATTCCCTAGATGCATTAAGTTCTATGAAATCAGGCCAATCAAAGCAATCGAACGTGTAAAAGCACTAATCCGATTTAACAAAGTTTATGGTTCACAAATGATCATAAGAATATATCACTACAAACTATAATCATATTTATGCTACTTGCAATCCGGAATTATCACTTTTGCGTATAATAATCCTAATCTAGCAATAAAGATGAAGGCAAACTCAATCGATTCGCGACTCGACTAACAAGCATTCAAATCATGTAACAATATTAATGGTGAATCATAAACGATAATATGAGAGAAAACTAATTTATTGAATTAAAACCCATATTTGGAAATCCAACTTATTCCATAACCAATAATAAAACTCTAGCTCATATTCATGGAGTTCATAACAAGAAGAAAGAGAAAAGACTTTATGGTTCTAAACCCTAGAAAACAAAGTAGAGGTAAAAAGAATAATAAAAGATAATAAAAAGATATATGAGATTAGGTAAAAGTCCTCTCTTTTATATGTTTCTCTATTTCCATAAAGGATACTCCTTCCAATATTAGGTCTTCTCAAAACCCATCTCCAAGTGGTCCACCAAGCCCATGTGTGAGAAATACCCATGTGAAATTATGTCCAAAAAGCGTCGCCGGAAACTGGGATTACGGCCGGAAGTTGGCCGGAAAAGTCGCCGGAAAATGTCTCAGGTGACCGACAAAGTCCGCCCGGTCACCGGTCAACGGGTCGGATCGGTCGATTTAACTCGGGTCAAGGCACTGAATCAAAACGGGTCAAGTCAGGTTAGTGAGTCAGGCATGAGTCAGTGATCCATCTGAGTTAGTCATGTGAGTCAGGTTCTAACTCAGCTAGGCCTAGGCCATGTTTACTGAGCCGTTACGTTGCACCAAGATGGTGCATCATCGTTCCCGACCAAGATGGTGTGCATACTGCATTGCATTTTAGCTTCTGCAATTTCACATTCATCTTGATTTCACAAACTGAGCCATCTCCTTGAATCACTTTTGCAACTTCATTTCTTCTCATTAAATTCTGCAGCTCAGCTCCACCATTCTCTTGTCTGTAATTCAGTTCCAACTATCTTGCAAACCATTAGCAGCAACAATTCCTAGTCCTGCTCTAAATTGCAGTTCTGTCACAGCCAATTGCCACTGCGAACTAGCCACAGGCTTCACGGCCACATACTCAAACCTGCGATCTCATTTATCGCCAATACGACACTCCACCAAAACCTCATTCGGCACACATTCATTCAATCCCTTCCTGGCAAGCACACATATAATTGCACTGCAGTTCCATATCTCTGCACCTGTAGCTTCAGTCAAACATCAGAACAACACCAATCCACCCCTGCATTGCCATCAACATCATAACCTGCAACTTAGAATCAAGCCTTGAGCCAGTTGCTCACTCAGCTTCATTGTCAGCATCACAAGCCCCTTGCACTGCCATCACCTCTCAAGCTCCATTTGCATCAATAACAACCCATTCTCATTCTTGTACTTCTTAAATCCCTGCAATTCCTTGCAAGCTCCAATCCATTACTGAGTTTGTTGACATCTAGCCTGCACTCTGCCATCACAGACCACCACCAACAACAGCTATGCTTCAATTCCAGTCCATCTGACCAATTCATTACATTCCCTGTAATATTATTCCCAGCTGCTACTTGCAACTGCCAATCCATTGCAGTCCCACAATCTCTGTAACTTCTTCACATCTCATTTGTGGCAGCTTGTGGCTTCTCCATCCTTGGCTGTACCACCAGATTCCCATCATTTCCATTACCAAAACTATGGCAGCACAAATAGCAGCACCACTACCTGCTATCACTTAGTTCCACCACCAATGAACCCATCTGAGCAGCATAAACCAACACCACAAGAACAGCCATTCATCACTTAGATCCCAAAATACCATTTCCTGCATCTTCTCGGCTAACTCAACACACATCAAAACTTCACAGCTTCCATTCCTCTTCATATTCTCCAAATTTCATGATTCATTGGTGAAACTCATGTCTAATCCGAGACCCAAGACTCCATTTCCCAATTCTCCCAGAAACAGCTCCAATTCAAATCATCCTTCTGCCAAACACAAATTCAGCTCAAACCCATCTTTGAATTATCTTCTAACCTCCTTAATCAATGGCGGAAACAGCTTCTTCATCATTTTCAACTCAACATAAATTATCAAACCCTACATCTCAATTCTATTAATAATTCCAAATCCCCTTTTCTTAATCTGTACCAGATCTACGATCAACAGCGTCTCATCTTTCTCCCATTAAATCATCTCCTGCAACAATCGAACCTAAAAATCTCCATCAATCTCAACAGCAACTTCTCTTCATTTCTAATGGAGCCGTTGTTTTGGTTTCAGACCTAGAAGAAATGAATAACTCTTCTCTCAATTTTAGGGTATGTAATGAGTGAAATTGTTCAAGGCACCCACTGCTTGGATAAGGGCCACCTGAAAAATCCCTTGTTGATTTGAACTGTCAGTTCTGGGAAACTGACATCTTAATTTACGGCGTAACTCCTCTTGTGCAACCTAGCATGCGCCAAATATCGTCTGCGAGTTGACCTTTTTGCCGTTTTCGCTCCAATGACCCCAAAGTACCTAGTAACTCAAAATCAAACATAAGAGCCACAATTCACAAAGACAATAGCAAAGAAAGCATAAATACTAGATATAAAATTAGGTGTTTTAGACACCTATCAGATTCCCCCACACTTAGACTTTGCTAGTCCTCGAGCAAATCAAACAAAACAATAAAATACAACAACTCCGTGTCGTCGAGGCTACGGTCACTTTTATCATAAATAACAAGCCTTTAAACCCCTAGGTGTCCCTAGTGGACGAGTTATAGTCTCGTGAGGGTTTACTAGAGATATACCCACAAAACCTATTTTTCCAACTTATTAGTTCTCCGTAATGATAGCATCCAACGCGCTAAGAAGACATAGAGATTCTGCACACTAGTCATAAGAAGTTAGACACATAAATGAACAAAATCTCATTCTTAAAAGTTGAGAGAGAGATAACCATCCCTTGTCGACATAAATTCGGGTTCGAAGTGATCAAAAGTCTCGACTCTGCCTCACAAGAAAGGGTTTTATGAAATTGCTCTCAATAATAAACAGCTTTTTATGGGTCACACATGTGTCCAGGTAGGAATGAAGAGAGAATCCTGCGACACGTTGAATGGTAGGAAGGTAAAAACCCTCCGAGTATTTTGAAAACCCACATCTTTTATATATTTTTGAAAACCCATTTTTCTGACGATCTCTTCGAAAGGAAATCAACCATTTAACGAAGGTGGAAATATGCTTACTTACCGTGTATCCGTTCGGCGTGCAGCTAGCACCACTCTCACAACATCCATAGAAACGTCTTCGGTCTTCTATCGGTGTCTTCATCTTCGTCTTCGGTCTTCAACTCTTGATGATAACTCTCGAACTTCGTAGAATCTTGACAATGTAACTTTTTTCCTCTAATTCCTTATTGCTTGAAACTTCATTATAGATATTCCTTCTTTCCATTGGCTTTATTGAAAGAATACAAAAATAAAAACGAACTATACAAACCCAATTTTTTTTTTTTTTTTTTTTTTTTTCTGTTTTTTTTTTTTATAATTGTTTTTTTTTTTTCTTTTTTTTTTCTTTATAATAAGAAATAAAACAAATACAAAATAAAAATAAAACAAAATAACAAACCTAAAAATTTTCTCTTGTCTTTTTTTTCATTTTTTCTTCTTTTTTTTTCTAATTTTTTTTTCTTAAGACAAGAGAAAGTAGAATACAAATAAAATAAAAATACAAAGGCCATGGTGTAAGTGTTGTACCGCTTGATTCTTCACAACTTGTATGTCTTGATATCATAAACTTCTCGAACTCTCATCTTGATAATTTTCACACTTTTTTTTTTTATTGTTGCCTCAAACGTCTTCAACTTTCCTTGTAGATTTGTGATGCTCCTCTTGTTGATGATGATGGTGTTTCTATGGACCTGTTGGTGTAGAGAGAGATAAGGTGGATGGTGCTAACTGCGAACAAGATTACAAGTGGTATGTAAGTTAGCAATTCGATGTCACCATCATGATTGATAAAAATAGCACTTAAGAGATCAAAATAGTGCTTCTATGGTGGGAAGTTGGACAGCTCACCATTCTTCCCGGAATTTACGTACGGTGACACACACTCTAAAAGCACAAATTTAGACAGGTACAAAGAATTGAAGGTCGGTGCCTCACATTATGTAACATGGGTAGTCTCCACTATAGGGGACCACTACTCTAATACCGAATTCAGTCTGCACCTTATTTGCCACTGGCATGGTTAAATCCAACTTTAACTCTCATACAATTAAGAAACCCGATCATGTTCTCTGTCATCTCTAAGTTCAGTCACTATTATGAGATTCTCGATGTAATCTTAGCGACATGTATACTATGTGACTCTAAACTAACTACAAGTTGGAGTTTATTTATTCACTATTTACAAAAAAAATTGAAAATTTTGACTCAAAAAGGCTAAAAACTCTATATGCAAAAGACTCCCCCACACTTAAACTTCACATTGTCCTCAATGTGTAAAACCGAAAATTCTGAATTCTGACGTAACAGCAGATAAAACGCAAAAACTGTACAAATTGGTAAGGAATTTGGAAAAACTCCATTTCACAAAAGTTGTTCATCTACGTGTTTTCTACAAAGTGTCAAAAGGGCACAGTGTTTCGATAAACGGTCTGACAGTTATGGTCTCTGGACTGAACTACGTGCAGTCTGAATTTTTCTGACGAAAAGGTATTCGTCCTAATTCTCTTCTAAGATAGATTCCGGACTCAATGAAATTAAACATGGGGATGCAAATATGATATGAAAACTATAAAAATAAATAAATACAAGGGTTTAAGATACAAAACCTATGGGTTGCCTCCCATTTAGCGCTTGGTTTAAAGTCGTCAGCCCGACTATATCTTTGCAAGATTCATTCCCCATATACTAACAATCGGAAAAGTTGGGGATCCTTCCATAGAACCTGTTTTGCAAACACTAACTTCACACAAATATTAGTAATATAAAACAAAAGTGAAGCTATTGACCGATAAAAGCTTCCCCCACACTTATTCTTGTCCACACTTGGAAGTGTATAAAGAATATAGAAGTCGGGTACTTCCACGGTTTCTTGTTCCATAACCTGCATAATATGAGAATCAAATATCTCTAATGGCGGAAAACGAGAAACAAAGTCATTCAACAATATTCTCGAAGCACATACATTCAAACCAATAAGAGGTAAAGGAGAAGAAACAATAGGCAAAGGATTCGACAAACCTTGCACAATCTCTTGTATTACGGAATCCTCTTCATCCTTGAAAAACTCAAGTGAATTATTCACCTCTTTTATATCATGGTCCTCTATTAAACCTTGCAACCATTCTTCGTCCGTTTCTGCCGTAACCAAAGTGTCGACATAAACATCATCATTACAATCCTTTGCAAGCTCAATTGGGTCTTCCACAATATTGGTCATACCGGTCTCATTCTCAACACACTCCTCCTTTTTGTTGTAAGGCACATACTCTTTTGCGGATCCAAATTTTATTATAAGAAACTTTTTTAGAACACTCGAAAATGCATCATCCTCAAGCTCCACCCTTTGAATAGGCTCTTAATCATTATTAAGATCAATGCTCGAGTAATCTACACAAGTGTCATCATATTCCTCTTCGTCTACATCTTGATCCCAAAAAGACTCCTCGGAGATGTCACCATGAGTTGTTTCAAGCAATATATCATAATCACCGTCACTTTCATAGTCAACATAAGATTGTTCCTCGCTGAATTTAGTGTTGCTAATCTCGAACTCATCCTTTTGAATAGGTGAGTGATCATTATTAAGATCAAGAGTTGAGTTAGCTACACAATTATCAACAAAAGTCCCCAAAGATTGGCCGTTTTCAACATTAGCATCAATCAAATATTCATCACAAACCATATGCACATTAGAATTATCCATATCTTCCTTGTATTGATCAATGCCTCTTCGCAAGCTAGACATACCTTCACGAAGTTCTTGGAGTTGCTCGTTTGTAGTCTCTTTAGCTTTTTGAAATTCCTCTTGTAAAAAGGTGGAAACTTTGTCTATAAAATTAGAGACTTTTTGTTCACGAGCATAAGAATCCTCCCATCCTTGTTGTTGTTCACACACATACCCATCATAAGGTTGTTGAGGAAAACCATAAGGTTCCATGGAATATTGGTCATAACCAATGAATTGGTTTTGATTATATCCATGGAATTGGTAGTTGTCGTATTGTTGAGGTTGTTGAAAACCGTATTGATTGCTCCAATATGCTCCTTCCATGAGAAACAAGCACCTGAAATAAGATTCTCAAAACTAAGGTTAAAAACCAGAAAATAGGAAAAATAAAACAAAAACTAAAAACAAAAATAAGAAACCAAAAACAATTAACAACCGCTGCCTCCCCGGCAGCGGCGCCAAAATTTGACCGGTTGTCAGCCGACACAAATATAATTACACTTTCTTACTACTCAAAATATAAATATAGCAAGGGCAAGAAAGGATCGATCCCACAGAGAGGTCTAGGTTGTCAAATTGTTTCGGTTCCTTATAAATAACACTGGTAGTTTTGTGATTATAATAAACTAAATAAAAGCAAATAAAGCAAAGCAAACAAATCAAATCAAGGATAAGAAGATATTGGTTAAGGATTTCGTTTTCATTCACAAACATGTTTTCAACACAATAACTAGAATTGATATTTTAATCTCAACTTTTATCAAAGACCCTAGAATACCTTGATCGCAAGAATATCCCGCTAATCTCCTCATGTCATCAACAAACACATTAAAAGATGCGAATATGAATTCTATCTAAAAGAACAACCTAACGTGTAAAAGCACTAATCAAGTTTAATTCCCTAGATGCATTAAGTTCTATGAAATCAGACCAATCAAAGCAATCGAACGTGTAAAAGTACTAATCCGATTTAACAAAGGTTATGGTTCACAAATGATCATAAGAATATATCACTACAAACTATAATCATATTTATGCTACTTGCAATCCGGAATTATCACTTTTGCGTATAATAATCCTAATCTAGCAATAAAGATGAAGGCAAACTCAATCGATTCGCGACTCGACTAACAAGCATTCAAATCATGTAACAATATTAATGGTGAATCATAAACGATAATATGAGAGAAAACTAATTTATTGAATTAAAACCCATATTTGGAAATCCAACTTATTCCATAACCAATAATAAAACTCTAGCTCATATTCATGGAGTTCATAACAAGAAGAAAGAGAAAAGACTTCATGGTTCTAAACCCTAGAAAACAAAGTAGAGGTAAAAAGAATAATAAAAGATAATAAAAAGATATATGAGATTAGGTAAAAGTCCTCTCTTTTATATGTTTCTCTATTTCCATAAAGGATACTCCTTCCAATATTAGGTCTTCTCAAAACCCATCTCCAAGTGGTCCACCAAGCCCATGTGTGAGAAATACCCATGTGAAATTATGTCCAAAAAGCGTCGCCGGAAACTGGGATTACGGCCGGAAGTTGGCCGGAAAAGTCGCCGGAAACTGTCTCAGGTGACCGGCAAAGTCCGCCCGGTCACCGGTCAACGGGTCGGATCGGTCGATTCAACTCGGGTCAAGGCACTGAGTCAAAATGGGTCAAGTCAGGTTAGTGAGTCAGGCATGAGTCAGTGATCCATCTGAGTTAGTCATGTGAGTCAGGTTCTAACTCAGCTAGGCCTAGGCCATGTTGCACATGCCAGTTTTGTTGCACCAAGATGGTGCATCACTGTTCCAGCCAAGATGGCTGTGCATACTGCATTGCATTTTAGCTTCTGCAATTTCACATTCATCTTGATTTCACAAACTGAGCCATCTCCTTGAATCACTTTTGCAGCTTCATTTCTTCTCATTAAATTCTGCAGCTCAGCTCCACCATTCTCTTGTCTGTAATTCAGTTCCAACTATCTTGCAAACCATTAGCAGCAACAATTCCTAGTCCTGCTCTAAATTGCAGTTCTGTCACAGCCAATTGCCACTGCGAACCAGCCACAGGCTTAACGGCCACATACTCAAACCTGCAATCTCATTTATCGCCAATACGACACTCCACCAAAACCTCATTCGGCACACATTCATTCAATCCCTTCCTGGCAAGCACACATATAATTGCACTGCAGTTCCATATCTCTGCACCTGTAGCTTCAGTCAAACATCAGAACAACACCAATCCACCTCTGCATTGCCATCAGCATCATAACCTGCAACTCAGAATCAAGCCTTGAGCCAGTTGCTCACTCAGCTTCATTATCATCATCACAAGCCCCTTGCACTGCCATCACCTCTCAAGCTCCATTTGCATCAATAACAGCCCATTCTCATTCTTGTACTTCTTAAATCCCTGCAATTCCCTGCAAGCTCCAATCCATTACTGAGTTTGTTGACATCTAGCCTGCACTCTGCCATCACAGACCACCACCAACAACAGCTATGCTTCAATTCCAGTCCATCTGACCAATTCATTACATTCCCTGTAATATTATTCCCAGCTTCTACTTGCAACTGCCAATCCATTGCAGTCCCACAATCTCTGTAACTTCTTCACATCTCATTTGTGTGACTTGTGGCTTCTCCATCCTTGGCTGTACCACCAGATTCCCATCATTTCCATTACCAAAACTATGGCAGCACACATAGCAGCACCACTACCTGCTATCACTTAGTTCCACCACCAATGAACCCATCTGAGCAGCATAAACCAACACCACAAGAACATCCATTCATCACTTAGATCCCAAAATACCATTTCCTGCATCTTCTCGGCTAACTCAACACACATCAAAACTTCACAGCTTCCATTCCTCTTCATATTCTCCAAATTTCATGATTCATTGGTGAAACTCATGTCTAATCCGAGACCCAAGACTCCATTTCCCAATTCTCCCAGAAACTTGACTCCAATTCAAATCATCCTTCTGCCAAACACAAATTCAGCTCAAACCCATCTTTGAATTATTTTCGAACCTCCTTAATCAATGGCGGAAACAGCTTCTTCATCATTTTCAACTCAACAGAAATTATCAAACCCTACATCTCAATTCTATTAATAATTCCAAATCCCCTTTTCTTAATCTGTACCAGATCTACGATCAACAGCGTCTCATCTTTCTCCCATTAAATCATCTCCTGCAACAATCGAACCTAAAAATCTCCATCAATCTCAACAGCAGCTTCTCTTCATTTCTAATGGAGCCGCTGTTTTGGTTTCAGACCGAGAAGAAATAAATAACTCTTCTCTCAATTTTAGGGTATGTAATGAGTGAAATTGTTCAAGGCACCCACTGCTTGGATAAGGGCCACCTGAAAAATCCCTTGTTGATTTGAACTGTCAGTTCTGGGAAACTGACATCTTAATTTCCGGCGTAACTCCTCTTGTGCAACCTAGCATGCGCCAAATATCGTCTGCGAGTTGACCTTTTTGCCGTTTTCGCTCCAATGACTCCAAAGTACCTAGTAACTCAAAATCAAACATAAGAGCCACAATTCACAAAGACAATAGCAAAGAAAGCATAAATACTAGATATAAAATTAGGTGTTTTAGACACCTATCATGCAACACGGTAATATCTTTCCTTACTCTTTTCTTCAAGTGGTGACAGTTTCTCATTGTTCATGCTTTTAATTTCATCTTTAGAACATTGAGGACAATGTTAGATTTAAGTTTGGGGGTATAGGAGAAACTTTTTAGTTGCAATAAATAAACTCCAGAGACTAGAAATTTATGCTTATTAAGGTTGGCACTAACTAATCTAAGTGGATGGGAACATCTTGGTTGTAGGAGTTAAGGAACCAATCTGATTAGATGGAAACATCTAAAGAGTCTATTCATAAAAGCACAGAGCTCAGGTGTTAGAAAAAGAAAACGTGGTAGTTTCGCCATATCCTCGTGATGGAAACATCGAAAGAATCCTGATCACTTCTTTTATTTTTCTCTTTACCATTGCTAGGGTGAAATAGAGTGACTGAGATACCAAAAAAAAAAAAAAATACAAAAAAAAAAAAAAAAGATCAGACCACTAGACCAACCGGAATAAATACAATAAAGTCGACCACTGGTACCCTTGTATATGCCAGCTGAGTTGACCTAGAGTTAGGATTATCGACCACTTTGGTTCCCTTGTATATGCCAAGTGTGTTGATATTAGTCCCAGAACCAGTGTCTCAGTCCATTAGGATAGGTTCACCTGAGTCAACATCATCCACGTTTTTCTATCTTCTTAATCTATCCATGTGATTGGTTGACTCCGATTTATGATGTCCAGAAATATCTGAGTAGAGCTCTGTCACTTTATATGAATTTCAGTATGCTTGAGTGCAAACTCGTGTACAGCAATTGAAATTTCGCATCAGGTTACTTCCTCCTGTAGTCAATAAGTATGCCAACTAAGGAGATTCTTTAGTGCCTTCCAAGGTTCTGTAGATAGCTAGGGTGGAGTAAAGGTTTTGTGGGTACACCTGCGGTAAACCCTCAGGAGACAACACTCCGCCACTAGGGCCACCTAGCGGTTTAACGGCTTCTTTGCACGTGCTTAGTGTAGTCATTTTATTTTTATTAGTTTTGCTCGAGGACTAGCAAATAATAAGTTTGGGGGTATTTGATAGACGCATTTATGTGTCTAATTTTTCCTCAATGTTTCGTATTGTTAGTACTCGTTTTCGTCCTTATTATGGTGTTTTGTGTGTTTGTAGGTATTTTTTGGAAATAAATATTGTTGGAAAAATTCGGCTCGAAAAGTTGCTCGGAGCACCTCCGGAAGACAGTGTTATTCGGACTCTCGTCTTTGGATAAGGGGTAACCCAATTGCTAAGGGGCACCCCAAGGAGGCACCTGCTATTCGCACCCTAGAACAGGATAGGGGGACACCATCTTCATCGTTTGAAAGTTGGTTTTGGCGGGAAATGGAGTTCTTAACTGGTAGAAATTAGGGTTGGAATTTGGACCGGTTTTGAGACGACTAAAGGGCTGGAATTGATTGGGTATCTTCCTTTGGGCCTAACAGGGCTGGTATGGGTCGACAGGTCGTCTAAATTTGGCTGGAATTTTCGCGAGAAGAAAAACAGGGCAGCACACGCCGGAGGAGATATTCACGGGATTTCGCGAGCAGCAAAGGTGTTTGCACGTTTCTGGCAGACCCTAACAACTTTCTGGAGTGTGAAGGAGTTAAATATAGCAATTTGGAAGCTTTAAATCGCGTGGAGAAATCAAAATTCGAGATTATTTCCTAAAACAGGCCGTGAAGAATATTGAGAATTATTTGAAGTTATGGCGAGTTATATCGGGGCTGTTGGGTTATAAATAGTTGCTGAGATATCATAGAGAGGAGACGGAGAGATTGGGAGAGTTGTAGAGCACCAGAAAGCCAAAAAAATCGAGTTGCAGAAACTGCCATTGCTGCTGGTGTGAAGAACACGAAGAACATCAACGCACAGGGGACCGTCGTTCTTCTACAGTGATAAACGACACTTAAGTGAGGGTCGTAGTTTAGGAGCAGACTTAAATCAACAGTGACAACGACATCGTTACAGAATGCAGATCGGTTTGTAACAAATAAAATCAGTTACAAACCCGGTTTTATAATTTCTTCTCCCTTTTCATCTTTGTAAACACCCTTTGAGCAATAATAATGAATTTTGAGCGTGTTTCCAACATGATGAGCTAGACCCCATTACTGGGACGACGGAGGAAGACAAATTTCATACATGGGTAATTTTAATTAATTCTTTTTATGACTTTTGCACTAATTAAAAATTGAATTATGATTTGATTAAATTAGTTATTATTTTATTAGATGGGTCATGCTTGCTTAAATGTTTGATGTCCCATGCTTACGATTTATAACTAATATTTTGAGAATCTACCTTGGCAAAAATAAGAGTCCATGTTTTTATTTGTTGAGCGATAATTGTTAAAAGAATTAATATTTGAACCTTTTGTTATGAGTTTGGCCGAATCCTGAGTCCCAGCCCATCTCTTCATCTTGTGACAATATTTGTATATATTTTTCTTTTATTTTCTTTTATTAATTCAATCTCGTCAAGTCCGAGTGAACGACAACCTTACTACCACTTTCTACAACATTATTGAGTCACATCAATTTTTGGCGCCGCCGACGCGGACTTGTGTATAGATTTGTTTTTATGTTTTATTTTTCTTTTTATTATTTTTGTTCTTTTTTACGCGTTTTGGTATTTCTGTTTGCTTTCAGATTTGGAGTGAAGCGATAGAAAAAGAGAAAGTGCTGAAAAGGAAAGCAAAGCCAAAATAGGACAGAAAATAGAGATCCGAACGGAGTGAAGAAGAAAATTTTGTATATAGTGTAATTATTATTTTTATTTTTTTTAGAAACTGTAATTAGGTAATTATTTTTGTAATTTTTATTTTTGAACTTTTAAATTTTTGGACTTTATTTTTGGACTATTGGACATTATTAATTTTAAACCCTAAGGAAGGGTTAGTTTAAATAAAAACTGCACATGGAAGGACGACAGTTACGATACTGTCTCGGCCCCTCGGGTTCGCACACGTCATAGGAGTCGTGGCCCGAGTCGACCTCAACGGTTCATCCCCCGTCTGGAACGGGAGGTAAGAATTCTAAACACCCGCGAATCCCCTGTCAGCGGGTTTACTGGATGATTTTGTATGCATATATGTTGAGGACCTGAAATCGGATTTAATTTTCTAGTAAAGGGCAAGGCCTGGCCATATCAAGATAAGGACTCGGATTTCATCACCGTTTTCCTTCTTGCCCGCCTTAGGAACACGTAACCTACGCGAACCTAAGCCTTAAAATAGTGACTAGAACGAGACCGATAGGGTAACGAGCTTAACAGGAAAGTTATTCGAAAAATATTGGTTACTCTTTAAGCATACTTCGAAGTTCATGATGGTTTTGTGAGTTGAATGCGTGACTGCGCCGCCTTGTAATGCGGGGAGGCCTTGGGTATCAAAGCTCCACGCAGCTTCCCTCGCCTCTATTCAACTTACTTCAACTCGGATTGATTCCAGAGGGGTCTGCTTAAATTGTAACGAATTCCCTTTCGAAGGATTAGAAGCTGGTCTAGAAACAATCTAAGTGGAGCCATCATGCTTTTTGTTTTCTAGAAATCAGTAGGTTTGTTGTGGTCGAGTCAGCCTTGTTTGTGTTTGTATTTGTGTAGAATTCCCTTGTAGTTAGGATGTCAAACTGGTATTATAACAGCCAATACAATGATTATCCAACTGAACAATATGGACATTACTCTTTTTATGACCATAGTGTGAATAGTGGTTGGGAACGCCAATCTTTTGAAGGTTATGGGTCATACCATGGTGAGCCCAATTACTATCCACACGTGCATCAGTCTTACGAGAAAAGCGATCCTCCAATTTCTTTAGAAGAGTCTCTCAAGAGTTTCAATGAGTCAACACAGAAGTTTCACTTATTTATGAAAGAGACTTATAATATTCCGCTTCCAGAAGAGTCCGTAGAGAAGTCAACTAAGATATCTCTAGAAGAGTCCCTCAAGCAATTTACTGAGAGTACAAATAGGATTGTGGAAAAATTTGCTCAAGATAGTATTAAATTCCAATATAGTGTTACCAATACCACCCTTGAAAATAAGGATATTTATTCGCATAATCAAGATGACGAGGTTAGAATTGGTAACACTACTTGTTTAAATGAGGTTCAACCATTTTCATGTTTTTATAATAATGATTATGATGAGGATAGTGTTGATGAAGAATTCGAAATAAATAGGCATAGTGATCAGGAATTTGTTACTCCGATTGAACTTTATAACGATAATATTATTTCTAGTTCAAATCCAAATAATTTTAATAATTATTCACCTATTCAAAAGGATGAGGATTTGACTAGAGATACCCCCGTTTTAGACGATGTAGTATTTCCTTTTGATTACGAAGCCAATGATGGTTTAGAGGAACGAGTATATTTTGAGTCTTGCGATTTAGAAACAATAGACTTAGAAAAAGAAAATGAACTCGTAGAGATGAGTGAGGATGTACCTGACTTAGAAGAATCAATTGACCATTTTCAGGAATCAGATGACCTTGAAATTAGGGAAGTTGTGACTAGTCTTTCTAGAGACACTGAAAACTCTAAGTTTGGGGGTGATTATCATTCTCCATGTGCTTTAACTCTTAGAAAAGTCCCTAACTTGGGACTTGACATATGTGCCTCAACCATTTTAAAAGATTATCTTCATACACTTTTTCCTGAACCTAGTTGTGTCCATAAAGATGTTCAGTTGTTAGAAACCCATCCTCTGGTTTATGTGCTTAACCCAGGCTATGATACCACGATTGAATTTGTTTTCCCACCAAAAACCTTCCTTCCAATTGTGGGAACGTATAAGATGTGTCAATTATTAAGTTTTGAGACTAAACCTAATTACTTTAGCAGATTAGGGTCGACACATTTGCTTAAGAATGACCACTACTGTGGTCAACTGTATGAGTCAAGTCTGGTTGACTTCGAGGATCCGCAATTATTTAGGTTATTATTATGTGCTTCTAAGCTTTTATTTGAGTTTTTCCAGACTCTAGAACCTAAACATTCGGATTCAACTTTTGAGGAAATGCAACCCATGAAAATATGTTATCTAGATCCAGTTATAGAACCTGAACCTGAACCACAACTAGATGTAGTTGTCTTAATCAGGAAACTAGACAAGGGTGTGTTTTATTTGCTAATTTTCTTGGGATGTTGCAGATTCCTTTTACTAGTGATAGCCCTATTTGGTTTTGGGGATCCGCAATTATTTCGGCTATTACTTTACGATTCTATGAGGTGACTAATTCCTTCTGATGTCTGGATGAAGACTTTAAACTTAGCACTTCTTGGGAGGTAACCCATGCTCTTGCAACACGGTAATATCTTTCCTTACTCTTTTCTTCAAGTGGTGACAGTTTCTCATTGTTCATGCTTTTAATTTCATCTTTAGAACATTGAGGACAATGTTAGATTTAAGTTTGGGGGTATAGGAGAAACTTTTTAGTTGCAATAAATAAACTCCAGAGACTAGAAATTTATGCTTATTAAGGTTGGGACTAACTAATCTAAGTGGATGGGAACATCTTGGTTGTAGGAGTTGAGGAACCAATCTGATTAGATGGAAACATCTAAAGAGTCTATTCATAAAAGCACAGAGCTCAGGTGTTAGAAAAAGAAAACATGGTAGTTTCGCCATATCCTCGTGATGGAAACATCGAAAGAATCCTGATCACTTCTTTTATTTTTCTCTTTACCATTGCTAGGGTGAAATAGAGTGACTGAGATACCAAAAAAAAAAATACAAAAAAAAAATACAAAAAAAAAAAAAGACCTGACCACTAGACCAACCGGAATAAATACAATAAAGTCGACCAATAACTTACCAAACTAACCACATCTTCAACCAATAATACCCTTGTATATGCCAGCTGAGTTGACCTAGAGTTAGGATTATCGACCACTGGTTCCCTTGTATATGCCAGTGTGTTGATATTAGTCCAGACCAGTGTCTCAGTCCATTAGGATAGGTTCACCTTAGTCAACATCATCCACGTTTTTCTATCTTCTTAATCTATCCATGTGATTGGTTGACTCCGGTTTATGATGTCCAGAAACTATCTGAGTAGAGCTCTGTAACTTTATATGAATTTTAGTATGCTTGAGTGCAAACTCGTGTACAACAATTGAAATTTCGCATCAGGGTACTTCCTCCTGTAGTCAATAAGTATGCCAACCAAGGAGATTCTTTAGTTCCTTCCAAGGTTCTGTGTAGATAGCTAGGGTCTGGAGTAAAGGTTTTGTGGGTACACCTCTGGTAAACCCTCCGGAGACAACACTCCGCCACTAGGGCCACCTAGCGGTTTAATAGCTTGCTGCACGTGCTTAGTGTAGTCATTTTATTTTTATTAGTTTTGCTCGAGGACTAGCAAATAATAAGTTTGGGGGTATTTGATAGACGCATTTATGTGTCTAATTTTTCCTCAATGTTTCGTATTGTTAGTACTCGTTTTCGTCCTTATTATGGTGTTTTGTGTGTTTGTAGGTATTTTTTGGAAATAAATATTGTTGGAAAAATTCGGCTCGAAAAGTTGCTCGGAGCACCTCCGGAAGACAGTGTTATTCGGACTCTCGTCTTTGGATAAGGGGTAACCCAATTGCTAAGGGGCACCCCAAGGAGGCACCTGCTATTTGCACCCTAGAACAGGATAGGGGGACACTATCTTCATCGTTTGAAAGTTGGTTTTGGCGGGAAATGGAGTTCTTAATTGGTAGAAATTAGGGTTGGAATTTTGGACCGGTTTTGAGACGACTAAAGGGCTAGAATTGATTGGGTATCTTTCTTTGGGCCTAACAGGGCTGGTATGGGTCGACTGGTCGTCTAAATTTGGTTGGAATTTTCGCGAGAAGAAAAACAGGGCAGCACACGCCGGAGGAGATATTCACGGGATTTCGCGAGCAGCAAAGGTGTTTGCACGTTTCTGGCAGACCCTAACAACTTTCTGGAGTGTGAAGGAGTTAAATATAGCAATTTGGAAGCTTTAAATCGCGTGGAGAAATCAAAATTCGAGATTATTTCCTAAAACAGGCCGTGAAGAATATTGAGAATTATTTGAAGTTATGGCGAGTTATATCGGGGCTGTTGGGTTATAAATAGTTGCTGAGATATCATAGAGAGGAGACGGAGAGATTGGGAGAGTTGCAGAGCACCAGAAAGCCAAAAAAATCGAGTTGCAGAAACTGCCATTGCTGCTGGTGTGAAGAACACGAAGAACATCAACGCACAGGGGACCGTCGTTCTTCTACAGTGATAAACGACACTTAAGTGAGGGTCGTAGTTTAGGAGCAGACTTAAATCAACAGTGACAACGACACTGTTCAGAACAGATCGGTTTGTAACAAATAAAACTGTTACAAACCCGGTTTTATAATTTCTTCTCCCTTTTCATCTTTGTAAACACCCTTTGAGCAATAATAATGAATTTTGAGCGTGTTTCCAACATGATGAGCTAGACCCCATTACTGGGACGACGGAGGAAGACAAATTTCATACATGGGTAATTTTAATTAATTCTTTTTATGACTTTTGCACTAATTAAAAATTGAATTATGATTTGATTAAATTAGTTATTATTTTATTAGATGGGTCATGCTTGCTTAAATGTTTGATGTCCCATGCTTACGATTTATAACTAATATTTTGAGAATCTACCTTGGCAAAAATAAGAGTCCATGTTTTTATTTGTTGAGCGATAATTGTTAAAAGAATTAATATTTGAACCTTTTGTTATGAGTTTGGCCGAATCCTGAGTCCCAGCCCATCTCTTCATCTTGTGACAATATTTGTATATATTTTTCTCTTATTTTCTTTTATTAATTCTTAAAATCAATCTCGTCAAGTCCGAGTGAACGACAACCTTACTACCACTTTCTACAACATTATTGAGTCACATCAACAACCTGCTACACGTTTTCCACGAAAACACTCGAGACATTAAACATGTCATAAACTGGGGGATACTCATCAGGGTATTGGTCTGGCGGTTTACAGCGTGCGGCGTGCAATGCGCCCGTTACAAGAAAGTGTCATAAAGTAGGACAATTAGTAGTGGTGAAAAGTAACAGTGTAAACAATTCATTTCCTTCATCATGGAAGCGTAATGACTGACGGTTACACGGATTCACTTCCCTCATCATGGAAGCATAACGTCTGACGGTTACACGTTACTCTATTCTTCCACCACTCAATCGTTTCCACTTCCTACGAGACCAGGGTACGTTTCAATATGACTTGTATAAATAGGCTTCATCTATTTTCACCAAACAACAAGTTTGGGTCAGCAACAATACAGTATCTAGAAATCACCTGATAACTTTCCATTCTGCTAACCAGTTCTAATTCCGATACAAGTCATAAAACAAACCACACCTTCAGAATCAACTATTCTGGTCTCAACACTCTCTTCGCTTCCCTCCCTAAGACCAACCCTTCTCCTTCACTTTGTAACTGAAGCAAGCCTGGAACGACCATTTCTTGGTTTAGTCCAGGATTGTATAGATTGATCTCTCGAATCAAAAGTACCCCCGTGCAGTACATTGTTTAGAGTTTAGATTTGTTTCTCATCCACACACCCAAAATTACCAAAATCAGCAGAATCGGTTTTTACCCACAAACACCTGCTTCAGCTGTATTCAAGCACTTGTAGAACTCCTAGCAGAACATCGATTCTCTTTAGGAATTCTTCTCGTATAACTTCTAGCAGAACACAAATTCTATTTAGAAGTTGTTCCCGAAAATCTTCTGGCAGAACAAAGTTCTCTTCAGAACATACAACAACACGGTTGATACTTTTCGATCTTTTGTTTTCACAAAACATCGAATCGATTTCCCTTTAGATGTAAATCAAGGTTTTGGAAATCTTGCGTTTGTTTTGAGAAAAATAATTACTAGGTAAAAGTAATATCAAAACAAACTTGTAGATTAGGGTTTATTACACTCTTCAAGAAAAGGAAGAGAAACCTAATTATTCTACAACAAGAACAACTAGTATATATAAATCTAGAGATATCTTGTTTAAAGATTCTTAAGGATTTTTACGAGATACCTTAATCGAAGTTTTCTTTCTAGTTCCGATTTCGACTAACAGATGTTGGTATACGATCGAGAATTGAAATCTATCAAAACCTAGGGTTTATGATCAACAACTCTTGAATGGTCTTATATCAGAAGAGAAGACCTTAG
The DNA here is from genome assembly GCA_023531295.1 of Papaver armeniacum. Taxonomy (NCBI): domain Eukaryota; kingdom Viridiplantae; phylum Streptophyta; class Magnoliopsida; order Ranunculales; family Papaveraceae; genus Papaver; species Papaver armeniacum. The sequence goes on from JAJJWW010015571.1 coordinate 292,591, forward strand.
GATAGACAAGAGGTGAAAAACCTAGATTACAAGTTGTATAATCAACCACGAAGATTAAATCCAACTCGGCTTTATGATCCCCAATACAAAGACTTTTATCTCACTCTTTTTCATGAAGAACATAAGACATGGAAAACAACCTTATGAAGCTTACACCAATTTTCCAAAGGGGATGAAAACGTGTAGCACTCATGAACCCTTTATTTATAGTGAAAGGTAACTTGAAAGCTAAGCAAAGCTATTTTCCTTTTTCAAGACTCTCCTAATTTTGGGAGTCTTTCCTAAGTTACAACTCTTGCCAAAATAATTAAATAATTAATTAATTTAGCAAATATTGTATTTATGTGAATAAATCACAGTCTATCTTAGGAAGGAATCATAAACACTTTAATATGGTAATCAAATATGTTTGGATTAATAGACATCTTGCCTAGATAAGGAAACATCAAAAACTTGACTAAAAAAGACTTCTGGTCACGTAATTGGGCTCAAGTCCGTGAACCATTACAAATAGTTCATGGATTGTTTCCTACTAACGAAGTGTAACAATTACAACAACACTTATTGTTACTTTAATAAAATCACTCATAACTTTATCGTTATGACTTAGAATTGACTGATTCTTGGCTCGTTGAATTCGTAAGCTCATTCACTATAACATGAGAACCTTTCCAGGGATAAAGGTGAAAATGAGGGGGTCTAACAACCACACCCAATAACTCATTTGGCAATCTAAGAGGACTTACTCCAATACACTTTCTAGAGAATCAACTAGACAGTCAGACTCAATCTAGAGTAAAGTATATCAAAGAGTTTAATATCTCTGTTTCACAATGTAATCAGCAAATCAAACAGATAGAAATCCGCGAGCCTGATTATTATGTGAAACAACTTGAACGGTACCAAAGACCAATGTTCAAGTGTCAATTAATGTAAATCAACAACCCAAGGTTGGATATTCTAATTGATTGATCTTAACGCACAACCTGTGATATTTTAATTATATAGCAAAATATAATGCGGAATAGAAATAACACAGACACCAGAATTTCGTTAACGAGGAAACCGCAAATGCAGAAAACCCCAGGACCTAGTCCAGATTGAACACCACACTGTATTAAGCAGCTACAGACACTAGCCTACTACCAATTAACTTCAGACTGGACTGTAGTTGAACCCTAATCAATCTCACACTGATTCAAGGTACAGTTGCGCTCCTTACGTCTCTAATCCCAGAAGGATACTACGCACTTGATTCCCTTAGTTGATCTCACCCACAACCAAGAGTTGGTACGACCCTGTAGATGGTGGATTTTCGACAAAGGCTAAAATCGTAAACCCATAATTATATGAACTTCTGATCCAGCAATCAGACGCGAGTATTGAGACACGGGTCTCTCATCGAACCTCTGACTGAGAATACTGTCTCTCAGAGTACATGCAGATATATAGTCTCTCGGCTGGACAACGACATATCTGTATTGAGACACGGGTCTCTCATTAAACCTCTGACTGAGAATATTGTCTCTCAGAGTACATGCAGATATGTAGTCTCTCGTCTGGACAACGGCATATCTGTATTGAGACACAGGTCTCTCATCGAACCTCTGACTGAGAATACTGTCTCTCAGAGTACATGCAGATATGTAGTCTCTCGGCTGGACAACGGCATATCTGTATTGAGACACGGGTCTCTCATCGAACCACTGACTTAGAATACTGTCTCTCAGAGTACATGCAGATATGTAGTCTCTCGGCTGGACAACGACATATCTGTATTGAGACATGGGTCTCTCATCGAACCTCGGCGAGAATACTGTCTCTCACAGTACATGCAGATATGTAGTCTCTCGGCTAGACAACGGCATATCTGTATTGAGACACGGGTCTCTCATCGAACCTCTGACTGAGAATACTGTCTCTCAGAGTACATGCAGATATGTAGTCTCTCGGCTAGACAACGACATATCTCATGAATACTGAACGCTTCAGTAATTACTTCTATATAGAATCACGAGATTGACGGCTCCTAGACAGCTTGCCTGCTAGTATAGAGCGATAACGTCTTCAGGATACAAACAACAGTTTTCCCTGACTATATAAAGGATATGATGCTTCAACAAGCTCATGTCGCTCAGAATAATTAATGCTCCTAGACAGCTTGCTTGCTAGTATAAAGCCATCAATTAATTATTCCTAAATTCTTGGATTCATCCACTGAATTTCTGAAAATATTCAAATATTTTCGTAATATTTCGTTACTTCAATCTATGGTTCTTCCCAACATAATTCCATGGGTTAGTAATAAATATTCAACGTACGGGCGTCTGAGCTACCTCCGAGTAAGCCCCGATTTAAATGGTACAAGTGTACTCAACGACGATGCACTAACAATCACCGCACGAACGAGTATTTCAAAATACGACGAAACGATGAACCTATGCAAATATGAAGGAAAATAATAAATAATTAAATATTGACCAAGGCGCTAGGGGATTGGGCTCACCGACCGGCCGGCTATACCATGGCCAATCCCACGCCAGTTTTATATTTTTTCATATTTTTTCATTATTTTCCTTGAGTTCATGAAAATCCTTTCACTTGAACAAATATCCTTCGTTTTGAGGAAACTCCTCGGATTCATGGTGTTTCCTTCGCACCAAGGAAATAATATAAAATTGGGAAAAATATGGTGGGGCCGTGATCATTGGCCAACCGGCCATGCCTTGATTCCGGCCGGCCCCACACCTCATGGTTCCATAATATTTTATTATTATTTCCCTAATTTCATGAAAACTCCTTAATTTCATGGTATTTTCACAAATCCATGAAAGATAATATAAAATTAGGTAAACCCGTGGAACCGGGCCCAAGCAGGCCGGCCATGCCCTATCCGATCCCACACGCTCCTTTATTTTATTATTATTATTTTAAGTTTTCCTTGGTCCCATGAAATTCCTTGATTTCATGGTATTTCCCTCAAATTATGAAAATTCCTTCAAATCATGGAAAAATATATAAAAAATACATAAAATTAAGGAAAACTCATGGGACCGGGCCCAAGCCGGCCGGCCATGCCCTAGCCAGTCCCACACGCCCTTGTTTTTATTATTTTAATATTATTTGCTTCCTTGATCCCATGGAAACTCCTTCACTTCAAGGAAACTCCTTGATTTCAACAAATTCCCTAAATTCATGATATTTTCATAAATTCATGAAAAATAATATAAAATTAGGAAAAGGCACCACGGGACCATGGTCATTGGCCGTCCGGCCATGCCTTGGCCTCAGTGGTCCCATGCCTCATCATTCCTTTATTTTATAATTATTTTCCTTCATCTCATGAGTTTTCCTCAGTTTCAGCAAAACCCTAATTTTGTCATATTTTCTCGAATGGATGCTCAAATGCACGCCAGAAAATATCAAAATTCTCAGGATTGAGACACGGACGTCTTGACGACAAAAGCATGTTACCTTGATCGACCAAGGTTGGCTTTGTGGCTTGCAGAGAGCCGGTCCCATGTATTTTCATAAATTGACCTAATTTGCACAATTGCACACATATTGGGTCCAAAACTTTTCCAAATAAATTTTGGATTTTCATGAAGTGATCGTCATTCGATCCCGTGACCGCCCAGGGCTGATTTCATGACCCCTTGGTCAGTCCCTCACCTCTTCATAATTAGTTAGGTTTTATCACCTAAGGCTCATGCATTTTCGAATAAATGATTAAACCAGCATTTAATCATTCTTTCATCAACAAGTCACCAACTCTTCAAGAGGTCTTGGTATTTGCTCACGTAAGCATATGGGTGTTACATTATCGACTCACGGTCTCATGTAACTGGTCCTTCCTTCGTTCCATGGTTAAATTCTTAATAAACCATGAAGTGGTCATCAATTGATCAAATTAGGGTTTCTAAGTCCAAGGATCATAATTCCATATTCAAACACTAATAACTTTACGACGATTTCATGATCAGTATTCTTATTAATTATGCTCGGTTCAACTACCAGTATTTTAATTAATATTTTATTTTGGTCACGCTACCAATAATTCATCAGATGAACAACATTTGCTCAGACGAGCAATATTTTCTCAAACCAAGGAATATTGGTTCAACTCTCAATATCCAGCAATTCATCGAATAAACAACACTTGCTCACCTCAACGAGAGAATTACACCACTGTCTCAGCAGACACGTTCAATTCATGAGTTTCAGAACATTTTGGCAAATCATGTTCAACTCAGCAACTACATGGACTCATCGTCCCATAAAGTCATGAAGTCAGCAACTGACTAATTAACCACGAGACGTCAATCGTGTCACTTGGGGGATATCAACTAGGGTTTTGGTCTGGCGGTCTACGACACGTGTGTTCAAACACACGATGGAATGTGAGAAAGTCGTGCAATCAGTTGAAGGAATTAACAAAGTAGTGGATGGAAAATCGACCAAGTCTCCGCACGATGAGCAACTGGTTTCAAACACGATTTCCATTTCCCCACTCCTCGATTCCATCAACTGTCACACTTCATGGGATCATGGTGTCTACAATTACAGCAATATAAATAAGTCTCTGAATCATGATTGAAATGAGAATCTCACGTCTTATAGACAACACGAGCTCAACAACTCATCAATTGAGTAACTTCAATCTTTCAGAACTTATCATATTCAGAATTCACAACACACCTACAATCTTCGATTACCATTGATTCCACACATTTCTCAGCTTCAAACCTACATATCGACCCATCCTCTCCTGTGACCGAATTTACTCTGGAAATAGCCATTGTCTTGGTTTAGGCCGGAGTACTACAGATTGATCTCTCGAATTCAAAGCACTCCCTTCTTGCAGTGCATCTGTGTGAGGTTGAACATTTCGCTCGGTTCAAGGAGTCTCCTCCATATGGTCGTCTCCTCAATTCCATAAAAACCAGCAAATCGTTTTGCCCCATCTACAAACCCAAAGTCGAAGACTTGATAGACAAATCTGTCTCACACAGAAAAGTCTATAAGATTGAATAATCTGTCTCCAACAGAAATACCCAAGAGTTTTTGTTCCGTATTTTGATAAATCAAGGTGAACAGGAACCAATCGATAACCCGGACTTATATTCCTAAAGAACAACCTAGAATTATCAATCACCTCACAATAATCTTAATCGACTAGCGAAAGAAGATATTATGGAATCACAAATGATGAGACAAAGTGGTTGTGATTACTTTTCTATCTTGCCTATCGGAGATATAAAATCTCGAGCCAATTATTTCAATTGTACTCAACACGATAGAAACAACAAGATCAGATCACGCAACTACAAAGATAATAGTTGGGTCTGGATTCACAATCCCAATGAAGTCTTCAAGTCGTTAACCTACACGGTCTCGAGAAGAAACCTAAGGTTAAAGGAGAATCGAATATAGTTATACAACTAGTAGCACACATGAGGTATGGGGATTAGGTTTCCCAGTTGCTAGAGTTCTCCTTTATATAGTTTTCAAATCAGGGTTTGCAATCTAAGTTACCTTGGTAACAAAGCATTCAATATTCATCGTTAGATGAATAACCTGATTCTCCCAAGCTAATATCTTTCAACCGTTAGATCGAACTTAGCTTGTTAAACACAAATAAAATGTAACCTCACTTAGGTTTATGTAACCATACCTAAACGTGTACACCGTGTTGGTTCACAAATAGTTAACCGAGGTTATCCATATGATTACTCTCATATCAACCTTATTCATCTTAACCATAACTAGTTCAAATGACTCAAATGAAACTAGTTAAAGAGTTGTTCAATTGCATAGAAAACACAATTGAAACCAAATTGGTTTGATTCACTTGAATCAATCATGAACATTATAGCCACGGTTTGTAAAGATTGCATTTATGATTTAAATGTTTACGTCCATGAACTGACCGATTTGACAAAGTAACCAGCTTAAGTATGCGTACAGGTATGCGTACTTAAGCAACCGGATTTGAGTTTGTTTAGTTTCCAAACTCAGCAGAAATTTTCGGTTCGAAAACTTCCGCCAGTATGCGTACGAGTACACATACTTAACCTGTCTCCTTCACCAATTTCGTATACACACATATGCATACACTTGGATCCCGGTTTATGGATTTATACACTGATGCGCGAACACACTATATATGCTTATATACAAAGATGGTTACATTCTTAACTCTTTATTCCAATCATTGAAACATTCTTCTATAATGATAGTAGCCGTTTTCACATAGTATTAGCATCAAAGCAATTTTCAAGATATTGAAATAATCATTATCGAAACATTCCAAGCCTACATCAAATGATTGTATCACACAAACCAAGTAAGATGTTACTCGGAAATTTTCTCATTATATAAGATGAACTTGGTCGAAGCGAAAGCTTACCAACACATATTTCGAGAAATATGTAAGCGAGATATACTCAGCTCGAAATCTCAAATGTGTATAGAGAAAACTATATCGTAACACGACTTATGTCTCAATATAGGAGATAGTAGAAATAGACTTTCCAAGTGATAGATGAGTTCAAGTCTCCACATACCTTTTGTCGAAGAAGTTCCACAAGCTCCCTTTAGTAGTTCTTCGTATTCAAATGATGAACTCTGTGAAATCTAAGCTCAACTACACTATCTATGTCCTAGTCCAAGAAATCTATAAATAGGCTAGAAATCAAGACTTATAGTTTTGATCACTAACATTGACAAACATGCTTGAGATAGCAACGCATGCGAGTTCGACCGAGCAGTGCTCTAACAATCTCCCCCTTTGTCAATTTTAGTGACAAAACTATCAATACATATGGATTACAAAATAGATAGAAATTGTAGCTTCTCATCCAATTGCTTGATCTCCTTGGCATCTTCAACGCGACTCGAAATATTCGTCACTTCCAAATACTCTATGATCCTAAAGGTTGTAAGTTCAGCATCATAGTTGTTGAAGATAGCAATAACAATGAGAAAACAAAATGCTCTCAATCATTGTTATACGGTGTCATAATATTATTACACATCATCAAAGTTCAATTGTATCACAACTTTGACAACAATACTATGGTGATATGTATCGCTCCCCCTTAGTCAATACTTCATCTCAACATGAAAACCACTCCCTCTTACATAATGATCCGTAAACCATATGTATTTATAGTATCACACTACACATTAATTCTACCCCTTTTTGTCAATATAAATTGGCAAAGGTACGAAAACTAGTGGGATCCTCATGAAATTTTCACAGAGATACTTCATGACCAAAAGAGAATACCATATCAACTTATTTAGATGCCATCATAAAGCCGAAGCTAAATGCATTCATCAAGGAGTTTATAAAGATACAAGATAACCCCTAATATTCCACAGTCGTACTCCCCACAAAGATTTGGCACTTAAGCACAAGTTCGAAATGAAATCTCCCCCATAAAATGTCATTCACGAAAGAACAACAAAGGCGACCTTGCTTTTACAAGAAAAGAAGGATTTCTTTTGGATAAACTCAAATCACATGAAAACATGAATTTGTATCCAAAATATTCAATTGAATTAACCACAAGAGAATCCGTGATTAATGCAATCGAAAAATACAACCAAATTAATCACAAGAAAACCCACGATTAAATTAATTGAAATACACAACCAAATTAACCACAACGTGGTCAATTCAATTGTTCATGCTCGACATAAGAGAACTTACGGAGCAACAACTAAAATAACCAAAAGAGAATGATCAATTTAGTTGGTTATGCTCAAACATAAGGAACCTTACGGAGCAACACAGTATATGCACAAAAATGTGGATCGGAGATCGACCAATATTGCGAAATAAACAAGGATTCATTCTATTTTCCATCACCATTTGCACAATGACATATAATAGACTTAATCTCTATAAACAAAAGCTTTATCCTTTCTTCCATCAAAACAATGACATAAAAGACTTTAACTTTTGTAATGTCAAAAGTTCATTCTATCTTCTATCAATACTTTCATACCGACATAATAGAGATAAATTTTGAACGAGTATGGGATAGTCACAGGTTCACGGAAGTAAACAACATATCCCATAACAATTTGCAATATATAAAATCATAAAGATTAAAATTGCAAAAATCATCTTCCAAAAACTTAGAATTTAAATAAATAAACATTGAAGATGAAAATGTTGGACATAACTATGTGTACTCACAATAATTGCTATTCCAAACTCTAGTAATCCTTCTCAAAAACAAGAATAAATTCTCATAAGAAGTTTCCTAGGCATCAAGACAAACTCGTAATGCATATATAAGATGATTTGTCCTTAGAGGGTAGAATCAATCTTTTTCGCACGGATTTACACCAAGAATAGCTACCAAAGGCGTATAAAAAGATTTTCTTAACAAGGAAGAACATACAAAGTCATTAACGACCATGCACCATAGTTCACATAAGATGGTTGTGAACATTAAAGAATCCCATAGCAAGGCGTACTACTGCCCATTCTTGAACTTCCTTCTTTGTGATTCACCAACAACATTCTTGTAAAAGCTGCAAATTAGCTTAAAAGAGTAGTACTCCAAGAATCCAAGTGCCCAAGTCCAGGAGAAGTGGAACAAGTACGACGAAACGGAGCAAAACACTCAAAAACAAGAGACATGACAAATACTAATTGAAAAGGCGAGGGTACCCAAATATACCTCAAGCTAAAACTTTTCCTACCTATAAGTCCTTTCTTCGAAAGTGATTGTCTATGGACTGAGTCGAGACAATGAAACTAATCGGTTCACACTTCGTGTGATCGTCTATGGATACGAGATCGAGACAATACAACAACGAAGTATGTTTACTTGATAAAAAGGTTTGGACTTAACCAAACACAATAGGATTGCTTATCAAGTAAATAGGAATTTACGTTTGTGTAATCTACTTTAATTATAATAAAACAATTATAATGCGGAAGTATAAAGTAAATGACACAACAAGATTTTGTTAACGAGGAAACCGCAAATGCAGAAAAACCCCGGGACCTTGTCCATAATTGAATACTCTCAGGATTAAGCCGCTACAAAAAATTAAACCAACTTCGTATAGTTGAGACCAAGCAACTAAACCTATAGTTCACCTAGTTCCGTATGTATTCCCACACCTCCAACTTATGAATAAGTCACGTACTTGGAACAATTCCTTTGGTTCGTATTCCAAACAGTAAAGGAACAACAAATCTATTTGGTATCATCTCTCTTCAACCAAGTGATGTGAGTTCGACAAAGGATCTTCTGTTTATCTCAATAAACTCCTTCGTCAGGTTCTTAGATCTATCTTATGTTCAACTACCAAAGGTAATTGTTAAGATTTTGCAATCAATACTTTTAATCACAAAGAATTGTATTGATTCCGATCTACACAACTAATCAATCCAATCTATCACAAGGATAAACCGATTATAGTTGGATCCTCTTATACCGGAACAAGTATTGTGCACACCAAAGATTATGAACCCCAAATCAGAAATCTTCAATATCTTCTTTGTCTTCAAATCTTCTTAAATCTTCAATAAACACCTGCACACAACAACTTGAATCTCTTGTGATCAATCACGCACAAAATGGAGTTTGTTAACAATGGATTATCACAAAATCGTATTTAGAACTAACAACAGTCTAAAGATCCCTGTCGAAACTTCAATCTAGTTTGAGTGAATTGATAGGTGTCTAAAACACCTAATTTACTATCTAGTAGTTACGCTTTCTTTGCTATTTTTCTTGTGAATTATGTACTTTGCGCGTGTTTCTGAGTTATTAGGTACTCTGGAGTCGCACGGAGGAAAAGAAGCGGAAATCACCCAAATTGAGGCGAAAAGGGACAACTCTATTAGGAGAAGTATTAAATGCAGCCAGCTGTGGTTAAGGGGTGACCACATGTTATGGGGCATCCACTGGGGTATCCCTTATCTGATGCAGAGGGGTGGCATTATCCAGTATATCCTAAAAAACTAAATCGAGAAGATGTTTCTCAATTCATTCACTCAATCATTTTCTCACCTGAACTGAGAGAGATCGAGAGGGCTGTTGGAGAAATTCAGGGGAGAAGAAGAAGAACGAGAGACATGGTTTGGTGGCTTGAATTTCAGATGAGCTCGAGTGATTTTGTGATGAAGATTGAGAGGTTGATGCTCGGTGGCTGCTGAGATAGAGAAGGAATTGATTCTGTTGATGGTGGATCGATGAAGAGGCTGCTGTGAGGATTCTCAAGGAAGAGGATGATGAAGCTCAGATAAAGAAGAGGATTTTTGGTGATGTTGATAATCACTGAGATGAAATCGAGAGAAGATGAGAAGGGTCGATGCAGAAACTGAAGAATTGCCACTCGATTTGAAGAATTAGGGTTGGTGTTCTTGAAGATGGGTATTAATCTGAGTTCGACAGAGAGGATTGCTCGAATTCCTGTTTCGGCAGATTCATTGAATTGAGAGATGGTTGAGAAATGGTGGAGTAGTTGAGTGATTCAGGTGCAATTCAGTGAGGAAGTTGGGTTCATTTGTTACTTCCAGAGACAAGATGGTGGTGATCTGCAATTGAAGCTGTTTTGTTACAGGTAATGATGCTTAGATGGTAGTACTGAGAAATGGAAGTGAAGGCATTACAGGTTGGCTGTAGTTTACATTCTTGCGAGTTGGCGGTGAGAGTTGGTAGGAATTGCGGCGGTTTGAGCTGGAGCAGAGAGCTGGTTATGAAGAATGGCAGGAGATGGCTCAATGGGACTGATGTGCAAGAACTGAGGTTGAAGCTGTGGGCTGTAGGAGGTGAAGTTGTGAGACTTCAGGGTGTTGGCTATGGTTGCAGGTGGTGTTGTTTTACTGTAGTAATCTATAGCTGCAGAATTAGTGGTTGTAGAATGAAATGGAGTATGAGGGTCTGGTGGTATTGAGCTGGCAATGCTGTGATGGCTTGAGCCAGGGTGCAGATACAGATGGGGTTAGACCTGGTAATGAGATGCATCTAAGCAGGCTAGACCTAGGAGTTACAGGGAATGTGGTTGTTGAATAAGTTTGTGATAGTGTGGTTGTAGAAGGAATTAAGGAATGGCTGTGGTGATGAGTCGGGTTCGAGAGGTTGATCTTCGCTAATGGAGTTGTTGCTGAGATTTGGGAGATGTTATGTACCAGCTCATTGCAGATGAAGCAAAAGATAGGGCTGAGTTAGTGCTACTGATGTTGCTGGGTTGCAGTTTTAGAAGCTAAGAAGTTTGGCAGGGAAGCAGGATTGCAAATACAATTGCAGCTCAGATGAACTGAAGCTGTACTATTGGCTGGCCTGGGATTGTGAATGAAGTTTGAGCTGCTATTGTCACAGGTTGTTGCAGGAAATGTTGAATGCAATTGCGAGGGACGATTATAATTTGAACCGAGGTGTTATTGCTTGTTTGCCGTGGGTGATAAGGGTTTGATCGGTGAAGAGTTGTGGCGAGTTGCGGTGGTGGCAATGAGTGTCGGGTGTTGAAGCGAAGGCATGTACTATTGGCTCAAGTGTCTTTGCTAGGATAATGTTGCAATTGGCCGAGGTGTCTTTGGCCGAGTATGGTGATGAGGCAGCTAAGATTGGTTTATGATTTGTTGGTTGGGTGAACTGATGCTGCAGGTTGAATGGTAAATTTGTGAGAATGAGATGAATTACAGGTGACTAGAGCTACAGATGGGATTGATGGGTTCAGGGACTGAATGGTTGGTGTTTGCTATGTTTTGGTGCTGAGATAAGGTTTTGCAGGATGCACAGCCATCTTGGCTGGATAGAAATTGGCGATGCACAATCATTGTGCAGCAGCACAGTCAGGCCAGTGCAATGGCCTAGCCAGAGTGATTCAGATTGAGCCAGACTGACTCGTATGAATAGTAGTTCTGACTCAAGACTCACTGATTCACCTTGACCCGGTTCTGACTCACTGATTCTTCCTGACCGAGTTGACTCAGTGACCCTGACCGTTCCGACCCGTTGACCGGTGACCGGGTTGACTTGCCGGTCACCTGAGCTAGTTTTCCGGCCAACTTCCGGCCGTTTTCCGGCCGTAATCCCAGTTTTCCGGCGAGCGTTTTTGGGACAGAATTTCTACACGGGTTTCTCTCACTTGTGGGCTTGGTGGACTTCTAACTAATGGACTTTGAAGATAAAACCTAATTTTGGAAGGAGTAGAGCTATAAAAGAGAAGACTTTCTCAAAACACATGATTCTATTATTCTTTTTATCTCTTCTCTACTTTATTCTAGGGTTTACACCATGAAGTCTTTTCTCTTTCTTCTTGTTATGAACTCCTTGAATATGAGTACCTAAGTTTATTATTGGTTATGGAATAAGTTGAATTTCCAAACATGAGTTTTAATGCAATAAATTAGTTTTCTCTCATATTATCGTTTATGATTCACCATGAATATTGTTACATGATTTGAATGCTTGTTAGTCGAGTCGCGAGTCGATTGAGTTTGCTTTCATCTCTATTGCTAGATTAGGGTTATTATACGCAAAAGTGATAATTCCGGATTGCAAGTAGCATAAATATGATTATAGTTTGTAGTGATATATTCTTATGATCATATGTGAACCATAACCTTTGTTAAATCGGATTAGTGCGCTTTCCACGTTCGATTGCTTTGATTGGCCTGATTTCATAGAACTTAATGCATCTAGGGAATTAAACTTGATTAGTGCTTTTACACGTTAGGTTGTTCCTTTAGGTAGAATTCATATTCGCATCTTTTAATGTGTTTGTTGATGACATGAGGAGATTTGCGGGATATACTTGCGATCAAGGTATTCTAGGGTCTTTGATAAAAGTTGAGATTAAAATATCAATTCTAGTTATTGTGTTGAAAACATGTTTGTGAATGAAAACGAAATCCATGACAATACTTTCTCACCCTTGATTACTTGTTTGCTTAATTCTTTATTTGCTTTTATTTTATTTTCGTTTACATCCTCGGTGTTTTATATAGGAAACCATAACAATTTGACAACCTAGACCTCTCTCTCAGGATCGATCCTTTCTTGCCCTTGCTATATTTATATTTTGAGTAGTAAGAAAGTGTAATTTATTTTTGACGCTTACGACAGCGATCAAATTTTGGCGCCGTTGCCGGGGAGGCAGCGGTTGTTAAGTGTTTTTGGTTTCTTATTTTTGTATTTAGTTTTTGTTTTATTTTTCCTATTTTCTGGTTTTTAACCTTGGTTTGAGAATCTTATTTCAGGTGCTTATTTCTATGGAAGGAGCATATTGGAGCAATCAATACGGGTTTCAACCTCAACAATGTGATAACTACCAATTCCATGGGTATAATCAAAACCAATTCATTGGTTATGACCAATATTCCATGGAACCTTGTGGTTTTCCTCAACAACCTTATGGCGGGTATGTGTGTGAACAACAACAAGGATGGGAGGATTCTTATGCTCGTGAACAAAAAGTCTCTAACTTTATAGACCATGTTTCCAACTTTTTACAAGAGGAATTTCAAAAAGCAAAAGAGACTACAAACGAGCAACTCCAAGAACTTCGTGAAGGTATGACTATCTTGCGAAGAGGCATTGATCAATACAAGGAGGATATGGATAATTCTAATGTGCATATGGTTTGTGATGAATATTTGATTGATGCTAATGTTGAAAAAGGCCAATCCTTGGGCACTTTCGTCGATAATTGTGTGGCTAACTCAACTCTTGATCGTAATAATGATCATTCACCTATTCAAAAGGATGAGTTAGAGATTAGCAACACTAAATTCAGCGAGGAACAATCTTATGTTGACTATGATAGTGACGGTGATTATGATATATTGCTTGAAACAACTCATGGTGACATCTCCGAGGAGTGTACAACGGAGTCTTTTTGGGATCAAGATGAAGATGAAGAGGAATATGATGACACTTGTGTAGATTACTCAAGCATTGATCATAATAATGATCAAGAGCCTATTCAAAGGGTGGAGCTTGAGGATGATGCATTTTCGAGTGTTCTAAAAAAGTTTCTTATGATAAAATTTGGATCCACAAAAGAGTATGTGCCTTACAATAAAAAGGAGGAATATGTTGAGAATGAGACCGTTATGACCAATATTGTGGAAGACCCAATTGAGCTTGCAAATGATTGTAATGATGATGTTTATGTCGAAACTTTGGTTAAGGCAGAAACGGACGAAGAATGGTTGCAAGGTTTGATAGAGGACCATGATATACAAGAGGTGAATAATTCACTTGAGTTTTTCAAGGATGAAGAGGATTCCGTGATACAAGAGATTGTGAAAGGTTTATCTAACCCTTTGCCTATTATTTCTTCTCCTTTACCTCTATTTGGTTTGAATGTATGTGCTTCGAGAACTTTATTGAATGATTTTGTTTCTCGATTCCCTCCATTAGAGATACTTGATTCTCATACTATGCAGGTTTTGGACCAAGAAACCGTGGAAGTACCCGACTCCTATATTCTTTATGCACTTCCATGTGTGGACAAGAATAAGTGTGGGGGAAACTTTTACCGGTTCATAGCTTCGTTTCAGTTTTATATTACTAATATTTTTGTGAAGCTAGTGTTTGCAAAACAGGTTCTATGGAAGGATCCCCAACTTTTCCGATTGTTAGTATATGGGGAATGAATCTTGCAAGGATATAGTCGGGCCGTCGACTTTAAAACAAGCGCTAAGTGGGAGGCAACCCACCGGTTTTGTATCTTTACCTTTCTCTTTTTATTTTTATGCATTTGCTTTTATCTTTATTTTCTTTATTTTTGCAAATCATTTGCGGAATTTTCCACCTTGAACTTTCTTTGGACGATTCAATTTTACATTGAGGACAATGTAAAGTTTAAGTGTGGGGGAGCATTTATATGTTTGTATAGTTTGTTTTAGTTTGCTTAATGCCCTTAAAAAAATGAGAAAAATAGAAAAACCAAGAAAAAAATTGTGCTTTTTGAACTCCGAAATCTAGAAACTTGTTCCTTTAGGATGACACCATTAGTGGATGGAACCATTTTGAATGCAGGAGTTGAGGAACCAATTAACTAAAAGGGAAGAATATAGCTCAGAAATCACAAATTAACATGATAGTTGTTACCATATCTCGGAATATCACCATATCGCATTCTATTTTTATTTTTCCATATTTATCTATTGTTCTCTAAGTGCTTTGGTGGGTCACAAACATCGACGTGTTATTACTGCTAGGATGAAATAGAGTGATTGAGTTACTAGAAAAAGAGAAAAAATTGAAAAAAAAAAAAAAAAAAAAAAAAAAAAAAAAAAAGAGACCGACCAATTAGACCAAAACGGAATAAAAATGACACTTGGGAATAGCAGTATGTGTGAAACGTAGTCCCTGTCTCCGTCGCCTAAACAAGCGTGGAATGCAGGATCCAAGGCAACTATCATATACGTGTTGACAAGTAAGCATGCGCTTGGATCCAAAAGATCTAATCATGCCGTCTAAAAAAAAAAAGAGAAATTGGATCCAGTTTGATCCAATCGCATAAAAAAAAAAAAAAAAAAAAGAGAATAAATTATTATTGTGTTGAATAAAGTCACTCTTGGTTCCCTTGTATATGCCAATTGATTTGATGTAGCATTCAACACCAAGTAGCTCAATCCAATAGGATTAGGTTCATCTTAGCAGTGACCTTCAGACAGATATGGGAAACATCGAACACTTGTGAATATTCGCCAACATCTACATCTTTATCCATCCTCTTAATCTTTTCATTGTGATTGTGGTTTGTTAGTTTCCGAGTATTGTGGCTTGTTCGACTATCTAATTAGAGTTTATTTACTAATATATGAATTGAATTTGCAAGGTACCTCCTCCTGTAGTCATTTTGGATTCATTCATTGATTTGTCACAAATAGACGGAGTTGGAAATATAGGTTTTGTGGGTATATCTCTAGTAAACCCTCACGAGACTATAACTCGTCCACTAGGGACACCTAGAGGTTTAAAGGCTTGTTATTTATGCTAAAAGTGACCGTAGCCTCGACGACACGGAGTTGTTGTATTTTATTATTTTGTTTGATTTGCTCGAGGACTAGCAAAGTCTAAGTGTGGGGGAATCTGATAGGTGTCTAAAACACCTAATTTACTATCTAGTAGTTACGCTTTCTTTGCTATTTTTCTTGTGAATTATGTACTTTGCGCGTGTTTCTGAGTTATTAGGTACTCTGGAGTCGCACGGAGGAAAAGAAGCGGAAATCACCCAAATTGAGGCGAAAGGAGAAGTATTAAATGCAGCCAGCTGTGGTTAAGGGGTGACCACATGTTATGGGGCATCCACTGGGGTATCCCTTATCTGATGCAGAGGGGTGGCATTATCCAGTATATCCTAAAAAACTAAATCGAGAAGATGTTTCTCAATTCATTCACTTAATCATTTTCTCACCCGAGGCGAGAGAGATCGAGAGGGTGTTGGAGAAATTCGGGGAGAAGAAGAAGAACGAGAGACATGGTTTGGTGGCTTGAATTTCGGATGAGCTCGAGTGATTTTGTGATGAAGATTGAGAGGTTGATGCTCGGTGGGTCTTTGAGATAGAAAAGGAATTGATTACGTTGATGGTGGATCGATGAAGAGGCTTCTTGTGAGGATTCTCAAGGAAGAGGATGATGAAGCTCGGATAAAGAAGAGGATTTTTGGTGCTTGTTGATAATCACCGAGATGAAATCGAGAGAAGATGAGAAGGGTCGATGCGAAACCGAAGAATTGCCACTCGATTTGAAGAATTAGGGTTGGTGTTCTTGAAGATGGGTATTAATCGAGTTCGACAGAGAGGATTGCTCGAATTCTGTTTTGCAGATTCATTGAATTGAGAGATGGTTGAGAATTGGTGGAGTAGTTGAGTGATTCGGGTGCAATTCAGTGAGGAAGTTGGGTTCATTTGTTACTTCCAGAGACAAGATGGTGGTGATCTGCAATTGAAGCTGTTTTGTTACAGGTAATGATGCTTAGATGGTAGTACTGAGAAATGGAAGTGAAGGCATTACAGGTTGGCTGTAGTTTACATTGCAGCAGAGTTGGCGGTGAGAGTTGGTAGGAATTGCAGGCGGTTTGAGCTGGAGCAGTAGCTGGTTATGAAGAATGGCAGGAGATGGCTCAATGGGACTGATGTGCAAGAACTGAGGTTGAAGCTGTGGTCTGTAGGAGGTGAAGTTGTGAGACTTCAGGGTGTTGTCTATGGTTGCAGGTGGTGTTGTTTTACTGTAGTAATCTATAGCTGCAGAATTAGTGGTTGTAGAATGAAATGGAGTATGAGGGTCTGGTGGTATTGAGTCGGGTAATCTTTGTGATGGCTTGAGCCGGGTGCAGTCTGAGATGGGGTTAGACACGGTAATGAGATGCATCTAAGCAGGCTAGACCTAGGAGTTACGGGGAATGTGGTTGTTGAATAAGTTTGTGACAAGTGTGGTTGTAGAAGGAATTAAGGAATGGCTGTGGTGATGAGTCGGTTCGAGGTTGATCTTTGCTAATGGAGTTGTTCTTTGAGATTTGGGAGATGTTATGTACCGGCTCATTGCGAGATGAAGCAAAAGATAGGGCTGAGTTAGTGCTACTGATGTTGCTGGGTTGCAGTTTTAGAAGCTAAGAAGTTTGGCAGGGAAGCAGGATTGCAAATACAATTGCAGCTCAGATGAACTGAAGCTGTACTATTGGCTGGCCTGGGATTGTGAATGAAGTTTGAGCTGCTATTGTCACAGGTTGTTGCAGGAAATGTTGAATGCAATTGCAGGGGATAGTTATAGCTGAACTGAGGTGTTATTGCTTGTTTGCCGTGGACTGATGGGGGTTACAGTCAGTGAAGAGTTGTGGCAGAGTTGCAGTGGTGGCAATGAGTGTCAGGTGTTGAACTGAAGCTGTACTATTGGCTCAAGTGTGCTGCTAGGATAATGTTGCAATTGAGCTGAGGTGTGCTGGCCAGGTATGGTGATGAAGCAGCTAAGATTGGTTTATGATTTGTTGGTTGGGTGAACTGATGCTGCAGGTTGAATGGTAAATTTGTGAGAATGAGATGAATTACAGGTGACTAGAGCTACAGATGGGATTGATGGGTTCAGGGACTGAATGGTTGGTGTTTGCTATGTTTTGGTGCTGAGATAAGGTTTTGCAGGATGCACAGCCATCTTGGCTGGATAGAAATTGGCGATGCACAATCATTGTGCAAGAAAGACAAGATCAAGGCAGTGCAATGGCCTAGCCAGAGTGATTCAGATTGAGCCAGACTGACTCATCTGAATAGTAGTTCTGACTCAAGACTCACTGATTCACCTTGACCCGGTTCTGACTCACTGATTCTTCCTGACCGAGTTGACTCAGTGACCCTGATCGTTCCGACCCGTTGACCGGTGACCGGGTTGACTTGCCGGTCACCTGAGCTAGTTTTCCGGCCGTAATCCCAGTTTTCCGGCGAGCATTTTTGGGACAGAATTTCTACACGGGTTTCTCTCACTTGTGGGCTTGGTGGACTTCTAACTAATGGACTTTGAAGATAAAACCTAATTTTGGAAGGAGTAGAGCTATAAAAGAGAAGACTTTCTCAAAACACATGATTCTATTATTCTTTTTATCTCTTCTCTACTTTATTCTAGGGTTTACACCATGAAGTCTTTTCTCTTTCTTCTTGTTATGAACTCCTTGAATATGAGTACCTAAGTTTATTATTGGTTATGGAATAAGTTGAATTTCCAAACATGAGTTTTAATGCAATAAATTAGTTTTCTCTCATATTATCGTTTATGATTCACCATGAATATTGTTACATGATTTGAATGCTTGTTAGTCGAGTCGCGAGTCGATTGAGTTTGCTTTCATCTCTATTGCTAGATTAGGGTTATTATACGCAAAAGTGATAATTCCGGATTGCAAGTAGCATAAATATGATTTATAGTTTGTAGTGATATATTCTTATGATCATATGTGAACCATAACCTTTGTTAAATCGGATTAGTGCGCTTTCCACGTTCGATTGCTTTGATTGGCCTGATTTCATAGAACTTAATGCATCTAGGGAATTAAACTTGATTAGTGCTTTTACACGTTAGGTTGTTCCTTTAGGTAGAATTCATATTCGCATCTTTTAATGTGTTTGTTGATGACATGAGGAGATTTGCGGGATATACTTGCGATCAAGGTATTCTAGGGTCTTTGATAAAAGTTGAGATTAAAATATCAATTCTAGTTATTGTGTTGAAAACATGTTTGTGAATGAAAACGAAATCCATGACCAATACTTTCTCACCCTTGATTACTTGTTTGCTTAATTCTTTATTTGCTTTTATTTTATTTTCGTTTACATCCTCGGTGTTTTATATAGGAAACCATAACAATTTGACAACCTAGACCTCTCTGTGGGATCGATCCTTTCTTGCCCTTGCTATATTTATATTTTGAGTAGTAAGAAAGTGTAATTTATTTTTGACGCTTACGACAGCGATCATGAATCTTATATCAGAAGAGAAGATTCTCAAGCATAAACAAACTAGGTGCAATCAAAGTTCAACCACCGTTAGTCAATCAAATCAATCGAAAACACAAGATAAACCACAATTATCTAGTTTCCCACCAACGGTACTAATAGAGCTTCTCAATCCCAAAGAAGACTTTAAACTGAGCGGCCGTAAGAGATTTTGTCTAATTAGGTTACTCTCCTCTCCGAATAGACGGCTACACCAGTAACAACACAACCGAGGAAGTTTGCTGTTACGAAGGATTAGTTTGCTAGAAATGCAAACTTCAAGTGTATTTATAGACAAGGAAGTTTGGACACCAAGGAATTTCCAAAACCGAAAATATTCTCAAAGATATTCAATATATTCCAAATTCGGTTTCCATAATTCCTGGAAATGCTCTGTCCAAAATATTGACCGAAAATCTCTTTGGAAAATCTCAACTAGTAAATGCACATTACTAATTCTCGTTTTCCTAAAATAAAATTAAAAACCTTAAATAAAAGATTCTTAACTTATTCATGTTTCGATCTTGGGATTTCCTTCCTGCAACTATTAAGGAATAACTTTGAACAATAAAAGATAAACATTACTGTACGTGTTCAAAGTATGCAGACATCCTTACTTTGTAAGTCCTCTTTCATACTTACAACTTTGAAACCGATTTTCCACACTTCCAAACAAGTTTAGAATTGGTTCATCTGACTTTCAAGAACTATGCGATTGATCAAGAAACACTCAATCACAAATCATGGGTTTCACGGTTCTACCAAAACAAGTTTCGGTTCTACCTCCATGTGAGTACTGTGCATAGTCACACTAGCTTCCCAAAATTCGGTTGACTCTAGTACATAATCAAGCGACTCTTAAAATGAGTTTTGATTCACTAAAATATGACAACCAAACTTGACATACCAACGCTTGGTGGGTTCAACCGAGCTATGCTCTAACAATCTCCCCCTTTGTCAATTTTAGTGACAAAACTCTTACAATCATATGGATAAACAAATTACAAGACTTCATTACATATACGCTTGATTCCTGAATTCAACAACACAATAATCTATATACGTTTAATCCTTAATTGCCGCTGTTGACATTATAATAACAAAGCTAATACTCCCCCTAAAGGTGAGATAGGTAGATTTCATCAATCCGCACGTCTTTGTTATACCAATTAATATGATATGCTACTCCCCCTTAGTCTATGCTTTTCCTCTTTCGTTAGATAAACGTTTAAGCACAATTGTCATTTTCCTTAGTGATACCAATCAATATAAAATCAATGCCAATATCACTTGTTTACTCCATATATTTCTCCCCCTTTTTGTCACAAAATGACAAAGAAACTAAAAAATAAAGGACAAACCGAAAAGAATCTTACAAATCTCAAAATAGACTTGCAAACCTATAGAGTTAAGCACGAGGGTTCCACACACCATTTTTGATAACCAATATCAAAACCGAAACTACAAAGTAATTTTTTTTGATATGTTATCAAGGAGATAATTGCCCGAAGCAATTTTCCCAATTTAGTTTAGCAAACCAAAAATCAACTAAGCACCTTAGTTCCTTTGCTAAACCGATTGTACAAATACAACCGCTTCGTTCGATAAGACCAAAATAAGGATAACTATATTTTTCTCATCAGGTTCTAATTATCCATATAACTTAGACCTTTCACTTTTAAACAAGACAAGTACTGGGTTAGTTAACTAGTATTTCTTGTTAAGGCATTCGATTAAACTTGAATAACCGAAACCCCCACTTTGATAAGTCTAACTAAGATAACCTTAGTTTCTCTTATCCGGAATCGAATTGGACTAAACAACTCATCCCGTAAACCTTTTCTTTCGTTAAGCCATAAACAATTCATACAAACCAAATAAATCAACTTGCATAATTATTCACCTCAACAGGAAGCAATTAAAACAACATAGACATTATAGCACCGCAATTGCACCGAAATTTTGTAAGCCTAAACAATTGATACCACACAATAAAGCAAGATAACAATAGTTTTTATTAATAGGAAACAATTGAATCACACACACATCCATACACACATCATGGAATAAAACATCAATTGTACGAAATTTTGTTAAGAAAAAGCAATAAATATATGAAATAAAAATCAGGCTTTTTTTAAACAAGAAAACAATTAACTAACAAGATTGTTACCTCAAATTTCGCATCCACTTCTCCAATATGTTTGCATCTTCTTCCAGGGAGAATTGATATCTAAATATCATTATGTTGTCATCCTTATGCAGAACAAAAGAATAACAACAACCAACTTTTACTAGAGAAAGGTTGAAAACCGGTTTTTAACTATTGCAAGCAAAGGTTGAAAACCCCTGAATGCTTTTATGCTAAACCAAAACCGATTCAACATATTTTGACTTTTTCACATATTATTTCTATTAGAACCCCTCATGATCCTTTGATAAAGCCTACCAACATGGGCTAGAACTTAATCTTGCTATATCAAAAAGTCACCCAAACTATAAGGGTTCACAACATTGTGAGATCGAATATCAGGGTAATAAAACCGAAATCAAACATCCCATAAACATCCATAGCAATAATAAAGCATTCAAGCACAGGATATCTAAATCAAAAACCATCACAAGAAAAATTATAAATCAAATAATTTTATTCATAATAGTTTTATTCATAATAGACTTAATACAATTAATGAAATAATCAAAAACCGATGTCTATTTTTCAACAGATCTTTCAAAGATTATCTTCAATTTCTTCAAATTTTTCAGGATCTTCATCAACAACATCTCGACTGATATCTCGGATTCTCGGCATTTCACTTACCTTGATTATGTTCACAGAGGCTAATGCATTAACCTTTTGATTAATATTTCGAGCATCTCCCTCGCAAGAGTTACCGATTCCAAGTTTAATCAAGGCTTTCTTTGGTTATGGATAACAGTTCTTAGTAGTGCTCTCCTCCCAAAACTCCAGAGAAAATGCCTATCTATGGTGAGTTTCAATAGTACTGAGGAGGACTTGACGAAGATTGATAATATCAATCTTAGCATCCAGGTTGTTTTGGACAAGGAGATTGGTGACATCTTCCTTTTTATTTTCTATATCTTCACAACCATATTTCTTGAAGGTATCATAAAGATGAACAGTTTCCTTAGAAGTCATTCCACTCAAGGCTTGAAGTTTTGCTTGAGATCGATCGGTTTGAGAATACATCCTTTAGCATAAGTTCTCTATATAGTAAATGTGACACTCCCCATTACGATTCCAAGTTTAATCGGCTTTCTTTGGTTTGGATGGATTAGCTCTAGTAGTGCCTATCTATGGTGAGTTTCAATAGTGCGAGGAGGACTTTGAAGATTGATAATATCAATCTTAGCGACATCTTCCTTTTTATTTTCTATATCTTCACAACCATATTTCTTGAAGGTATCATAAAGATGAGCTTGAGTACATATACTTGAGATACCTTTAACACATACCAAATATAGATATCAGCCTTAAATAAATAATTCTGACAAGATTTGAAAAGATTTTCGCATCTTATGTGTTACAAATTCACATCTTTCTTCGAAAAGAAATTATCTATCTAGATCTGTATCAAGAGATACATTTAACTTGGAAACTTATCCTGTTTTACACAAGTTGTTTGCAAAACAACTTTTCTACACAAAGACCCAGTAAAATGCATTTTCATGTAGGTTGTGTAAACTCTCTATGGTGAATAAGAGACTATAGACAAGATACAGAATGCCCGGGTATATGTGCTTCCTTACATCCGAAGATTGGGCATTGTAAGGTTGCACATTCCAATGTGGTTAAGCACTGGGATGAGGAATTTCCTCATCAAATACATCATGAGGAGATCTTCCCCCTTTTTGAACATCATCATGTTCTTCTTCGTGGGTTTTGAACCCATACTTTTTGTTATAAACATTGCGAGATACAATATCCTCGATGACATCTTGTGCCCAGGATGGTATGTTCTTCGAACTTGAACCCGTGTGATCTAGATCTGCCAGTCGGCAGTTGTTGATGGTGGATTTTCATTTAAGGTTAAAATTGTAAAAGCCAGAAAACTATGCGCTGACATCTTGTAAAAGATAAAGCCATTAATAAGTGTTAGATACTCCCTCACTTATTTCACCTAGAATGGAGAATGTGGCAACAATCCCATTCTGTGAATACACGAAATTCATCTAGGTTGGAGCATATAGCAACAATCCCATATACCCTGTGAATTTCTAGTATTATTAATTAATGCGCAATCAGCCTTGTATTTCCTGTACTCATTATCAGTGCGGCATGACGACTGAGTGTTGCTCTTACAGAGCAACACGAACCTCCAAGCATTATAATGAAACCATGTACGAAATACCCGTACACAGTGACTCTCGGTGTGTTATACTAGCCCGATTGAGACCCTCTCGGTGTGTTATACTAGCCCGATTGAGCATCCGGACCGACCGTATCGGTCCGGATATGATTACTGATCATCCAACTCCACAAGCATGATTGGATGACCCGGATCAATTCCATCACCCCAAGCGGGTATGGAATATCCACTGCTAGAACCAACGGACCCGCATGGTCGGCCTCCCTCCAGAATTGGCCTAGCTTGCCAAAACGTCCAAACCATAGCAGTATGGGGCGGAAAACCCTAAAATTAGGGTTTGCGGCATATTACATGTGTCGTAAAACAGTCTCAACCATCCATCTTCGCAGGTATAGATGGAGGGTGTAGATGTAGATTCAAAGGGCCCAGAGCATGTCAACACAATCACCGTTGGCCCGCCCACATACTTGACCAATCGTTCACGACCAACTATGGTTGGTCATCTCGATTCGTACGCCCGAATCAAGCATGACGCACGGCCTTGAAACCCAAAATTAGGGTTTTGAGCATCACGAGCGTCCATCTTCTCCGCACACGAATGGAGGGTCCAAGATTAGATTAAGCGAGTCCGGTCATACCAAAGATGACCACCGTGGACCCATCTATTCCCTCACCCGATCGGCCAAGGCATACCATGCCTGGTTATTCCAAAACGCACGCCCAAACTAGCGTGGTCACACCTCCCAAACCGCAACCGATCTCGACCACTCAACTTCGCCTGGACGATTTGGATGGCTTAGATAACGTTTTTGTGGGATGTTCGGTATAGGCGTGAACACCAGCCTACCACCTTCACACCGGACCAATCGGCCAAGACCGACCAAGATTGGTCGTCTTGGAACGGCGCCCGAAGTGAGCGTGGCGTGCGGCTCTTGCGGCACTAGTTTTCTGTCATAAATTGATCTCGACCACTCAACTTCACCGGATGAATTGAGTGGCCCAGATCATACTTTCGTGAGGTAATGGGTATAGGCGCCTACACCGCCATGTTGTCTACAGACATGCACGGTCGGCCTTGTCAAAATTATATCCCATGCTTGGTTTCGACCAAGCTAAAGAGTGATGCTTGCGCACCTCTTCAAAAACCCTAATTCATTAACGGTCGCAGATGAGTGTCTCAAAGATCATCTCGTCCGTCCAACTTCACCATCTTGGTTATACAACCCCGGTCGAGTTAATTGGTCGGTGAGGCGTCACCACCCATCACTTTACCACACCATGATGCGAGACTGCATAAAATACACATGATACTTCACAAGTATCAACTTCCTGAATAACGCAGTTATTCAATTCAGCATTACATGCTACCTTTCATGGATCCACGATCCACACATTCCAGACATCAATCATGTCACAAACCGGGGGATACATACTGGGGTATTGGTCTGGCGGTTTACAGCGTGCAGCGTGCAACGCGCCATCACAAGAACGTGTTAGGAAGTTATGGACGGTTAGCGATGACATGAGAAGTGGGCAAGACTGATCGTGTAGCATCAACACACAACTCCACTACTCCGTCACTCCACTTCCTCCACTTCCCACGAGAGACGTGAATAAGGCTCAATGACTTGTATAAATAGGTTCTCCTCCCTATTTCCACCAACAAGGGCAAGTACAGACAAAATACGTAAAACCAAGTGTTAATACAAAACACCGGAACCGATAGCTTGCATCCTGTAGTTTCTGTTCGGCTTTTTCGCTACAAGTCATAAGCAAGCCACACCTTCACAATCTCAACACCTTCTTCGCTTCCCTCCCTAAGATCAACACCATCTCCTTCACTTTGTGACCGAAACAAGTCTGGAACGGCCATTTCTTGGTTTAGGCCGGACTTGCATGCATTGATTTCGAATTTACAAGCACTCACCGTGCAGTGCATTTGTTTAGGGTTTAGATTCATTCCTCGTCCACACACCCCAAATTACCAAAACCGGCAGGAATAGTTTTCACCCATAAACAATTGGCGACCACAGCGGGAGGTTGATCTCTCGGTTACAAAAATTGAATTCTCAATTCTTCAGTTTTCATCTCGCGATGTATCCTCACTCGGAGACCACAGGTGGTTCAGATATCCTGGGAAGTGTAGCTAGAATCCTTGGAGGATGTCTTGGCAAATCAAGCCGGTATCGCTAGAAGACAGAGCGAGACATTCCGCCTTTTGAATGATATAACAACGCAATTACAAGAAGGGTCGGCAGGCATCTACTCAAACAGTGCAAGAAACGCTGGATCCTTAGTCAGGAGTCACACCTTTACCAGTGGAGATGCAGGAAAGAGCGCGTAATCACGGGGGACTCGGGAGAGACGAACAACATGGTCCAGCCGACAACGAAGACTCGAGGCAACTCCACGAGAGGAAAAACTTGTCCGGGGTACCACAACGTCTAGGATAAAGAAATGGAGCATGCACTTACGGATCCCTGCTTTGGAAGATTTATATCTCAAGACCCTTGTCAAGCCTAGGAAGACTGTTCAATCCGCATCGACTTTTCAACTAAGTGAAGAAATGCTTGAGGAAGGAGAGATCAATCAAGGAACACGTGAGTACGAGAGGATGGGAACGTTCAATTCGATCACTCAGCGGTGATATTACAACACCTCCCATCACGAGCCGGAGCGATCGCAAATCCCGGCATCTCATCAAGTGTGACACCTCTGGTAGTCACCAGAGCAACAACTTCCACTCCTTCATCAGGACGAGAAGACGGAGGGACGAGAGGAGGACCATCCCCCATTACCATTGCAGACTTGATGGAGAAGCGGGGAAGTTCTTGCTAAGACTCAAACGGATATGGCCGCAACTCGGAAAGAGGTACTCACTTTTCTTAAGACATTAACCGATCGATTTCCACAAGAGCCGTGACAGCCCACGGAGCAAAAAGGAACGCATTCAACGCACCGGAGAAGGTACTTCGGCGGCGCGGACCTCCATGGACCTCGATCAAAGAAGCGACATCGGATATGAGCGGTCTGTCATGGAGACTCCTACACTGGGAATGATCCTCACAACTATCCTCCTCAAGTCAATAGTTTCACTATGAACCGAGGCCGGTGGATCGGGAAGCGTTTTCTCTAGTGGAAAGTTTATGCGAACTTTCACACCTCTCGAAGAATCAACGAGCAGAGACGTTTGCTGCATTAATAAAATAGCTCTGGACGTACGCCTGACTCCTTCTCGTCCAGAAGTCTTAACTACATCGGAAATATCTATAAATAATGTTACATTCACAGAAGACGACATGATGGCGAGAGGAAGGTCACAATCGGGCCCTACATGTTACCGCTCACATCAAAGGCTCAGAGTTCAAGACGGCCCTTATCGACACAGGAGCGTCTTCGAATGTGATTACTCTCAAGACTCTCAGGACATCCAAGGTTCTCCCAGGCAAGATCGTACGAAAGCCTACCACAATGACGGACTTCGAGGGAAACCAAACCAGCACATACGGGAGAAGCTCCACGGAAAGAATCATACAAGTTCATTGCGTCCCACTCCCCATGTGGGCGTCAATTCAGGAAGAAGACCGGCTTGCATCATTGAGGGCTAAAACCCACGATGCATCCTTGCTGACGAAGCATTCTTCTCCATCCTGTGAAGCCACGACCCACGTTCACACGAAGAGGGAACGAACTTTTGTGGCGAGTCGTGACCAGAAAGGGAAAACGGTATACCGACACTACCATTATCAATTAGCAGGGGAGACTATTACCCAGTCTCTCCACCCAATGGAATGCTACAACAACAACGAACCACAAGAACAAGTGTTAGATGCTCCATAACAGCTGCAAGATGGCACCAACTCCACAACTGATGAGATTGAAATCGTTGAGGAATCTCCTAGGCCTATCTCCATCAGCTCAACCTTGTGTACGGATAAACACACGAAGCTCGTGGAACTTCTCAAAGAGTACCGGGACATATTCGCTTGGAGATATGAAGAAATCTTTGGATTTAGATGAAAATTGGTCACCCATCATCTACATGTCATACCCGGATCCAAGTCGGTTAAACGATTCTGATTAGGAAAATGGATCGATTAGGTGTTGCATAGACTTCAGAGACTTGAACATGTGCTGCTCCAAAAACGATCCTCCTCTACATAACATCGACATGTTAGTATATGCAACCAGCGGACACGGCATGTTCTCCTCCATGGATGGATGTAGCGGCTACAACCAGATAAGGATGTACGAGCATGATGCAAGTAAGATAGCTTTTCGAACCCCTATCGGAAATTGTTATTATACCATACTGCCATTTTGTTTAAAGAATGCCGGTGCAACGTATCAACGCTCTATCACGGCAATCTTCCACTGGAGTCGATACCTCAAGGGAGCAGCCTGAAGAAGATAACGATGTCCACGCGTCATATCGAGCAAGATCCGGGCGAGTCACTCTATCAGACAGCGGTCGAACAAGATCTGGGCGAGTCACTTTATCAGACATTGGTACATGTCTATCATGCTATGTTGGAGAATCCGCGCTTTTGGTCATCCTCTGGAGCTGTTGAACGCTCATCTACAACAACATATGCCCTGATAGAAAGAACCAGGCCTGCCGGTGATAAAGAGCCTCATAATGTTTGTAGGGGCATATATCTCACAAACAGGCGATACAACCTTTAGCCTTCTGTAAGCAGTTCCCTGAAGCAGCAAGAGGAAAACCACCGAGATACAAGCGCGTCCGTCAACTCCAACTCCAGTACCAGCACGTCCGTCAACTCCAACTCCAGTACCACATGCACGACTCCCACAATGATGAAACAATGTCCAAGATATTCCATATCTGGCTCGACAACAACAACTACGAACAAACCATGTAAACCACGCTTGGGGATCGAGGCTCGAGATGAAGTTCCTTCACCGTCAGTCAAGGAATTCTTCAACATGAGAGAGATGGTCAGTCAAGAAGCATGGAATTCGCAAGGGTAAATCGAACTGAAGAGGGGAACACTTCAACGCTCCCTCTAGCAGAAGTTGCTTCAATGGTTTATTCAAGAGCCGCCTCAACTCTCTCTCCGGGACCCACGCTCGCTTCATAATCCTTCTTCAACACTCTCTCCAGGATCCACCTCAACGTTCGCACCAGAAACCACTTTAACATCCTCTCGAGCCGTTTCAACACTCAAGCTGCATCAATAATCTGCGCTCTGGTCAAGTTATCTTTGATGTACTCATTGCTCAACATACGTCTCATCTTCATGAGGGCCTAGCGGAGCATGAAAAATCTTGAAGTCGATAGGAGAAGGGTTATCTTGTGGAACAGATATTTTCATATAGTCTAAAGGGCGCGGTGAACAACTCATCATCAATGTTCGGCATATCTTTGAAGCTGTCAACACCTCCTGATTTGGCACCAGCATTATCCCCAGAAGACGTCTCAACAGGAGTTCTTTTCTTCATTCTACAATAAAATACATGAGTCAGTACTTGTATAAAAACGCATGAGATGTGTAGTCACACACGACATAACACACATTCACGTTGGAGTACACAAGGCTGGTATTGGGTCCAAACACCGGTATTGATCAAGTCACAAGTTCGGTATTGCTCAAGTTTCAAGTCCGGTGTTGATCAAGTCACAAGTCCGGTATTGCTCAAGTTTCAAGTCTGGTATTGATCGAAGTCACAAGGCTGGTAATCGAACCAAAACAGGCACATCAAGCCCACGTTCAATCAAGTAGGTGCAGTAACCCCACGAACGAAACAGGCGTAACAGTCCATCGAAGCAGGCAAGACCGACATCATGCTAGGGAACACTCTCCGGACGCCTCTTGAACGTGACATGCTCCAAGGACGGGATAACCCGTCTCTCCCGGTAACATCTAACTTTGTCTAATAAGCTTTGTCTTTAACTGTCACCATCTCATGCCTACCACACAATGGTGTAACCATTACGTGCTAGGCAGGGGACTTAATGTTGATGGTGGATTTTCATTTAAGGTTAAAATTGTAAAAGCCAGAAAACTATGCGCTGACATCTTGTAAAAGATAAAGCCATTAATAAGTGTTGGATACTCCCTCACTTAATTCACCTAGAATGGAGCATGTGGCAACAATCCCATTCTGTGAATACACGAAATTCATCTAGGTTGGAGCATATAGCAACAATCCCATATACCTTGTGAATTTCTAGCATTATTAATTAATGCGCAATCAGCCTTGTATTTCCGTACTCATTATCGGTGCGGATGACGATCGAGTGTTGCTCTTACGAGAGCAACACGAACCTCCAAGCATTATAATGAAACCATGTACGAAATACCCCGCAGGATGACTCTCGGTGTGTTATACTAGCCCGATTGAGCCCCTCTCGGTGTGTTATACTAGCCCGATTGAGCATCCGGATGACCGTATCGATCCGGATATGATCACGATCATCCAACTCCACAAGCATGATTGGATGACCCGGATCAATTCCATCACCCCAAGCGGTATGGAATATCCACCGCCGAACCAACGCGGACCCCGCATGGTGGCCTCCCTCCGCATTGGCCTAGCTTGCCAAAACGTCCAAACCATAGCAAGTATGGGGCGGAAAACCCTAAAATTAGGGTTTGCGGCATATTACATGTGTCGCAAAGCAGTCTCAACCATCCATCTTCGCAGGTATAGATGGAGGGTGTAGATGTAGATTCAAAGGGCCCAGAGCATGTCAACACAATCACCGTGGGCCCGCCCACATACTTGACCAATCGGTCACGACCAACTATGGTTGGTCATCTCGATTCGTACGCCCGAATCAAGCATGACGCACGGCCTTGAAACCCAAAATTAGGGTTTTGAGCATCACGAGCGTCCATCTTCTCCGGCACGAATGGAGGGTCCAAGATTAGATTAAGCAGTCCGGTCATACCAAAGATGACCACTTTGTGGACCCATCTATTCCCTCACCCGATCGGCCAAGGCGTGCGGCTCTTGCGGCACTAGTTTTCTGTCATAAATTGATCTCGACCACTCAACTTCACCGGATGAATTGAGTGGCCCAGATCATACTTTCGTGAGGTAATGGGTATAGGCGCCTACACCGCCATGTTGTCTCTGAGACATGCACGGTCGGCCTTGTCAAAATTATATCCCATGCTTGGTTTCAACCAAGCTAAAGAGTGATGCTTGCGCACCTCTTCAAAAACCCTAATTCATTAACGGTCGCAGATGAGTGTCTCAAAGATCATCTCGTCCGTCCAACTTCACCATCTTGGTTATACAACCCTGGTCAGGAGTTAATTGGTCGTGAGGCGTCACCACCCATCACTTTACCACACCATGATGCGTACTGCATAAAATACACATGATACTTCACAAGTATCAACTTCCCGAATAACGCAGTTATTCAATTCAAAGATTACATGCTACCTTTCATGGATCCACGATCCACACATTCCGAACATCAATCATGTCACAAACTGGGGGATACATATCGGGGTATTGGTATTGGTCAGCGGTTTACGGCGTGCGGCGTGCAACGCGCCATCACAAGAACGTGTTAGGAAGTTATGGACGGTTAGCGATGACAGGAGAAGTGGGCAAGACTGATCGTGTAGCATCAACACACAACTCCACTACTCCGTCACTCCACTTCCTCCATTTCCCACGAGAGACGTGAATAAGGCTCAATGACTTGTATAAATAGGTTCTCCTCCCTATTTCCACCAACAAGGGCAAGTCCAGACAAAATACAGAAACCAAGTGTTAATACAAAATACCGGAACCGATAGCTTGCATCCTCGAAGTTCGGTTCGACTTTTCTGCTACAAGTCATAAGAAAGCCACACCTTCACAATCTCAACACCTTCTTCGCTTCCCTCCCTAAGATCAACCCCATCTCCTTCACTTTGTGACCGAAACAAGTCCGGAACGGCCATTTCTTGGTTTAGGTAGGACTTGCATGCATTGATTTCCGAATCTACAAGCACTCACCGCGCAGTGCATTTGTTTAGGGTTTAGATTCATTCCTCGTCCACACACCCCAAATTACCAAAACCGGCAGGAATAGTTTTCACCCATAAACAGCAGTATGCTAATGTCTCCTGTTCAAGACATTCTATATGTCCTCTTAAGGTATCCATTCCATGTTGGAAATCTTTTTCTAAACTTCTGTTTAGATATACCTCTTGACATGTTACAGTAAGAAGTTTCTCAATAAGGACCTTATTTTTTATCTGTGAATGTTCCAGCGATTGAGTAAGAATTGTTGATGAACTTCCTTGCACAAGGCTAGTTTTTGTTCCATATAATCTGCCAGATATATTGAAGACTGAATGTTTGTCGCTTTCCCTCACATATTCTTACATTTAGTTGAACAATAAGTTCTGAGACATCATCTAGACTGTCAATGGTCTTTCCCTTTTCTGAATATTTTTCAATATGTTTGAAAATCTCTCCAACATCTTTCGAAATTCAGAACTTGGGCAGACTAGTGAATCGAATCCTTTTTTAGACGATTGTTCACTAGGAATTGGAGACGGATCCAAAGCATGTTTCTTGAGTTGCGGACTCATTCTTTTCTGATCAGTAACCTGACTCGCAATAAGGTCATTAGTCATAGACTTTTGCTTTGATTTTCGAAAAGACTTTCGAGACCAATTTCCATTGACCTTCTCTGAGATACTATTCTCATTATCTTGACATACGTTAACTGAGTTCTTCATAAGTTTAGCCTTGCTTTTCTTATTTTGACTCATATCTTATAGGTTGGATCGCACCAAACATAGATTGTTAGATCTTTTCATGTTTGCCTGCTCTGATACCAATTGAAAAGGCGAGGGTACCCAAATATACCTCAGGCTAAAACTTTTACTACCTATAATTCCTTTCTCCGAAAGTGATTATCTATGGACTGAGTCGAGACAATGCAACTAATCGGTTCACACTTCGTGTGATCGTCTATGGATACGAGATTGAGACAATACAACAACGAAGTATGTTTACTTGATAAAAAGGTTCAGACTTAACCAAACACAATAGGATTGCTTATCAAGTAAATAGGAATTTACGTTTGTGTAATTTACTTTAATTATAATAAAATAATTATAATGCGGAAATATAAAGTAAATGACACAGCAAGATTTTGTTAACGAGGAAACCACAAATGCAGAAAAACCCCGGGACCTTGTCCAGAATTGAATACTCTCAGGATTAAGCCGCTACACAAAATTAAACCAACTTCATATAGTTGAGACCAAGCAACTAAACCTATCGTTCACCTAGTTCCGTCTGTATTCCCACGCCTCCAACTTAAGAATAAGTCACGTACTTGGAACAATTCCTTTGGTTCATATTCCAAACAGTAAAGGAACAACAAACATTTGGTATCAACTCTCTTCAACCAAGTGATGTGAGTTCGACAAAGGCTCTTCTCGTTTATCTCAATAAACTCCTTCACAGTTCTTAGATCTATATTATGTTCAACTACCAAAGGTAATTGTTAAGATTTTGCAATCAATACTTTTAATCACAAAGAATTGTATTGATGCCGATCTACACAACTAATCAATCCAATCTATCACAAGAATAAACCGATTATAGTTGGATCCTCTTATACCGAAACAAGTATTGTGCACACCAAAGATTATGAACCCCAAATCAGAAATCTTCAATGTCTTCTTTGTCTTCAAATCTTCTTAGATCTTCAATAAACACCTGCACACAACAACTTAAATCTCTTGTGATCAATAACGCACATAACGAAGTCTGTTAACAACGGATTATCACAAGATCGTCTTTAGAACTAACAACAGTCTAAAGATCCCAGTCGAAACTTCGATCTAGTTTGAGTGAATCTTATATCAGAAGAGAAGATTCTCAAGCATAAACAAACTAGGTGCAATCTAAGTTCAACCACCGTTAGTCAATCAAATCAATCGAAAACACAAGATAAACCGTAATTATCTAGTTTCCCACCAACGATACTAATAGAGCTTCTCAATCCCAAAGAAGACTTTAAACTGAGCGGTCGTAAGAGATTTCGCCTAATTAGGTTACTCTCCTCTCCGAATAGGCGGCTACACCAGTAACAACACAACCGAGGAAGTTTGCTGTTACGAAGAATTAGTTTGCTAAAAATGCAAACTTCAAGTATTTATAGACAAAGAAGTTTGGACACCAAGGAATTTCCAAAATCGAAAATATTCTCAAAGATATTCAATATATTCCAAATTCGGTTTCCATAATTCCTGGAAATGCTCTGTCCAAAATATTGACCGAAAATCTCTTTGGAAATCTCAACTAGTAAATGCACATTACTAATTCTCATTTTCCTAAAATAAAATTAAAAACCTTAAATTAAAGAATATTATCTTATTTATGTTTCGATCCCGGGATTTCCTTCCTATAGATATTAAGGAATAACTTTGAACAATAAAAGATAAACATTATTATACGTGTTCAAAGTATGCCGATATCCTTACAACTTTGAAACCGATTTTCCACACTTCCAAACAAGTTTAGAATTGGTTCATCTGACTTTCAAGAACTATGCGATTGATCAAGAAACACTCAATCACAAATCATGGGTTTCACGGTTCTACCAAAACAAGTTTCGGTTCTACCTCCATGTGAGTACTGTGCATAGTCACACTAGCTTCCCAAAATTCGGTTGACTGGGTACTAGGATCGGTTCCCCACATATATATGGTATCTAACTTATATGTGTTGCACATGTCCATAGGATCAGTTTCCCTTTGCCTAAAAACGTGTTGCACATGTCCATAGGATCAGTTCCCCTTTATGCTAAAAACTTGATGCACCTCATATAAGGATCGATTCCCCTTTGTGATGTGTTGCATCTCTTCATAGGATAGGTTCCCATTTACCCATAGTTGGTCATACACAAATCACAAACTCGATCATACCATCTCAGGTGATTGCTTAAGATCGGTTACACTAATAAAAGTCATACCAATACATAAGTCAGGCCTTTCTGAATAGTTTTACCAAGAACACAAACAAGTCATGAGCGGTTATACTAAATCACACATATTGGTTGTTCACAAGATATGCAATGAATAACAACACCAATAAAGCCTGGCAATTTCCTTTTCGATTCATAAACAAGTTTATGAACTTACTTCCTTAAAACACATGTATAAACATTGTTTCCTAGGATGAAATCCTCACCTCATACCCATACATAATCATAATAGCATTCAAACGATTACGTCGATGTCTTATTTACAAAGTTTAATGGTTAAGCAATAAACCTCGTATTGTATTCCTTAATACTATGTCTATCTAGAGTGTTCATGCTTCGCAGTTTTGTTTTCAATATGCACGACTTGAAAGATACGTTAGGGAATGAAACAGTTCAAGTCAAATATCACTAACCTCAAGTGGAAGGATGATGTTATCGTTGTAGCTTCTTACTTCTTCACTTCTTCAAGTCTTCGCAATACTTGTAATGTCTCATATCCTAATACTTTCAAGCTAACCTATACGAAGTTGACTCTAGTACATAATCAAGCGACTCTTAAAATGAGTTTTGATTCACTAAAATATGACAACCAAACTTGACATACCAACCTAACACCACTCTTAACTCATCCAAATTCAAGGTTTCTCATCTCCATTTTGAATAGAATTCAAAGAGGAAGAGAATGCAAAAAGAATGAGGCCAATCCGAGTTCGGACGAAGAAGATACGACCAAAACAAGTTTACTGAATATCGACGTCTACGGGCAAGTATGCATACGGGTTTGCAAACGAATTTTCATGACCTGGAGCTGTATGAAAACGAGTATGCGTACTTAAACCCCTGGATTTTGATTTTAAATGATGTTATGCATACGTGGTATGTGTACCATGAAGTCCAAACATCTCGAACTGTTATTTTCAAACCTAAACGTTTAAGAACCTTAAACACAGATCAAGTTAGGTAGAAATGAACAATAAGCAAGGTACATGGTAGGCCTGAGAAAGGGTTTAGATTTAAGCCTACATGTTATACCGCAAGTGCACGGCGTCTATCGGAGATGCGGCAAGTACGGGTCGATCCCACAAGGACTTGTGGTGCTATGTATGATCAAGGACTATGCTTAACTGAATTCTTAGTGATATTGTAACAACAGGGGGTGTTTTAGTGTGTCGAAGCGACTGAGTTGTACTGTTGTGAAAGTGAACTAATGCAAAGAAATAAACTGTAATGCACAGGGGTGGTTGATTCCACCACCACGACCTCATGCTCGTGCAAATGTAAGTCTAACTATGATTTTGTGCCTTCATTTGAAGGTCTTGGCTAGAAGTTCATTAACTAATTTTGCTACTCACCCCTAGGATGAGTGGTCTTCTTACGGTACCACTCATCACAAAGCTTTGGTTCAATGGCTAACTACTACTCTTACTCATGTTATAACACAACAATATCATACCCACACAAACATGCTTCACATAAACATCGGGGTTTCCTCAAACACCTCGGAAATGTAATTAGAACATAACAAGAACAAATTAAACACAAGTAAAGCTAATTGACGCTCCAGCTAGCCCTGCATACCTCGATCATCCAATTACACCTTCTATTTATACATGCAAAAATCCCCAAAATATCAAACCCTAATTCTCAAAAATCGAAATTAAAGATAAAATAAATCAAAACAATCGCACCCATACTCCGAATCGTTGATCTCTCATGTCAATTCGTGCTCAAAACTCCTCTTGCTTTGATTAGGTGAAACCCTAGTTATATTTATCTCTCACATAGCCTCTAGGGTTGAGAGAGAGGCTCTGCGAGAGACAACTAGAACTAGGGGCTGCTGTGGTTGTGCGGTTGGTGGTGATGGCGACAAGAGATAAAGGAGTTGGTGGTGGTGAGGCTCGGCATGGCTCGCTCGAGCTTGGTCGGGAGAGGAGATGGAGAAGAGCAGAGGAGAAGAAAGAGAAGAAGGACAAATAATGGGGTGTAGTCGATAGGTGTAGGGGTATGGGTCATTTTTTGCGGAGCAGACACATCGATGGGTGATGGAAAGGCTTCAGCGAGCGTAGGATCTAGCTGGAGAAGATCTGAACGGTCGAGGGGGAACTGAGGCGATTTGCTGTGGAGCGGGAGTATCAAGACATGATGTGAACGATGGAGCGACCGTAGGATGTAGCCAGGCGAGATCTCGACGGCTCGGGATGAGCGGGGTTCGGATCGGGTCGTGGGTAGCTCTAGCCCATGTCTTCCTTGTTGGGTTGCAACCGATTCGCGCGCGAGCTTTGGCTATCTGCTCCATAGATGTTTGACTCCAATTCTTCGCTCTTTAGCTCCTCGTTTCTCAGGACTTTATTTATTACCTAAAAACACAAAATTAATTAATACAAATATTTATTCTTGAAAACAAAGAAAACACGAGAACGGGATAATATCTGATTTCTAAGCGCAAAAGATGAGTAAAATGCCAATAAAAAGGTGTATAAATATGCACTATTTAGCACTCATCAAATACCCCCAAACCTGAATTTTACTTGTCCTCAAGTGAAACAGAAATGAAGAAATCCTAACTATACCACCGTCGTAGGTCTCTCGAATGCATTTAGCGTATGCACTAAGCCTTTAAACCCCTAGGTGTCCCTAGTGGACGAGTTGTAGTCTCGTGAGGGTTTACCAGAGGTGTACCCACAAAACCTTCTCCAACTTCGAGTGTAAAAGAGTCTCAAGCATCCAAGAAGCTATGAGGACATAGAGTTTTACGCGTGCTAGTAATGAGAAGTTAGAACTATCAAAGAACGCATTCTCATCCTTAAGTGCTTTGAGCGAGAAGTAACCATACCATATGAAAGAATTCGGATTTGATTGTGATCATAAGCCTCGACTTCGCCTCACCATTAGGGTTTTATGATAATTGCACTCAAAAAGATCGCTTTTTAGTCTCTCATGTGTGCAGCGGGAATAAAGAGAGAAATCCCGCACACGT
Organism: Papaver armeniacum; assembly: GCA_023531295.1. Classification (NCBI taxonomy): domain Eukaryota; kingdom Viridiplantae; phylum Streptophyta; class Magnoliopsida; order Ranunculales; family Papaveraceae; genus Papaver; species Papaver armeniacum. The sequence goes on from JAJJWW010015571.1 coordinate 330,342, forward strand.
TGTAGGTAAGAAGGATAACCTTCCGAAATAAAACTGGAGACTCCACGAGAGGTGTGGACAAAAGAATCTTTTCGATGATCTCTAAGAAAGGAAATCAACCATTAGCAAGGGGTGGAGTACTCACTCACTTCTCACCCGATCGGTAATTAATATCACTCTCTCATAAGAACCATAGAAACGTCTTCAATCTTCGGTCTTCGGTCTTCAAATGTTGATGACGAACTTCTAAACTTCACAAAACTTGACAATTTTTAACTTTTCTACTCAAATTCCTTGTTGTTTGGATTTTTCTTTTTAAATTCTTCTTTACCATGGTGGTAGCAAAAATAAACTACAATATTTTTTTGATTTTTGATTTTTGATTATTATTATTATTATTATTATTATTTTTTTTTTACATACAAAAAGTGAAAATAAAATACAAATAATGAAACAACTAACTCCATGGACAAAGGACTCAATTTTTCCACAACTTGTATTGTCTTGATTTTATAAATTTTATTAATTCTCATCCTATTTTCTTTTCTTTGTTGCACATAAACCTTGGGCTATATCAATTTTTCTTTCCATATTCTGATGATGCTCCGCTTGCTGACGATGATGTGTTTCTATGGGTCTTGCTGATTGAGAGAGAGAGTGATGCTAATGGCAAATCGGTATTTAGAAGGAGTTTTCATCTTTAGACGTCACCCTCATGATTGACAAAAACTAGCACTCAAGAGATCAAAAGTAGTGCTGAAATTGGTGCGAAGTTGGGTAGCTCACCATTCCTACCCGGAATTTACGTAAGGTGACACACACTCTAACAGCTTTTCTAGAAAGTTGCAAAAAATTGTAGGTTGGTGCCTCACTTGATGTAAATTGGGTAGTCTCCACTATGGGTGATCACAATTCTACTACCGAATATCTAAACAAAGACCTAATTCGCCCTCCGGTATGGTTAAATCCAACTTTAACGCTCTAATCAACTAAGGAACCCGATTGTGTTCTCCGGTACTTCTAACTTTTGTTATTTCGGTCAGATTCTCTATGTAAACATAGCTAGAAGCATGCTAGTGACTCTAAAATCTCTAAAAGTTGGAGGTTTTTACAAAAAGAGTTTTGATTTTTTTTTTTTTTTTTTTTTTTTTTTTTTTGAAAATAAAAGGTAAAATAAAAGACTAAAAACTCTAAATGCAAATGCACCCCCAAACCTAAATCAAACATTGTCCTCAATGTGTCGACAGATAGAAAAAATTTAAACAGTCACATACCGAGAGAACTATGCTGATAAGAGAAAAGGGAAGAGATTACCGGATGTCGGCAGGAGCAAGGTTGGAGCTTCATTAGTCAAGGCTAGAATCCAATCATTCTCCGTGGAGATCATATCAGATTAGCATAATATATGTGCAAGAAGACTCAACCGATTCAAGAAAAGAAAATTTTAACAAGTCCTACTGGATTATATACAAAGAAGATTCACCATAAACCAACAGTCTAAAGAGTTGAGGATCAACCCAAAAGACAATATGTACAAACATCAACAGTCTTATACAAATATAACATGAAAGTGCAAGTAAGACTGCAAATGTGAAAGAGTTTTCCCCAAACCTAAACTTGTCAACAGGTGTGTTTGAGAGCACAAAATCTTGCAATTTTAAAGGTACATCATGCAAAAGGTCTAACTCAAAATGAGTTTTGCTAAGAACAGACAGATATACACATTCCAACTGTGGTTCCTTAAAAGTTTTATACTTTGATGCAAAATAGTCCAAGAGGACTTGGGAAGCACAAAGCTCTAGGCCTAAATTAGGCATTCTTAGAAAAGTTGGTTTTGCAATTTTGTTACAAACTACACCTAGGTTTGGTGGAGGAGTTTCAATTTGTGACTCAGGAGAGAGGTTAGGTACATCTAAGTTGTTTTCATTTATAAAATCATTTGCACCATCACACACTTTCCTAAAGTCGAAGAGGGTAAATCATGTTCACCCGCATAGAACAATTCATCAATCTCCATGTCATATTCATCATTATTCTCATGCTCAAAATAACCGGGAGAGATATCATGTTGTAACCTAGGCATGGAATTAGGCACATGCATTGAATCATCCGTGTCAACGAGACAATTCAGCTATTCCTAGGTCACAAACAGGTGGTAAAGCATGCTCACATTCATTGAAGAATTTCACAAACCCAAGCTCAAAGTTAATATCACATGTATGAATGTTAGAAGAAGTATCATTCATAGGGTTCACGGAAGAGACGCCTAACGTCTCCGAACTCAAAGATTCTATCATATTATCTCGCATACACATGCTCTTCTAACATATCATATTCATCATCATCATCATCATAAAAAATGCATTTCCTATTAGCATTTCTAGTATACTCATTTACCTCTAGATTAGGTTCATATTCGGTGTTCGTTGCATGAGTAGGAAGAGAAACACTATTTTCAAGATTTTCTTTATTAGGGACAATAATCATTCTATCATGAACTGCCCTCCATTCTTCTTTTTCTAAATGAATCGGGTTCATCTTTAAGAACATGTGACATTGTTCAATGGAGGGAGAGTCTTCAATAGTGGGTATGCATGTTTCATATGAATAATCATTAAATGGTTGTGCACATGGTTCACTAGAGAAGGGATGATCATGCATGTTGCTATATGGATGGTCATGTATTGCATTCAGTTCAAGCCTAGCATTTTGCTCCATGAGAGTTTCCATTAGTGATTGTAAACAAGGAGAGTGGGGAGTATAAAATTGTTCATCTCTCCACCTGTGGTGATCGATACATGTGCTCATGATGGTTAGGGTATGAGTACTCAAGGTCGGGGCCCCGATAAGGCTCATAATACTCCCTAAAATCATTATGGTCTGTTGGGAGTTCATATGTGAAGTATACCCGTAAGCGAGTTCTCTAATGGATCTGCTTTCCATCCCGGGATGCGAGACCAAAATCCCGACATGATTTATCAACTCAAATTGAACTCAAAGCCCAGTTGAAGTGGACTAAGTTTGGTTTTGGTGGGATTGGTTTGGTTTATTGGGTTTCATTTGGTTTTGTTGGGAAAGTTTGGTTTATGTGGGTTTTGGTTTGGTTTTGTGGGCTTCAGTCTTGCAAAGCCCAACTAAGAAGGCTAAGTTAGGTGGGCTTGAGTTTGGTTTAAGCTTAGTGGTTGTGTAGAACCTAGTTGTTGCAGAGCCCAAGTTAGATGAACAAGTGCAGCCCAGCAATTGAATGACCCGGTATGTGGGCTGATGCACAGCCCTGTTGGAATGGGTTCGGTCTAGTAGCTGCACGGCCCAAATTATGTTGAAAAATGAAAACCGATTCAACTCGGTAAATCGATATGGTGATTCAGCGATTCAGGAGTCAACTCAACTCGTAGGTTCAACTCGGTGAACAAGAACTAGATTCACTCACTCGGCTCTCCGCTCGGACTTTTACTTAGCCGAGTCAAAGTTTTCTATTCAGCCCTCACTCGCCTAACTCGGAGTCAACAAGTGTAGTTGATATCAAGCAAAATTTTTAGATTTTCAGCTCACAACTGAGAGCTTCAGTTGCTCAAATCTGGCAGGGCTAAGTCCAGCCAAATCTCAGCCAAATTCTCACAATTCAATCACAAAACACCCTCAAAACTCTCAGCTGATTCTCAAATTTTTCACTCAGCAAACCCTCAAACTGATCTCACACAAAGTTTCAAAGAATTGGTGATTTCACGTAACAACATTTACCCAAACTGGTAAATTAAACAAGGATGAGACAGTTTGCAAAATTCCAACTAAGAGCATGCAAGAATATAGCAGGGGGAGATATAACACAATATTGCAAGATTGAGATATCACAAGTAAAGTTGCAGAGCAATGATAGGGCTTTGCAAAATTCAAATGGTGCACATGATTATGCAAAGTCTCGAGGCAAAAGCAAGCTACGCCCAAAGACTCAAAAACTTAAAATTTACAAATTCCGGATGTTGGTGATCTATCCTAGTTGCAGGTGAAATCTTTAGGCGGAAAATAGGTTCTAAGCACGGTTCAAGCTAAGTCTAATAACAAGTTGCAACTTAGAGTTTAAGCAAAGTCTAACCTAGCTATAGTTTAAGTACTGTTGCAAGCAACATCAACTCGAGCATGCAAATTTCGTTCGGCAAGCAAGTTACAGTGGCATACATTCAATGGCGGCAAGGCGGATACACAATGGTTGAGTTTAACAATTATAGTACGGATCAAGCGCATTATATTCTCAACTCGGATGCACAAAGTGAAATACATGGGCTAGCCTGGCTACCTCAAGCAAACAATTAGTTCAACAGGGTTTGCAGCTGAGGCTCAACAGCTTCAGGGGCTGGAGCTCATGGCAGATTGAAAGTTTGAAAATACGGCTACAGGGCCGATAAAGAGTTATGCTCGGAGTGATGGCAGCCTTACAAGGTTTCCCACCGTGTACACAGTGCGCAAACAAGACATACAACTCATAAAAACATGTATAGATGCTAGTCTAACATGGGTTACAAGTCATGCTCATATAACTCGAGTGTATTCACTCATGGAGCCACTTACCCGAATTGCGGTCGCTTAGAGCTTTGTGAGCTCAAGTTTGCGCCTTCTCCTTTCTTGGTTTTGCTCGCCTTCACGCAAAGACGGGTAGCATGCACCCACGGCTCGATTGAAAGGGTTAGCTGTTCTGAGGTTACAATGACCAGATAACTGAAATGCCATGAAGAGCATACAATGACAGCAGCAGAGAACAAGATATAAACTAAGAAGGGGAAAGTGAAAGTTACAGCTAACACTAAGTGAAAATGCAGATGGAGTTAATGCAATGCAAGTATTTATACAATGCAAGTAGACTAACTGAGATGCAATGAGAAAATACGAACTACAATGCGAAACTACAATGCACTATGCACAGATGTTTAACGACTAAGTTACACATACAAAGACAAAAACAAGTTAAATACAAATATATATAGGGGAGCAGAAATAGCTAGAACAAATGATGCAACCACAAGATGATGCAAAGGTTAATACAAGTTACAAATTACAGAGAAAGCAGACTACCACAAGTTACACTAAAACAGGACTAAAAGAGTTAATACAGTATGAAAATGTACAGGGTGAGTGATTCTCAGTAAAGACAGGCCAATGATCACAGGGCACACGCCAAGTCCCCGGCAGCGGCGCCAAAAACTTGGTAGGCCTGAGAAAGGGTTTAGATTTAAGCCTACATGTTATACCGCAAGTGCACGGCGTCTATCGGAGATGCGGCAAGTACGGGTCGATCCCACAAGGACTTGTGGTGCTATGTATGATCAAGGACTATGCTTAACTGAATTCTTAGTGATATTGTAACAACAGGGGGTGTTTTAGTGTGTCGAAGCGACTGAGTTGTACTGTTGTGAAAGTGAACTAATGCAAAGAAATAAACCGTAATGCACGGGGTGGTTGATTCCACCACCCGACCTCATGCTCGTGCAAATGTAAGTCTAACTATGATTTTGTGCCTTCATTTGAAGGTCTTGGCTAGAAGTTCATTAACTAATTTTGCTACTCACCCCTAGTATGAGTGGTCTTCTTACACCACTCACTCATCACAAAGCTTTGGTTCAATGGCTAACTACTACTCTTACTCATGTTATAACACAACAATATCATACCCACACAAAAATGCTTCACATAAACATCAGGGGTTTCCTCAAACACCCTGGAAATGTAATTAGAACATAACAAGAACAAATTAAACACAAGTAAAGCTAATTGACGCTCTGGCTAGCCCAGGCATACCTCAGTCATCCAATTACACCTTCTATTTATACATGCAAAAATCCCCCAAAATATCAAACCCTAATTCTCAAAAATCGAAATTAAAGATAAAATAAATCAAAACAATCGCACCCATACTCCGAATCGTTGATCTCTCATGTCAATTCGTGCTCAGAACTCCTCTTGCTTTGATTAGGTGAAACCCTATTTATATTTATCTCTCACATAGCCTCTAGGGTTGAGAGAGAGGCTCTGCGAGAGACAACTAGAACTAGGGGCTGCTGTGGTTGTGCGGTTGGTGGTGATGGCGACAAGAGATAAAGGAGTTGGTGGTGGTGAGGCTCGGCATGGAAAGCCAGAGCTTGGTCGGGGAGAGGAGATGGAGAAGAGTGAGAGGAGAAGAAAGAGAAGAAGGAGAAATAATGGGGTGTAGTCGATAGGTGTAGGGGTATGGGTCATTTTGTTGAGAGCACGCATCGATGGGTGATGGAAAGGCTTCAGCGAGCGTAGGATCTAGCTGGAGAAGATCTGAACGGTCGAGGGGGAACTGAGGCGATTTGCTGTGGAGCGGGAGTATCAAGACATGATGTGAACGATGGAGCGACCGTAGGATGTAGCCAGGCGAGATCTCGACGGCTCGGGATGAGCGGGTTCGGATCCGGGTCGTGGGTAGCTCTAGCCCATGTCTTCCTTGTTGGGTTGCAACCGATTCGCGCGCGGGCTTTGGCTATCTCGCTCCATAGATGTTTGACTCCAATTCTTCGCTCTTTAGCTCCTCGTTTCTCCGACTTTATTTATTACCTAAAAACACAAAATTAATTAATACAAATATTTATTCTTGAAAACAAAGAAAACACAGAACTGGGATAATATCTCGATTTCTAAGCGCAAAAGATGAGTAAAATGCCAATAAAAAGGTGTATAAATATGCACTATTTAGCACTCATCAAATACCCCCAAACCCGAATTTTACTTGTCCTCAAGTGAAACAAATGAAGAAATCCTAACTATACCACCGTCGTAGGTCTCTCGAATGCATTTAGCGTATGCACTAAGCCTTAAAACCCCTAGGTGTCCCTAGTGGACGAGTTGTAGTCTCGTGAGGGTTTACCGAGGTGTACCCACAAAACCTTCTCCAACTTCAAGAGTGTAAAAGAGTCTCAAGCATCCAAGAAGCTATGAGGACATAGAGTTTCGCATGCTAGTAATGTGAAGTTAGAACTATCGAAGAACGCATTCTCATCCTTAAGTGCTGAGCGAGAAGTAACCATACCATATGAAAGAATTCGGATTTGATTGTGATCATAAGCCTCGACTTCTGCCTCACCATTAGGGTTTTATGATAATTGCACTCAAAAAGATCTCTTTTTTAGTCTCTCATGTGTGCAGCGTGGAATAAAGAGAGAAATCCCGCACACGTTGTAGGTAAGAAGGATAACCTTCCGAAATAAAATCCTGGAGACTCCACAGAGGTGTGGACAAAAAGAATCTTTTCTCGATGATCTCTAAGAAAGGAAATCAACCATTAGCAAGGGGTGGAGTACTCACTCACTTCTCACCCGATCGGTAATTAATATCACTCTCTCATAAGAACCATAGAAACGTCTTCAATCTTCGGTCTTCGGTCTTCAAATGTTGATGACGAACTTCTAAACTTCACAAAACTTGACAATTTTTAACTTTTCTACTCAAATTCCTTGTTGTTTGGATTTTTCTTTTTAAATTCTTCTTTACATTATGGTGGTAGCAAAAATAAACTACAATATTTTTTATTTTTTTTTTGATTTTTTTATTTTTTTGATTATTATTATTATTATTATTATTTTTTTTTTTACATACAAAAAGTGAAAATAAAATACAAATAATGAAACAACTAACTCCATGGACAAAGGACTCAAATTTTTCCACAACTTGTATTGTCTTGATTTTATAAATTTTATTAATTCTCATCCTATTTTCTTTTCTTTGTTGCACATAAACCTTGGGCTATATCAATTTTTCTTTCCATATTCGATGATGCTCCGCTTGCCGACGACGATGATGTGTTTCTATGGGTCTTGCTGATTGAGAGAGAGAGTGATGCTAATGGCAAATCGGGTATTTAGAAGGAGTTTTCATCTTTAGACGTCACCCTCATGATTGACAAAAACTAGCACTCAAGAGATCAAAAGTAGTGCCGAAATTGGTGCGAAGTTGGGTAGCTCACCATTCCTACCCGAATTTACGTAAGGTGACACACACTCTAAAAGCTTTTCTAGAAAGTTGCACAAAAATTGAAGGTTGGTGCCTCACTTGATGTAAATTGGGTAGTCTCCACTATGGGTGATCACAATTCTACTACCGAATATCTAAACAAAGACCTAATTCGCCTCCTCCAGATGGTTAAATCCAACTTTAACGCTCTAATCAACTAAGGAACCCGATTGTGTTCTCCTAAGTACTTCTAACTTTTGTTATTTCGGTCAGATTCTCTATGTAAACATAGCTAGAAGCATGCTTGTGACTCTAAAATCTCTAAAAGTTGGAGGTTTTTACAAAAAGAGTTTTGATTTTTTTTTTTTTTTTTTTTTTTTTTTTGAAAATAAAAGGTAAAATAAAAGACTAAAAACTCTAAATGCAAATGCACCCCCAAACCTAAATCAAACATTGTCCTCAATGTGTCAACAGATAGAAAAAATTTAAACAGTCACATACCGAGAGAACTATGCCGATAAGAGAAAAGGGAAGAGATTACCGGATGTCGGCAGGAGCAAGGTTGAGCTTCATTAGTCAAGGCTAGAATCCAATCATTCTCCGTGGAGATCATATCAGATTAGCATAATATATGTGCAAGAAGACTCAACCGATTCAAGAAAAGAAAATTTTAACAAGTCCTACTGGATTATATACAAAGAAAATTCACCATATACCAACAATCTAAAGAGTTGAGGATCAACCCAAAAGACAATATGTACAAACATCAATGGCCTTATACAAATATAACATGAAAGTGCAAGTAAGACCGCAAATGTGAAAGAGTTTCCCCAAACCTAAACTTGTCAACAGTGTGTTTGAGAGCACAAAATCTTGCAATTTTAAAGGTACATCATGCAAAAGGTCTAACTCAAAATGAGTTTTGCTAAGAACAGCAGATATACACATTCCAACCGTGGTTCCTTAAAAGTTTTATACTTTGATGCAAAATAGTCCAAGAGGACTTGGGAAGCACAAAGCTCTAGGCCTAAATTAGGCATTCTTAGAAAAGTTGGTTTTGCAATTTTGTTACAAACTACACCTAGGTTTGGTGGAGGAGTTTCAATTTGTGACTCAAGAGAGAGGTTAGGTACATCTAAGTTGTTTTCATTTATAAAATCATTTGCACCATCACACACTTTCCTAAAGTCGAAGAGGGTAAATCATGTTCACCCGCATAGAACAATTCATCAATCTCCATGTCATATTCATCATTATTCTCATGCTCAAAATAACAGGAGAGATATCATGTCCGTAACCTAGGCATGGAATTAGGCACATGCATTGAATCATCCGTGTCAACAGACAATTCAGCCTATTCCTAGGTCACAAACAGTGGTAAAGCATGCTCACATTCACTGAAGAATTTCACAAACCCAAGCTCAAAGTTAATATCACATGTATGAATGTTAGAAGAAGTATCATTCATAGGGTTCACGTAAGAGACGCCTAACGTCTCGAACTCAAAGATTCTATCATATTATCCGCATACACATGCTCTTCTAACATATCATATTCATCATCATCATCATCATAAAAAAAATGCATTTCCCTATTAGCATTTCTAGTATACTCATTTACCTCTAGATTAGGTTCATATTCAGTGTTCGTTGCATGAGTAGGAAGAGAAACACTATTTTCAAGATTTTCTTTATTAGGGACAATAATCATTCTATCATGAACTGCCTTCCATTCTTCTTTTTCTAAATGAATCAGTTCATCTTTAAGAACATGTGACATTGTTCAATGGAGGGAGAGTCTTCAATAGTGGGTATGCATGTTTCATATGAATAATCATTAAATGGTTGTGCACATGGTTCACTAGAGAAGGGATGATCATGCATGTTGCTATATGGATGGTCATGTATTGCATTCAGTTCAAGCCTAGCATTTTGCTCCATGAGAGTTTCCATTAGTGATTGTAAACAAGGAGTCTGGGGGAGTATAAAATTGTTCATCTCTCCACCGTGGTGATCGATACATGTGCTCATGATGGTTAGGTATGAGTACTCAAGGTCGTGGCCCCGAGAAGGCTCATAATACTCCCTAAAATCATTATGGTCTCATTTGGGAGTTCATACTGTGAAGTATACCCGTAAGCGAGTTCTCTAATGGATCTGTTTCCATCCCTGATGCGCACCAAAATCCCGACATGATTTATCAACTCAAATTGAACTCAAAGCCCAGTTGAAGTGGACTAAGTTTGGTTTTGGTGGGATTGGTTTGGTTTATTGGGTTTCATTTGGTTTTGTTGGGAAAGTTTGGTTTATGTGGGTTTTGGTTTGGTTTTGTGGGCTTCGGTCTTGCACGTGACCAACTAAGAAGGCTAAGTTAGGTGGGCTTGAGTTTGGTTTAAGCTTAGTGGTTGTGTAGAACCTAGTTGTTGCAGAGCCCAAGTTAGATGAACAAGTGCAGCCTCAAAGAATTGAATGACCTAAGATGTGGGCTGATGCACAGCCCGTTGGAATGGGTTCGGTCTAGTAGCTGCACGGCCCAAATTATGTTGAAAAATGAAAACCGATTCAATCTCGGTAAATCGCCGATATGGTGATTGCCGATTCAGTGGAGTCAACTCAACTCTACGGTTCAACTCGGTGAACAAGAACTAGTTCACTCACTCAGCTCTCCGCTCGACTTTTACTTATTGAGTCAAAGTTTTCTATTCAGCCCTCACTCGGCCTAACTCAGAGTCAACAAGTGTAGTTGATATCAAGCAAAATTTTTAGATTTTCAGCTCACAACTGAGAGCTTCAGCTTGCTCAAATATGGCGCAGGCTAAGTCCACCAAATCTCACCAAATTCTCACAATTCAATCACAAAACACCCTCAAAACTCTCATTGATTCTCAAATTTTTCACTCGGCAAACCCTCAAACTGATCTCACTCAAAGTTTCAAGAATTGGCTGATTTCACGTAAACAAAGATTTACCCAGCTGGTAAATTAAACAAGGACAGCACAGTTTGCAAAATTCCAACTAAGAGCATGCAAGAATATAGCAGGGGAGATATAACACAATATTGCAAGATTGAGATATCACAAGTAAAGTTGCAGAGCAATGATAGGGCTTTGCAAAATTCAAATGGTGCACAGATTATGCAAAGTCTCAGGCAAAAGCAAGCTACAGCCCAAAGACTCAAAAACTTAAAATTTACAAATTCCAGATGTTGGTGATCTATCCTAGTTGCAGGGTGAAATCTTTAGGCAGGAAAATAGGTTCTAAGCACAGTTCAAGCTAAGTCTAATAACAGTTGCAACTTAGAGTTTAAGCAAAGTCTAACCTAGCTATAGTTTAAGTACAGCTGCAAGCAACATCAACTCAGAGCATGCAAATTTCGTTCAGCAAGCAAGTTACAGGGCATACATTCAATGACTGGCAAGGCAGATACACAATGGTTGAGTTTAACAATTATAGTACAGATCAAGCAGATTATATTCTCAACTCAGATGCACAATTTTGAAATACAGGGGCTAGCCTGGCTACCTCAAGCAAACAATTAGTTCAACAGGGTTTGCAGCTGAGGCTCAACAGCTTCAGGGGCTGGAGCTCATGGCAGATTGAAAGTTTGAAAATACAGCTACAGGGGCTGATAAAGAGTTATGCTCAGGTGATGGCAGCCTTACAAGGTTTCCCACCAGGTACACAGGTGCGCAAACAAGACATACAACTCATAAAAACATGTATAGATGCTAGTCTAACATGGGTTACAAGTCATGCTCATATAACTCGGGTGTATTCACTCATGGAGCCACTTACCCGAATTGCGTACCGCTAGAGCTTTGTGAGCTCAAGTTCGCGCCTTCTCCTTTCTTGGTTTTGCTCACCTTCCGCAAAGACAGTAGCATGCACCTGCTGGCTCGGTTGAAAGGGTTAGCTCTTTTCCGAGGTTACAATGACCGAGATAACTGAAATGCCATGAAGAGCATACAATGACAGCAGCAGAGAACAAGATATAAACTAAGAAGGGGAAAGTGAAAGTTACAGCTAACACTAAGTGAAAATGCAGATGGAGTTAATGCAATGCAAGTATTTATACAATGCAAGTAGACTAACTGAGATGCAATGAGAAAATACGAACTACAATGCGAAACTACAATGCACTATGCACAGATGTTTAACGACTAAGTTACACATACAAAGACTAAAACAAGTTAAATACAAATATATATAGGGAGAGAAATAGCTAGAACAAATGATGCAACCACAAGATGATGCAAAGGTTAATACAAGTTACAAATTACGAGAAAGCAGACTACCACAAGTTACACTAAAACAGGACTAAAAGAGTTAATACAGTATGAAAATGTACAGGGTGAGTGATTCTCAGTAAAGACAGGCCAATGATCACAGGGCACACGCCAAGTCCCCGGCAGCGGCGCCAAAAACTTGGTAGGCCTGAGAAAGGGTTTAGATTTAAGCCTACATGTTATACCGCAAGTGCACGGCGTCTATCGGAGATGCGGCAAGTACGGGTCGATCCCACAAGGACTTGTGGTGCTATGTATGATCAAGGACTATGCTTAATTGAATTCTTAGTGATATTGTAACAACAAGGGGTGTTTTAGTGTGTCGAAGCGAGTGAGTTGTCTTGTTGTGAAAGTGAACTAATGCAAAGAAATAAATCAGTAATGCACGGGGTGGTTGATTCCACCACCCGACCTCATGCTCGAGGCAAATGTAAGTCTAACTATGATTTTGTGCCTTCATTTGAAGGTCTTGGCTAGAAGTTCATTAACTAATTTTGCTACTCACCCCTAGTATGAGTGGTCTTCTTACAGCACTCACTCATCACAGTGCTTTGGTTCAATGGCTAACTACTACTCTTACTCATGTTATAACACAACAATATCATACCCACACAAAAATGCTTCACATAAACATCAGGGGTTTCCTCAAACACCCTGGAAATGTAATTAGAACATAACAAGAACAAATTAAACACAAGTAAAGCTAATTGACGCTCTGGCTAGCCCAGGCATACCTCAGTCATCCAATTACACCTTCTATTTATACATGCAAAAATCCCCCAAAATATCAAACCCTAATTCTTAAAAAATAGAAATTAAAGATAAAATAAATCAAAACAATCGCACCCATACTCCGAATCGTTGATCTCTCATGTCAATTCGTGCTCAGAACTCCTCTTGCTTTGATTAGGTGAAACCCTATTTATATTTATCTCTCACATAGCCTCTAGGGTTGAGAGAGAGGCTCTGCGAGAGACAACTAGAACTAGGGGCTTTGTGGTTGTGCGGTTGGTGGTGATGGCGACAAGAGATAAAGGAGTTGGTGGTGGTGAGGCTCTGGCATGGCTCGCTCGAGCTTGGTCGGGGAGAGGAGATGGAGAAGAGCGAGAGGAGAAGAAAGAGAAGAAGGAGAAATAATGGGGTGTAGTCGATAGGTGTAGGGGTATGGGTCATTTCTTTGCGGAGCGCACGCATCGATGGGTGATGGAAAGGCTTCAGCGAGCGTAGGATCTAGGTGGAGAAGATCCGAACGGTCGAGGGGAACCGAGGCGATTTGTTTGTGGAGCGGGAGTATCAAGACATGATGTGAACGATGGAGCGACCGTAGGATGTAGCCGGGCGAGATCTCGACGGCTCGGGATGAGCGGGTTCGGATCCGGTCGTGGGTAGCTCTAGCCCATGTCTTCCTTGTTGGGTTGCAACCGAGTTCGCGCGCGGGCTTTGGCTATCTGCTCCATAGATGTTTGACTCCAATTCTTCGCTCTTTAGCTCCTCGTTTCTCGGACTTTATTTATTACCTAAAAACACAAAATTAATTAATACAAATATTTATTCTTGAAAACAAAGAAAACACAGAATCTGGGATAATATCTGATTTCTAAGCGCAAAAGATGAGTAAAATGCCAATAAAAAGGTGTATAAATATGCACTATTTAGCACTCATCAGTACATAGATCATCATAAAACTTGCTCAAGTTTATAGACATACCTTTTTAGAAGAATCCGATCGAATTCTCTACAGCTTTACCAAACATTCAAAATCACACCCAACTTAATATGTGTGCCCCAGTTCTTGTGCTTCCATCACCGTATACATAACATGGCATTTCTGGGTGAGGATGCACTTTCAACACAATCAAGCTGTGTTGAGGTGTACAATGTCTTGCTCACTATGGCATTCTTTCCAGAAACTCTTCCATCTTGTAGTGTTGAGAAACACCCAAGGAACTGCTTTTATAAGTCTATCAAAGAACTTCAAGAGAACCCAAAAAGATTTGTGTTTCTGATTTCTTGTTTTCCAACTTATAAAAAACAGTTTCATGGATAGTTTTTAGTATCAAGAAGGAAACTCTTTTGATAAAAAGAGACGTCCTAGCTTCTTCATAAAAGAAGACAATACTACTATCTTGATAGAAAGTATCAGGAATTGAGCAATGAATCAATTCATGCTTTGAAGTGATATACTCAGATGACTGAGATTTAAACACCTCTTGTAATTCATTTAGTTTGTTACAATTAAATGAATTACGTAGAGGAGGAGCATTGCTCTCACTGATTAGTAAATCAATGTCGACTTCAACATAAATATTATTCCTCATAACTTGATTTACCTTGTCAATAGATTCTTATTTTTTCTGGAGGTATAACTCAACATCAAGAGATAAGCTTTCAAGTTTCTTTTCAAGCCCTGAAAAAACTTCAAGGGATTTTAAACCTGGTGGTGGTTTAGATAGAATTTCTTCTACAGATTTTATTAAATCAGTCATGGAAGAGAATTATGGAATCCCTGGATCTGGTGGTGTATTTATTGGGATAGCACTATTGTCCATATCAGATCGCTACAAACACAGACTTATGAGGTCTTTAATGTGTTTGCTTTCTCTGATACCAATTGAAAATGCGGGGGTCTAACAACCACACCCAACAACTCGTTTGGAAATCTGAGAGGACTTACTCCAATACACTTTCTAGAGAATCAACTAGACAGTCAGACTCAATCTAGAGTAAAGTATATCAAAGAGTTTAATATATGTGTTTCACAATTTAATCAGCAAATCAAACAAATAGAAATTCGCGAGCCTGATTATTATGTGAAACAACTTGATCAGTACCGAAGACCAATGTTCAAGTGTCAATCAATGTAAATCAACAACCCAAGATTGGGTATTCTAATTGATTGATCTTAACGCACAACCTGTGATATTTCAATTATATAACAAAATATAATGCGGAATATAAATAACACAGACACCAGAATTTTGTTAACGAGTAAACCGCAAATGCAGAAAAACCCCGGGACCTAGTCCAGATTGAACACCACACTATATTAAGCCGCTACAGACACTAACCTACTACCAATCAACTTCGGACTGGACTCTAGTTGAACCCTAATCAATTTCACACTGATTCAAGGTACAGTTGCGCTCCTTACGTCTCTGATCCCAGCAGGATACTACGCACTTGATTCCCTTAGTTGATCTCACCCACAACCAAGAGTTGCTACGACCCAAAGTCGAAGACTTGATAGACAAATCTGTCTCACACGGAAAAGTCTATAGGATTGAATAAATATGTTTCCCACAGAAATACCCAAGAGTTTTTGTTCCGTGTTTTGATAAATCAAGGTGAACAGTAACTAATCGATTACCCGGACTTATATTCCCGAAGAACAACCTAGAATTATCAATCACCTCATAATAATCTTAATCGACTAGTGAAAGAAGATATTGTGGAATCACAAACGATGAGACGAAGTGTTTGTGATTACTTTTCTATCTTGCCTGTCGGAGATATAAAATCTCGATCCAATTATTTCAATTGTACCCAACACGATAGAACCAACAAGATCAGATCACGCAACTACAAAGATAATAGTTGGGTCTGGCTTCACAATCCCAATGAAGTCTTCAAGTCGTTAACCTACAGGGTCTCGAGAAGAAACCTAAGGTTAAAGGAGAATCGACTCTAGTTATGCAACTAGTAGCACACAGGAGGTGTGGGGATTAGGTTTCCCAATTGCTAGAGTTTTCCTTTATATATTTTCAAATCAGGGTTTGCAATCTAAGTTACCTTGGTAACAAAGCATTAAATATTCACCGTTAGATGAAAAACCTGATTCTCCCAAGCTAATATCTTTCAACCGTTAGATCGAACTTAGCTTGTTAAACACAAATGAAATGTACCCTCATTTAGGTTTATGTAACCGTACCTAAACGTGTACACCATGTTGGTTCACAAATAATTAACCGAGGTTAGCCATATGATTACTCTCATATCAACCTTATTCATCTTAACCATAAGTAGTTCAAATGACTCATATGAAACTAGTTAAAGAGTTCTTCAATTGCATAGAAAATACAATTGAAACCAAATCGGTTTGATTCACTTGAATCAAAGATTGCATTCCTTATGATTTAAATGTTTAAGTCCATGAACTGACCGATTTGACAAAGTAACCAGCTTAAGTATGCGTACAAGTATGCGTACTTAAGCAACCGGATTTGAGTTTGTTTAGTTTCCAAACTCAGCAGAAATTTTCGGTTCGAAAACTTCCGCCAATATGCGTACAGTACGCATACTTAACCTGTCTCCTTCACCAATTTCGTATACACACATATGCATACACTTGGCTCCCGGTTTATGGATTTATACACTAATGCGCGAACACACTATATATGCTTATATCCAAAGATGGTTATATTCTCAAATCTTTATTTCAATCATTGAAACATTCTTCTATAATGATAATAGCCGTTTTCATACACTATTAGCATCAAAGCAATTTTCAAGATATTGAAATAATCATTATCGAAACATTCCAAGCCTACATCAAATGATTGTATCACACAAACCATGTAAGATGTTACTCGGTAATTTTCTCATGATATAAGATGAACTTGGTCGAAGCGAAAGCTTACCAATACATATTTCGAGAAATATGTAAGCGAGATATACTCAGCTCGAAATCTCAAATGTGTATAGAGAAAACTATATTGTAACACGACTTATGTCTCAATATAGGAGATAGTAGAAATAGACTTTCCAAGTGATAGATGAGTTCAAGTCTCCACATACCTTTTGTCGAAGAAGTTCCACAATCTCCCCTTAGTAGTTCTTTGTCTTCAAATGATGAACTCTGTGAAATCTAAGCTCAACTACACTATCTATGTCCTAGTCCGAGACATCTATAAATAGGATAAAAATCAAGACTTATAATTTTGATCACTAACATTGATAAACATGCTTGAGATAGCAACGCATGCGAGTTCGACCGAGCAGTGCTCTAACAAAAGGTTATTGTCACACAAGTCGTGGCTCAAATAACCTCGAGTATATATACATAAATATACATTTACCGTCATAGGAATTGTTCCATAGAGTGAGCATTTGTTTCGATAGATTAGAAAAGTAGAATTGAACAAGAATTCAAATGAAATCAATTACCACATACCTTTGTTTATGAAGTCCTTGTTGATGTCTTCTTGTAGTCTTCAAACTTCGTCCTTCAAGGATAGCTTCGATTATACTTCTTAGACTTAATCTAGTCCGACACTATCTTTAGTATAATAAATCAAGAATGCATTTTGGCAACTAAAATTGACAACTAACTTGACATACCAACGCTAGTGGGTTCAACCGAGCAATGCTCTAACAGTTTCGCCAAAGTCGATACCTTCGATCTGTAAATATCCTTGAGCGACAAGTCTAGCTTTGTTTTTGACAATGGTGCCAAATTCATCAGATTTGTTCTTAAATATCCATTTGGTACCAACAATATTGATATTGGAGGGACACGGTACGAACTCCCATACATCATGTCTATGAAATTGATTTAAATATTCATGCATTGCATTCACGCAAAAGGGATCGCTAAGAGCTTCATCAATATTTCTGGGTTCTACTTGTGAAAGATAACAACCAAAATTGCAAATATTTTGAAGTTGTCCTCTTGTCTTAGATGTAGAATCTTTTCCTCCAATAATATTATTAGGTTGTGTTTGATAGGAGTTAATTCTATGGGATTAGTCATCTTTTCATGGAAATAGCGTGTTTTCCATCGTTTGGTAAAAAATATGTTTCCATGTGTAGATGGGGCAAAAAGCGTTGCTGGTTTTTACGGAATCGAGGAGACGACCGTAAGGAGGAAATTCCTTGAACCGAGCGAACTGTCAAACCTCACACAGATCCACTGTAAAAAGGGAGTGCTTTGAATTCGAGAGATCAATCTGTAGGACTCCGGCCTAAACCAAGACAATGGCCGTTCCAGAGTCAATTCGGTCACAAGAGAGGATGGGTCGATCTGTAGGAGGGAAGCTGAGAAATATGTGAGATCAATGGTGATCGAAGATTGTAGGTATGTTGTGTATTCTGCGTGAAGAAATAAGATAAGCTCTGATTGATTGAATTTGCTCTGTTGAGAGTAATTGCTCAGACGCTGATTTGTTAATCTCTTGTTGTATGTTTGACGAAAGATAGTCTTGTTTTTCAATCATGATTCCGAGACTTATTATATTGCTAGAATTGTAAACACCTTGATCCCATGAAGTGTGACAGTTGCTGGAGTCAAAGAGTGGGGAAGTGGAAATCGTGTTAAAACCAGTTGCTCATCGTGTGGAGACTTGGTTGATTTTCCATCCACTACTTTGCTAACTCCTCCAACTGATTGCACGACTTGCTCACATTCTCATCATGTGTATGAACACACATGCCTTAGAACGCTAGACCAAAACCCTAATTGATATCCCCCCATGTGACACGATTGATGTCTCGTGATTGTGGAGTCTGTAAGGCAGACATGTATTTAGTCAGTCAGTTGCTGACTTCATGGGACGATGAGTCCTTGTATTGCTGAGTCGTGATTTGCAAATGTTTAGAGACTCATGAATTGAACGTATCTGTTGAAATAGAGGTATAATTCTCAAGCAAATGTTGATAGTTAAGATGAGCAAATATTGCTCATTCGACGGATTGTTGAATATTGATAGTTGAACCAATATTCCTTAGTATGAGCAAATATTGCTCGTTTGATGAATTATTGGTAGCAGGACTAAAATAAAATATTAATTTAAAATACTGAACCGAGTATAATTAATAAAAATGTTGATCATGGGATCAACATAAAATTTTTAGCGTTTGAATCTGGAGTTATGAACCTTGGATTCAAAACCCTAATTCGATCAATTGGTGATTTATTGAAAATCAACCACGAAGTGAAGGAGGGACCGACTACATGGGATGATGGATCGACCATGTGGCGCCCAGATGCTCGAGTGAGAAAATTCCAAAGTCTCTTGAAGACCGATTCTTTGAGAGGATGATTAAATGCTGGTTTAATCATTTATTAAAATAATGCTCGTTTGAGCCTTAGGTGATGAAACCTAATTATGAAGAGATAAGGGACCTACCAAAACCAGCCCTGGTTGGTCACGGGACCGAATGACGATCGTTTTATGAAATTCCAAATTGTTTGGAAGAGTTTGAACCGAATATGAACAAATTAGGTCAAATGATGAAAATATGTGGGACCGGCCTCTTGCAAGCCAAAGAGCCAACCTTGGTCGGTCAAGGTAATATGCTCGTGTCGCCAAAATGCTCGTACCACAGTCCTGAGAATTTTGATATTTTCTGGCGTGCGTTTGAGCAATCATTTGAGAAAATATGACGAAATCAATGTTTTTTGCTCAAACTAAGGAAACTTCATAAGATGAAGGAATAAATAATAATAAAATGAAGGAATCGTTAAGTGTGGGACCGACTATGGCCAAGGCATGGCCGGCCGAACAATAAGCCCGGTCCCATGGCACTTTTCCTAATTTTATATTATTTTTATGATTTTAGGGAAATATCATGAAATCAAGGAGTTTGTTGAAACTAAGGAGTTTCCTTAAAGTCAAGGAGTTTCCATGAGATGAAGGAAACAATAATAATTAATAATAATAAAATAAGGGGCATGTGGGACCGGCCACGAGTAGGGCATGGTCGGCGGGATAGGGCCCGGTCCCACGAGTCTTCCCTAATTTTACATTATTTTCGTGATTTGAAGGAAATATCATGAAATTAAGGAGTTTTCATAAGATGAAGGAAATAACAATAAAATAATAAAGAAGCATGAGGTGTGGGACCGGCCACAACTAGGGCATAGCCGGCCGGTTAGTAAACCCGGTCCCATGACACCTTTCCTAATTTTATATTATTTCCTTGATGTGAAGGAAACACCATGAAACTGAGGAGTTTCCTTAAAACGAATGAGTTTTGTTCAAATGAGGGAATTTTCATGAGATCAAGGAAAATAATAAAAATATGATAAAATATAGAATTGGGCGTGGGACTGGCCACGGAACGACCGGCCGGCCGGTGGGCCCAGTCCCCTAGTGCCCTGGTTAATATTTTATTATTTATTATTTTTCTTCCTATTTTGCATAGGTTCATCGTTCGTATTTTGGAATGATCGTTCGTGCATTCAGGTATTCGTTAGTGCGTTATTGCTGAACACACTTGTACCATTTTGGTCGGGGCTTACTCGATAGTAGTTCAGATGCCCGTATGTTGAATATTTATTACTAACCCATGGAATTCTGCTTGGAAGAACCGCGGATTGAAGTAACGAAATATTATGAAGAACGTAAAATATTTCTGAATATTCAGTTAATGAATTTAAGGATTAGAGATAATTAATTGATGGCTCTATACTAGCAGGCATGCTATCTAGGAGCATTAATTATCTGAGAATTGAGTAATATGAGCTTGTTGAAGCGCCATATTTCTTTTATATAGTCGTGGGAAAACATTGTTACATCCTCAAGACATTATTGCTCTATACTAGCAGCAAGCTGTCTAGAGCCGTCCAATCATTCGATTCTATATAGAAGTAATTACTGAAATTGCTCAGTATTCATGAGATATGTCGTTGCCTCAGCTGAGAGACTACACATCTACATATACTATGAGAGACACTATTATCAGTCAGAGATTCTTGTGGCATGAGCTTTCATGCCTCAATGAGAGACATGAGCCTCAATACTCATCTGATTGGTGGATCAAGAGTATGTACAATTATGGTTTTACGATTTTACCCCTTGTCGAAAATCCACCATCTACATTAAGTCCCCTGCTTAGTGAGGGACAGTCATGTTCCTCAGTCAGCACTGGATGATGATTTTCCGGTTACTAACAAAATAAGTAATTGAACTTAGTTGTAAGACAAGATGTTACCGGATTTGCGATTGCGCGAGCAAACCACGGCTTGAACGAAGATCCCAGTGGCATGATAGAGCGTCATCTAAAGAGCATAAACTGGTGTAGCACCGTTGATTTGGTGATGGAACCTTGGTCGGTTTAGGATTCGCGGGTCCGGGCCCAAAAAGGAAATCCTTGTGAAATTAGGTTTTGGAAATAAAATTTGATATAAAAGGAATTAATCCCACCTTTTTTTTATTTCACCTAAAACGACCACCACCTTCATCTCTTCATCACCTTCACGCCATCAGCAGGGAGGAGCAAAATTTTCGGCGGAGTTTCCAGCTGGAGCAGCCACCGTCCGGCCAACTTCCGGCCGGCACCGACATGTACGTGATTTTTTTTTTTTTTTTTTTTAAAGTTTGTTGTTTGTTTATGAGTTGTTCATCATAAAAATAATATGTGTATATACATACTTTTGGATGTGAGGTTTATGAAAAACTCTTGTTTTAGGAACGTACGTTCGTTCGATCGTTAGTTTAAGAAACTAGTAATAATCCTTGACTTAAGAGAGATTTTTTTTATTTTTATATATAGACCTGCGTCCAGTGATAAAATTTTGTTTATAAATTTTCATGGAAACCAAAAATTTATCTTGAGAAGTGTGAATTCTCACAAAATCGAAATAAACCCTCGTTTCAAAGCCGAACGATCGTACGAAGGGAATTTTTTTTTTTTTTTTTGATAGAACCGTGAATATTCACAATTTTTCTTATGAAACCATGACATGTTCATGGATTTTTATTTACGTGAGTTTAGTTCACGTAATTTTTTTTTAATTACGTGAGTAATTTACGTTTTCATATATGTATAAACATATATATATATTTTTGAAATCAAAGTCTGACCTTGAATAATGTTTAAAGGTAAACAATTATTTATGATGAAATATTGTTTAGTTTTCATAATTCAGTGGTTAATATTCACACAGTAGAAGTGTTCATGATTTTATGAAAATCTGAGTTTTGCTCGTCTTTTGTAGATTCGAAGAAACGAGCGAGTTTTGAAGTGTTGACTCTTGCATTACAATCACTACTGTTAGTGGAATCGTAAACATGTAAGAGTTAAGAATTACCATTTTCGTAGATGTTTTGCTATGTGCAGAATTCTGTCATCTTGTTGAAGTTTGCATCTTGTATGGATGATATACTGAAGTAGAGTATTGTGTGCATGTTGCAGCTACTTCGCAAGGATGTCTGACTCTCAAGAAAATGATGTCTCCAGAGATGATACGTGTATGGATGAGACTTTTATTGGTGAAGAAGAAGATGAAACACCTGGAATCAAGAATGTTCCAAATATAGAGGATGCGTTCTTCGTGGCTCAAGGGCCTGAAAAGCGCCTCAGAACTCCAGCATTTCGTCTTCTGATAAATCCTAGAGAGGTTACTCAGATAAAATTGGTGACTCCTCAGGCAGCCATTCGGTTATGTCTTGAACGTGGATATTTTTCTGCATCAATCATAGAATTCAAGCTTTCTCGACGGCCTTTAGAAAAGTTTTCTGGATGGGCAAGATATATGCTGGGTTTTCCTCGTGTTCGAGCCATGCTGCATGATGCACAAATAACAAGAGCTATCCAAGCCTTTGGAGACTTGTTCATTTTTCATGATGCGCGAGGTATGGTAGCTCTACTTGCTCGCTGGTGTATTCTAACTCACACTTTCATATGCAGATGGGGAGAGTTTACCGTCACCTTAGAGGATGTAGTTGCTTTGTTGCATCTTCCGATCATGGGTAACCTTCCTGAGAGTCTTTCAGCAGAGGAAACAACAATCTCTAACATCTTGACAGCTGCAATAGAGAAGATTAATAAGGTGTCCACAAAGCAAAGGTTGTTATGCTCACTGGTTAATATATTGGTGGCCAAGAGATACTTCTCTTGACTGGTCCATCGACGGTACGTTATCTATTGTTGCTTTCTTGTGTTTATGGCTGTCCAGAGATGTATTTGAAGATACTGGAAATTTTTTGAAGCCGTTCGTGATTCCTTTTTCCATTAAGATGGCTCAGGGTGAGCAACTCCCAATAGGTAGTCTGTTCTTGGGTTCTTTGTACTCTAACTTAGACTCCTTGATTATAGACTCCAGCATCTCGAATGGCTTTATGAAGATTGAATGTTATGCCAATACGATGTTTGTTCAAGCTTTGATGTGGGAACGTTTCAAGAATTATGCACCCATTCCACGTACTATCTTGCAAGGATTGAATACTGATGCTCTTCATGTTTTCTCTGAGAGGGACAATGCCAGGATCATGCGCTGGTCTACAAAGCATCCTCGACTCAAGACCCGCTTTGTTGATGTGTTAGACCGTGAATCTGAATTCAACTTCCGCCCATGGGTGTCAATTCCTCCTTATATTTCTCAGTTGACAACTTTCAATGATAAAGAGAGTATAGCTTTGAAATCTGGTGCTGATTTGAGCGATGGTGAGAGGTCTTTTATGCTGAGTTGCACTCCTGGTTACCTGATAGCAGCAATACATGGAGAATTCTCGGTGGAAGAATACAATATTGATAGGGCAGCTCGAAAAATGGGTATGGATCAGTGTGTTCCGAATTTTCGAAGGAGGAAACCATCGGTTGAACCGCTCATGACCCGTTTAGACCGCACACATGTGGAAGGAAGTGAATACTGGTTCCCTAACTCCGAGCGAATTACATATGTAACTCCAGGTTACATAAACTTTATGGATCAACACCTCGGGCGTTTACTCGATTTCGTGACGGTTGATCAACCCTTGGTGAAGGAGCCTCCTTCTGCTGAGATGATTGCTACTCGACCAAGATTGAAGCATTTCCCTTGATAAACGGAAAACATCTCCAGGATGTTCACAAGTAAGTATTCTTTGTACAATCTTCATAAAATTATGATAACTGTGTTTTGACTATTGCATCAAAAAAAAAATCATAGGAAGTCATAACGTAAGACCTCGAATCGACGTAGACCTCTAAGAAACTGAAGCAACTGTTCATGGCGGATAAGGCAGGAGCAAGAATTATAAATTGTGGTCCAACACCATAAAGTCCCCAGTTGTTTCTTTGGTGAGTTGTCAGTGCTTCTTTTGTTGTGACTTCTTTTCATCCGCATTATTAGGATTAGAAAACCAATATTTGTTATTCCGTTGCAGAATTTCACTCCCTCAAGTATCGACGGTCTTCAGTTCTCTTTCTTTGGCAAACGGTTTCGACTTGAGTGATGAAGAAGAGGTCGTGAGTGTTTCTTCGTATAATCAATTATGATGCTTTGTAGAAAAAATGCTAATTGTTGAGAATATATACAGGAGGATGCCTCTATGGAAGTGGAGAGTACTGGTGATATTCGTTCGTCTTCGAAAAATGGCGATAAAGAAAATTCCCAGAGATCAAAACCGAATGAAAGCAATGGTGTTCTTGATGTTGATACGGGCAATCCAGGTTCTTTGAACGATTCAGAGACCACCCAAGTAAGTATTTCTCTTGCATCTTATCCATAAAAGCATAAACTTCTTGATTTATGAATTAATGAATGAGAATTCATGTGAATATACGAAAAGTTTTGCCGAAATACGTCACCAGAAATTCCAGAACTCAGCCATTTAGCAAAAATGCTGTAGAATATTCATACGATGTCGGAGTTTCGCAATATACCCATGTATCCTTATGCCCAGGAAATTTCCAAGCATTTTCAAAGAAGATTTTAGAGTTTTGAGCACGTTTAGGGGCTGAAATCAGCGAAACAGTAAACTTCCAGGAGATTTCCAGAAAATTTTCAGCTGTCATGTAGTCCAATGTTTTGACCACATCTTTTTGCTCGTTTATCCAATTGCCATGAAATTGTGATATGTTGTATATAACACCCATACGAAGAGAATGGTATATAACTGATCCTTAGATTATTCACCAATTGCTCCCAGTTTGTCATTTTGTACAGGGCAGTGTAAAATCCTCTCAGACGAGCTTGTTGTAAAACGTGTTTTTATGACTTTCACGTTATTTGCTGATGTCTAGCATGTAAAATAGTGAACTTAAATATCATTAGTTCACTTACATGCTAAATTTTATGATTTCCTTTGGTTTCATACTTGGATGGCTCTAATCTCATGTAATCTCCGTATTAGGCGCCAAATACCGAAGTTGAGAATGAAGGAGCCAATAATGATGGCCTGAGCAACCCTGAGGTTATTGATGAAGAAACGACCATCAATGCACTTAAAAGTCGTGAGGGAGTTGTTGCTTATGTTGTTAAAGAGACCGAGACTTCAATTGTTATTGCTTCAGTGGCGGAAGAAGCCGAACCACGAGTAGAAGAGACTGAAGACACCGTTGCCATGACCAGTAGAAGCTGCTCCAGTAATTGAGAATCGTATAGTGGTGCATGAATACCCAAGTGAAGGGATTGCTTTTGACCCTCCATTTGATGCATCACTCCATACCACGAACTAGTTGGTGGATTCAGTGTCCCTATTAGATATGCCAGCTTGTACGAGAAGATATGAAGGAAATTTGGTCACATCATCGTTACCAGAGAACCCAAGCGTGCTTATTCTTTAACAATGAAAGTAAGTGTTATCTTGTGTGTTGTAAGTGATATATGCGTTGGGGCCAGAAATACTGTGACTCCAAATGTACTCTTTGATTGGGAGTTCAACTTGGAGAATTCTGAGAGACTTGGCTTCAATGTGAAGTGGCTTCGTAAGAAGATAAATGCTATTAAGGACTCATGTGAGAATAACATACCCTTTCCCAATGATGCTATGATGGAGAAGGGAGACAAGATTGCCAGGCTGACTGAAGAGCTGAACATGGAGAAGGCGGCCTTACAAGTCTTGAAGGATGCAAAGGAGCAAAATGCTTTCTTTGCTGATTTTCTTTGATTTATTTTCATAACCTCTTGAACTTTTAAACTTCTGAGAGATGTGAGGTTTTATTTTTTGGTTTTGATTGGTTTTGGATAAGTAGATGATTGAGGATTTTCTTTGGATTTGATAGATATTTTCTTTGAGTAAATGAATTTTGATAAAGTCTTTGGATTTAAATTATCGAATGCAAGTATTGCGAGATATTTTGGAGGAATTGAAATACAATGAAAGAAAATTCTAAATGCCAAATATTTTGGGGTGTTCATGCCCTGAACATCCAATACCTCGAATATCCAAAACTTTAGACGTCAAAGGCTTTGAGCCAATTCTCGTGTATTATGGCCACAGTCTCCTTGCTGTCCATGTTGATTAATTTGTAGTATCCACCAGCAGCAGACTTAGATATCATAAAAGGTCCTTCCCAGTTGGAGTTCTTTGCAGAATGAAAGTTACGCTTAGTTGCTTTGAGAACTAAATCTCCTTCCTGGAATTTGTTAGACTTGATCATCCGCACCCTGAATATTTTCTGTTGGTTTGGAATTCTTCGTGCAGTGGAATTCCATGTTGTTGAAGTCTTCAAACCTTGCGGCACATGTGGACATTCGTGCAAAGGAGAATATTTGGGATACTGTTTGTTGAATTCAGCCATTATTATAGTAATGACTGTATTAGTGAGGTGCTCGATTCGGAGAGGTTTTGCATCCAGCCACTTAGTGAAATATTGCTGAGGTGAGGTTATCCACTTATAGAATTTTGCAATAGCTAAGTTGTTGGTGGAGTGAAGCCCTCAGACCAAATAAGCATGTTTGAAAACTGATGATATGGACACATGAGGAGGAATAATACTTGCATGAGTTCGAAATCTTTTGATGAAATCATATGCATTTTCTTAAGGCTTTTGTGTTAGCTCTGTCAAGTCTTTGACCTCCTTCAGGTACTCGAACGGTGAAATATCTTCTTTTTCTTCTTCCGAATTAGTGGTTTCTTCAACAGAGAACTGTGCAATTGAAGGTGTTGGGGTTACCTTTCTAGCATGAATCCACGTACGTCCAAGGATCATATCATATCCTGGATCTTCTCGGATTATGTAAAATTTTGTTTCTGTCCAGACTGAGTTTATGTTCACTTTGAGAGTAATGTGGCCATAAGCATCTCTGGGCGTCCCTTTATGATCCATGATTGATACTGGAGCATGAATGGATTCTTGTCGTGTGATACCAGCGGCTTTGAGAGTTTTCAGAGGGATAACATTGACAGCGGTACCGACATCTATCAACGCTCGTTTGAACTCGTTTCCTTTGAGATGGACAGTGGTGAGAAGTCCCCAGTCGTACATTTCTTTGTCTGCTGCTGAAGGCTCAGGAAGTGTCTCTTGAATCAATAAATGCTTCCCTGACATGATGTGGTTCAATGTAGTAAACATGTCTTTCCTTTGAGCCCTTGATAAGTACAACAATTCGCAGACATGCTCGATTAAGGATTGAACTACTTCCTTGACGGGTGGTTAAGAGAAAGTTCTCCGGGAGAGGGTCTCTACACTTTCTCTTGAAAATTGAGTTCTCGATTCTAGTTTCTCTTGAAAATACGCTTCAAGCTCCTCCCACCTTGTGGGATGATTGACGAATCTATGAAAGCGACAGTAACAAGGATTTTCCATGTCTTCTTCAGTTGGTTCTTTCTTGACATATGGTAACTTGATTGCACTGTATTGAACCCAGACATCTAATAATTCAATCACCTCTTTGATGGGAAAAGTAAAATCGGGTGCTTCTTGATCGGCTCTCTGCTACTGGGTAGGAGCTTGTGCATCTCGAGTTTGATTATCCTTCCTTTGTACTTTCGAAGGGGTCGGAGAAGTATGCTTGCACCGCGACTCGGCTTTTCGTTTGCTCCCTTCTGCAACAACATTGTGGAAGGTTGGAGGTTGTACTGTTAGTTGATTAAACGCCTACTACCTCGAGTTTCTCGTGGTTCTTAAGCATTTGTGGTCTTGGATCTCTCCAATAAAGCAGGTGCAGTAGTTGCCGACCTCTTAGCCGCTTCATGAAGTTCTGAGAATGTCTGGAACCTGAGATTTTCCAATAAAGCCATGTAGACTGGAATCATTCCATTGATGCAAAAGTCCACGAGTTGTTTCTCTATGACATTTGGATCATGGCAGTCCAAAGCTTGAACTCTGAACCTTTTCACATAATCATTAGGATGTTCGTTGCTCCTTTGAAACATCCTTCCGAGATCATAGAGGGTGATTTGCTCTGAAAAGAAGAAATACTTTCTATAGAAAGCATTAACTATTTCTCCCCAACTTTTGATACTTCTTGGTGCGATGTTGTTGTACCAGGTATATGCCTTGCCTTTCAGAGACTTTGAAAATTCCTTCAGACGGACAACATGGTTGTGCGCATGTTCACCCAATGCTTCCAGAAATCGAGAAACATGTTTTCGAGCATTGCCCGTTCCATCATAAAGGGTGAATGTTGGAGAGGTATAACCTTTTTGTAGAGGAATCCTTTGTGTAGCAGCAGGATATGGAGGTTGGTGACGGTGGATAGAAGGCGTCTTGTCTTTTCCACGATCCTCTAAAAGGCGTTCCAGGTCTTCACGAGTGATGAAACTAGACGGTTCTTTCGCTGGAAGATTGTCTGCAGCCTTAGGAACTTCCTCATCATCTACTACATGGATTGGAGTGACCTCAGGATCAGCGTCTGAAGATGTTTCTTTAGATTTTCCTTTCTCTTGAGTTTTGTCCGACATCTTGTCTGTAAGAGTCTTGAGATAATTGCATAATTCTTTCGGGCAATGACCATGTCGATCGATTCTTGGTAAGAGTCTCTTGCACCTTCATGAGATCACCTATGGTAGGTGGATTTTCTCTGATTTCCTCAGGAGACCGACCAAAGAGTGGATTGTTGATAGCGCCGGTGTCTTCACTTGCAGGGGTGATCACAGGAGCACCAGTGCTTGGAGGAGTAGTAGTGGAAGGTTGGGCCGGAGGAGTGGTAGTGGCAGATTGCGCCGGAGGAGTGGTGTTGGAAGTACCACTAGAGCTTGCGAGATTAGGGTCGGGTGTTGAACCCGGATTGGTAACTGAATCAGACCTAAGACCGACCATCTTTGTGAGAATTGAGATTCCAACCGAGAGAATGATCTCCCACTGTGGTCGCCAATCTATAGATGGGGCAAAACGAGTTGCTAGTTTTTACGGAATCGAGGAGACGACCGTGCGGAGGAAATTCCTTGAACCGAGTGAACAGTCAAACCTCACACAGATGCACTGCAAAAAGGGAGTGCTTTGAATTCGGGATATCAATCTGTAGGACTCCGGCCTAAACCAAGACAGTGGCCGTTCCAGAGTCAATTCGGTCACAAGAGAGGATGGGTCGAACTGTAAGAGGGAAGATGAGAAATGTGTGAGATAAATTGTGATCGAAGATTGTAGGTATGTTGTGTATTCTGCGTGAAGAAATAAGATAAGCTCTGATTGATTGAATTTGCTCTGTTGAGAGTAATTGCTCAGACGTTGAGTTGTTAATCTCTTGTTGTCTGTTTGACGAAAGATTGTCTTGTTTTTCAATCATGATTCAGAGACTTATTTATATTGCTAGAATTGAAACACCTTGATCCCATGAAGTGTGATAGTTGCTGGAGTCAAAGAGTGGGGAAGTGGAAATCGTGTTAAAACCAGTTGCTCATCGTGCAAAGACTTGGTTGATTTTCCATCCATTACTTTGCTAAATCCTCAAACTGATTGCACGATTTGCTCACATTATCATCGTGTGTATGAACACACGTGTAGTAGACCGCCATACCAAAACCCTAATTGATATCCCCCCATGTGACATGATTGATGTCTCGTGATTGTGGAGTATGCAAGGCAGACGTGTATTTACTTAGTCAGTTGCTGACTTCATGGGACGATGAGTCCTTGTATTGCTGCGTCGTGATTTGCAAATGTTCTGAGACTCATGAATTGAACGTGTCTGTTGAAACAGAGGTATAATTCTCAAGTAAATGTTGATAGTTAAGATGAGCAAATATTGCTCATTCGATGAATTATTGAATATTGATAGTTGAACCAATATTCCTTAGTCTGAGCAAATATTGCTCGTTTGATGCATTATTGGTAGCAGGACCAAAATAAAATATTAATTTAAAATACTGAATCGAGTATAATTAATAAAAATGTTGATCATGGGATCAACATAAAATTATTAGCGTTTGAATATGGAGTTATGAACCTTGGATTCAAAACCCTAATTCGATCAATTGATGATTTATTGAAAATCAACCACGAAGTGAAGGAGGGACCGGCTACATGGGATGATGGATCGACCATGTGGCGCCCAGATGCTCGAGTGAGCAAATTCCAAAGTGTCTTGAAGACCAGTTGCTGAGAGGATGATTAAATGCTGGTTTAATCATTTATTAAAATAATGCTCGTTTGATCCTTAGGTGATGAAACCTAATTATGAAGAGATGAGGGACCGACCAAAGGGTCATGAAACCGGCCCTGGTTGGTCACGGGACCGAATGACGATCGTTTTATGAAATTCCAAATTGTTTGGAAGAGTTTGAACCGAATATGAACAAATTAGGTCAAATGATGAAAGTATGTGGGGCCAGCCTCTTGCAAGCCAAAGAGCCAACCTTGGTCGGTCAAGGTAATATGCTCGTGTCGCCAAAATGCTCGTGCCTCAGTCCCGAGAATTTTGATATTTTTTGGCGTGCGTTTGAGCAATCATTTGAGAAAATATGACGAAATCAAGGTTTTTTGCTCAAACTGAGGAAACTTCATAAGATGAAGGAATAAATAATAATAAAATGAAGGAATCGTGAAGTGTGGGACCGTCTATGGCCAAGGTATGGCCGGCCGACCAATAAGCTCGGTCTTATGGCACTTTTCCTAATTTTATATTATTTTCATGATTTTAGGGAAATATCATGAAATCAAGGAGTTTGTTGAAACTAATGAGTTTTCCTTAAAGTCAAGGAGTTTCCATGAGATGAAGGAAACAATAATAATTAATAATAATAAAATAAGGGGCATGTGGGACCGGCCACGACTAGGGCATGGTTGGTCGGCTAGGGCCCGGTCCCACGAGTCTTCCCTAATTTTACATTATTTTCATGATTTGAAGGAAATATCATGAAATTAAGGAGTTTTCATAAGATGAAGGTGTTTATGGGTAAAAATCGTTTCCGTCGATTTTGGTAAATTCGGTAGGTGAGTGAGAAACTGGTTTAAATCCTAAACAAATGTGCTGCACGTGAGCACTTTCTAGATTCGAGAGATCAATCTGTACAAGTCCGGCCTAAACCAAGAAATGGCCGTTCCAGACTTGCTTAGGTCACAAAGTGGAGGAGAAGGGTTGATTTGGGGAGGGAAGAAAAGAAAGGTGTTGAGACCAGAATACTGGGAGAGTAGTGTCTCGACTTGTATCGAGAAAGTGAAAGCTTCGGAAGCTTGCAAGAGATGAAAGCTTTTGGAGAGCTTGCAAAGTTGCCTTTTCTGATAGTGTTGTATTTTTTTCCTGACCGAGACCTGTCGTCTGGTGGAAATAGGTAAGACCTATTTATACAAGTCGAGATTGAAACGTACACTGGCCTCATGAAGGAAGAGAGTAAAGGGTAAAATAATGGGAGGAGGTGGTAACCGCATGGTGTTTATGGGTGGAAACGTTTTCACCATTATTTCCTCATTTATTTGACTGCTTTATTCCTATTCACGCTTTCTTAATGTGAGCGTAGTGTACGCGCCGCATGCCGTGACCGCCAAACCAAGACCCTGGAAAGCATCCCCCAGTTTGTGTTGATGTCTCGAGTGTTGGTTGCACCTTGAGTGCAAGTGGCGCTGCTAGTGGCGCGTGTGGCATGTGCCAATGGCACGTACAGCCAAGTTGGCCTAGGTTGCACGGCTTGCAAGTTAGGCTACCAGCGTGCGTGTTTGGCATGTGTCAATGGCACGCATGGCCATTAGGGCTACGTCCTGGTAAGAAAAGCTACCAGCAATGCATGTTGGCATGTGCCAATGGCATGCATGGCCAATTTGGGTCACGACCTGGTAAGAAAAGCTACCAACGATGCGTGTTGGCATGTGCCAATGGCATGCGTGGCCAATTTGGGTCACGACTGGTAGGAAAAGCTACCACGAACGTGTTGGCATGTGCCAATGGCATGCGTGGCCAATTTGGGTCACGGCCTGGTAGGAAAAGCTACCAGCGAGCGTGTTGGCATGTGCCAATGGCATGCGTGGATAATTTGGTCACGACCTGGTAGGAAAAGCTACCAGCGAGCGTGTTGGCATGTGCCAATGGCATGCGTGGCCAATTTGGGCCACGCCCTGGTGAGAAAAGCTACCAGCGAGCGTGTTGGCATGTGCCAATGGCATGCTCGGCCATTTGGGGCCACGCCCGGTGAGAAAAGCTACCGGCGAGCGTGTTGGCATGTGCCAATGGCATGCGTGGCCAATTTGGCCTAGGTTGCACGATTTGCAAGCCTAGGTGCGGGCGCTACTTTGGCATGACGTGGCTAGGGCCAAGGTAAGGGTGTTTGGCTTGGCGTGTCGTGACCAGCGTAGCTAGGGCCAAGGCAGAGTGTGTTTGGCATGGCGCGGCTAGCTTGGGTAAGGTGTGGCTGGCATGATTTTCCATTGGCACGGAGGTGCGGCTAGCATGGTTGGCATGCTTTGGCGCATTTGGTGTGGGTGGCATGATTTGCCATTGGCACAGAGGTGCGGCTAGCTTGGGCTAGGTGTGGCTGGCATGATTTGCCATTGGCACGGAGGTGCGGCTAGCATGGTTGGCATGCTTTGGCGCGTTTGGTGTGGCTGGCATGATTTGCCATTGGCACGGAGTCTGCGGCTAGCATGGTTGGCATGCTTTGGCGCGTTTGGTGTGGCTGGCATGATTTGCCATTGGCACGGAGGTGCGGCTAGCATGGTTGGCATGCTTTGGCGCATTTGGTGTGGCTGGCATGATTTGCCATTGGCACAGAGGTGCGGATAGCTTGGGCTAGGTGTGGCTGGCATGATTTGCCATTGGCACGGAGGTGCGGCTAGCATGGTTGGCATGATTTGGCGCGTTTAGTGAGACTAGCATAGCTAGGGCCAAGGCAGAGTGCGTTTGGCATGGTGCGACTAGCTTGGGCTAGGTGTGGCTGGCATGATTTGCCATTGGCACGGAGGTGCGGCTAGCATGGTTGGCATGCTTTGGCGCGTTTGGTGTGACTAGCATAGCTAGGGCCAAGGCAGAGTGCGTTTGGCATGGCGCGGCTAGCTTGGGCTAGGTGTGGTCGGGCATGATTTGCCATTGGCACGAGAGGGGAATTAGGGTTTTGTTCGTTGTAACCCTAATTTGAAAAAATACCCCTATTAATTACCGACTACATGCATTAAATGTTCTAATAAATGTGTCATCGGTGACATTAGGTTATTTGGGGTTTTACGATTTTACCCTTTGTTTAAAATCCACCATCAATATTAAGTCCCCTGCTTAGCTCGGAACAGGAGCTTTGTTGCGAGGTAAGCATAAGATGGTGACAAACTATCAACAGCAAATCGTAAAGAGAATTGAAGAGGCTTGTCTGACCTTTTTATAAATAGGATTTGGAATCCTTGCCTCCGGCGATTTTGCGCAAATCGGGAGGTCGGGCACAATTGGGAAGTCGGCGTCATTGAGAGGTAGGAAGTCAGGCGGCATTGAGAAGTTGACACAAGTTGGGAAACCGAGCGTGCTAGTGGCGGGACCGGCGCAAAGTGGGAAGCTAATCGCGCTAGGTCGGCGGGACCGGGCGCAAGGTGGGGAAGCCGAGCGTGCTAGTCGGGCGTGACTTGGGCGGTCGTTGGGAAGTTTGGCGCAATTGGTGGGACCGGTGTGGCTTGGGAGATTGGAGAGACTGGCGCGAGCTTGATGGAACTGGTGTAAACAAGGAGGGAGTAGGTGTTTCAACAGATAGCAAAGTTTCCTTATTTTTCCTTCCTTCACGCGCGGCTTCAATCAGGGCATCATCCATGCCAAAATCTGGAAGCGTTATGTCCCTCATTGTTTCCTTTCCTTTTTTAAGGTTCCGTATTGATACCCAACGTAATTGTACCGCCTCCCTTGTTTGAGAAAAGGCTCTTCTTGTTGAGTTTCTTTCTTTGCCTAGAGGCGAATCATCCTCTAAATGGCCCAGATTCTCCAAGTGAAGGCGCGAGGTCCGACTCTTGCAAAAGCACCCCGACTAGGGTTATTCTGCTAAGAAGATCATACCGGTATGTTTTCTTCTTCTTCTCTGTTCGTGTTATCCTCTTTGTGTATAGATATGATGGAACTTGATCATTTTCCCCATCTTTTGCAGTGTATGATGGGACCCTCCAGAGATGGCCGCGCCTTTAATTCTTCGGAGAAGGACTTCAGACTTGGCGGAGATCGATCTTCTTCTATTGAGGAGGCATTGGTTGGGATTGAATCTCCGTTCCATGAAGCTAGTGAAATCATTAAGGACCTACCTTCCATCTATCCCCATGAAGAACAGGTGCATGTTCGGACTTTCTTGGGTTCAGTGAGCATGGAGGAGGGCGAGAGAACGAGGAAAAGTCTTGGCGTGTTGAGAGGTTTCAGTGTGGCAAAGCCTTTCCTCGATCCGGGTATGGGGCGGATCGGACTGTTTCTAGGTTGAAGCGACGGAAAAGCGAACGTGTGGGGGTCTTGGAGGAGAGCGCCATGATTCTTGACTCTGATGCGGATGAATCAAAAAACTTTCTACGAAGTGTCACTGAGAAAACCTTCGAAGGAGCATATGACGGAAACGAAATACCCTTTGAAGTTGATGCCAAAGGTGTCGTTGGTGATACCGGAGGGGCCATGGTGGCGTATGCTGGACCGGTCGTCGGGGAGGACACTGTTGCCGCTGTGGTTGCTTCGGGATGGGATGCTGAGGTTGCTGCTGGTAACACCGTTGAATGGAATCTTTGTTGCCCGAGGGATTGTTGGGGGAAGTGCTTGAAGATAGTCTTACCCGAGGGGACTTGTGCTCCATCCTTCGAGGGCTAGTTCTTCCCTTTTGTTATTTCATTAGTCGCTTTAGTTCCCCTGATGCCCTTTTTTTTTTTTTTCGCAAACTCATCTTTACCTTCTTCTTCATCAGTCAACATTTTGCTTCATATATATTTTTTTGAAAGAGGTTGTGGTATGATGGCTCCACAATGGTTTTCTGGGTTTATCTGATGTATTTCTCTGATATCTGGAAAATTTGTTTGGAAAGAGATGTATTTATGCTCTTTTTTTTGACGGAAAAGGGAATCCCAGGAAAAAATATACAAACGGTGTATTCATCTTGGGGGAGTACAACGACTAAGAGGAATTGCTAAAGGAAATACTAAAGGGGAGTGATTGGGAGGTACAACGTTTTAGGGATTGGAGACCTTGAGCCATCGCGAGTGAATTATCACGCCTTCGTGTGTGTCCGCATTGATGAGCTTGCAATATCCTCCCAAAAGGGTATCCGCAACCAGATCTGACTCGTCTTCTCTTTCATCGGGCGAATCAGTTTGAATAGCCATTTTTTGTCATCCTCCCAACTTGAAACGAGCTTTCCTTAACAACTACATCTCCGATTGAAAAGGGGTTCAGACGTCGTGCAACCGTTTGAGTCTTGGCTTCGTTGGTTTCAATAGAAGTTTCCA
This sequence comes from Papaver armeniacum, assembly GCA_023531295.1. Taxonomy (NCBI): domain Eukaryota; kingdom Viridiplantae; phylum Streptophyta; class Magnoliopsida; order Ranunculales; family Papaveraceae; genus Papaver; species Papaver armeniacum. The sequence goes on from JAJJWW010015571.1 coordinate 366,028, forward strand.
AGCTTCTTGCGAAGTGTTCAAATGGTCCGGCTCCCCATTCACATTTCTTGACAGCGTTCGTGCCAGTAATCGCGCCGAGTCCCCATGACGGAATGGGGGAAGGAAAGACTGGTTGCAGAAAAGGTTGCTCGGTCAGACTTACTTGCATTTGAAAATCATGAGCTAGCGCCAACGGGTCCTCTCCGGATGTCTGGGCTCCTTCAATAGCTCGTTGATGCGATAACCAGTGGGATGATTTGTTGGGAATTCCTTCGGGCGTGGACATCGGCAGAGGGTGTACATCCAATTTCGCTTTGTTGTCGAGCACCCACAAGCGTCCCAATATCATGTCATGATCTAGTTCTTTGACAATGTGGAATTTGCTATGTGTTATAGCATCTCCCATCTTGATCTCTAGGTTGATGTAGCTGATGAGTGCCAAATATTGCATATTTATACACCTTTTTATTGGCATTTTACTCATCTTTTGCGCTTAGAAATCAGATATTATCCCAAATTCTGTGTTTTCTTTGTTTTCAAGAATAAATATTTGTACTAATTAACTTTGTGTTTTTAGGTAATAAATAAAGCTCGGAGAAACTGAGGAGCCCAAAGAGCGAAGAAGTGGAGTCGAGCATCTATGGAGCAGAAAGCCAAAGCCCGCGCGCAACAGTTGCAACCCAACAAGTAGCAACTCATCTACAAGACATGGGCTTGAGCTAGACCCGACCCGCGACCCGGATCCGAGCCCGTCCACTCCCAACCGTTGAGATTTCACTCATTCGCATCCTACGCTCGCTGCTTCCACGTGCATCGAAGATCGCTGCTCCCGCGCAACACCAGATCACGCCAAAACCGCTTACCATCCTGAGCCGTTGAGATTTCTTCCCCTAGATCTGACGCTCGCTCCATCATTCCCATCGTCCATTGCTACACCCGCTCAACACCGAATCAACCCATACCCCTATACCCCCACTCGACTCTACCATTTCCCTTGCTCACCTTCTCTTTCCTCTCCCACGAGCTCTCTGCAAAACCCTCACCTCCACCTCCTTCTTCCCACGCCTGTGCAGAGCCATCATCAACACCATCTCCTCACCTCGTCATCACCAACAACTCCTCTAGCCTCTGCTCCACCACTCTCTCTCTTATTTATATTTTTCATAGCTTCTCTTCAACCTAGAAGCTAGGTTAAAGATAAATAGAGTTAGGGTTTCCAACAACTCCATTGCATGTTCGATTCAGAGGCAAGGCAAGGTCGACTACAGGTTTGGGTCAGAGTAGTGGTTAGCTAGAAACATTTTGTTAGTTATAAATTGAACTTTTGATGTAAGAGAAGGAGTCAGTTTTTAGTTTTAGTTTTTCAGAGCATATTTTAGGGTTTACTTGATAGAATTTAAATTAAAGTTATTTTAATTTCTACAAAGATGTTCTAAGTAATTCGGCTAGGGTGTAAAACAAACCCTTAATTCTATGTTGAGTTGATTCATGATTCAATTGGTGTTCTTGATGTGTATTGCTTAGGTTAATTAGTCAATTGGTGAACAACCACTGTGATAGAGTGTGCTGTAAGAAGACACTCTATACTAGGGGATGAATTGTGAAATCAATTGGTAAAATTTCCATTAGAGACCTTCATAGGAAGGATAAGAACATAAATTGAGTTAGGATACCTTAGTATAGGACTAAGTGGTGAGTTTAATCACCCTAGTGCCACAAAAACCTCAGTTACAACTTATTCTGTCCATCATTGCCTTAGTTTAGAGTCACAAACATAATTCAGTCACATCGACAACCACAAAAACAACCCTGACTTTTGTTACATCTCCTTGAATCAGTTAAGTAAGAGCCTTTAGATCATTTTAAGCACACTCTAGTTTCCTGTGGGATCGACCCGTACTTGCCGCGTCTCCGATAGACGCCGTGCACTTGCGGTTTAGACATAGTCGTAGGAAATACACATTAAAGCTCCTACCAAGTTTTTGGCGCCGTTGCCGGGGAACTTGGCGCGTGCCCTGTGCTCTTTAACTTACTTTACTGATTTTCAGTTAGACTTGTATATATGTGTTGAAATCATCCTTGTTATCCCCTGTTGATAGCGTAAATTAGCTTAGACTTTTCTATTTTTTTTTTTTTTTTTTTGCAACTTCACATCCTTGCTTCTTGTCGTACTTGCTATCAGTGTTCTTACTTGCTTACATCTTTGTTATCTGTGCACCTTAGTGTGCCTTGATCTGTGCAACATTGAGATCTGAGACTTCTCTCTTGAGTCACAGGTACCTGTGAGCAGCTGGAGGAGACAAGGCAGTTGAGCCCTGTGGAGTGCCTAAACCCAGTGAATACTGGTGGTATTGGCTTCTAACTTTTCTTTGTATGGTGTATGTTTGATAATCTGAATGCATGATATACTTACAAACTTGCTAGCCCCCCTGAAGCTGCAAGTGTGAGCCATTGAGCAATTTATGCATGCTTGACTCCATATACCGAGCATATTAAGGCAATTTGTGCAAACCGTGCACATTGTTACTTAGCATCTAAGCATTCTCAGTGTGCCTGTATTGCCTTGCCCCGTATTGCGTAGCCCTTGTGTGTACTACGGTGAACCCCGAGCTCGATTTTGACATCAACTCGGACTTTTGGTATCCGAGTGAGTTGATGCCACAAACTCAATCGAGCTAGTTTACATCAAACCGTGTTAGCTTCATTTGCCGCTTGATTTTTATGCATGACCTGAAATTTTGTGACATATGGTGGGTGAATGATTTGTTAAGTATCAATATTTGTGATTAGTTAGATTGTTTTTCAATAACACACACCCTGGCACATGCTGCACCTTTGAGTGAGCACAACCTTTACCTTGTGCACAATTCACCAAATTTTTCTTCTTTGCTGTCTTTGTGTAGTCACTAAATGGTTGTGTACACTGACCTGGTGGAGAGCCGACAAACTCGCACACAATGCACCCGTGCCAAATCAATCGAGCTAGAACCACTGTCACTCGTCCGAGACCAACACCACCGGCTCCGGCAATTTGCCTTCAACCCAACTTTTCAATTTGTCACAAAAACCTGGGCTGCTTAAGCTAAAACCTAATTTCGGGCTAGCCATTCCACTGATCTCTCAGCCCACAAACCTGGGCCGAACCTATCCAGCTAAGCCCAATCATTTGGGCTGTACAAAGCCAACCTTCAGCCCACATAAGTTCAGTTGCTGGGTTTAAACAAAACTGAGCCCACATCATACCTTTTGGGCTAGAATCAACCTATCCAGCTGGGCCTTGCAACATCAAAAAGGGCATCCTTTGGGCTTGAGTCTTTTATTGGTGAATTATTTTTGAATTTTTGCTTTTATGTGTTGAACTTGATTGTGTGTTAACATGCTAGAAGCGCGTGCTAGGCTATGATTGTGTCTTTTAGAGACCAAACAAACCGATTAGTTAGAATTCGCCCGGACGAAATCGTTAGCATACCTAGTTCTTCAACAGAAAGCCCAATTCCATCAGAAAGCCCATCCGAATCAGAGACCATGGGTGATGAACCAAACCCACCCCGTAGTCTCAAGGACTACATGTACCCAACTAGGGTAACCCAGCCCTCTTGCATCATTCGCCAGCTGATCTTTGGCAGGTTTTGAATCGAAAGCAAGCACCATTCATATGCTACCCGTGTTTAGAGGGGTCAATGATGAGAACCCCTACCATCACGTGAGAGACTTTGAGGATATTTGTGGGACTCTGCGTTTTAACCAAATGTCAGAGGAGTCCCTCAAATTGAGACTTTTTTTTTTCTACGAAAGACAAAGCCAAGTCTTGGCTACATGCTCTACAACCACGAGTCCATTAGAACCCGGGATGACCTCACAAAGGAATTTTTCAAAAAGTTTTCCCAAACCATAAGACTGCGGCAATTCGCCAAAGTTTAAATGGTTTTGTGCAATTAGAAGACGAAACTCTAGCAAGGTACTTGGAGAGATTCAGTGAATTACTACTCCAATGTCCCCACCATGGTTTTGAAAAATGGAGACTCGTGCAAATCTTGTATGAGGGTCTAGATGTTAGAACCCGAACCACAGTCGAGTCAATGTGCAATGGTGCATTTATTGAGAAGAGTGCCGATGACGGTTGGTCTTTCTTGATCGAAGTCATTTGAAAAGACTCAACAAAGTGGGAGTCCATCCGAGAACCAAAACGGACTACCCCTACAAACAATGTTCATAGAATCGAGTCGACTTTGAGGGAAGGGCAAAAATGGCTGCAATGGCCCTAAGATAGAAGAGCTTGAGTTGGAAAAGAAGGTAAGATCTAATGCCCCTACTCTCCGTGACCAAATTACTATGGCCACTTGTGCCGCATGCCATAGTTCTGACCACTTAGTGGACAGCTGTCCAGATCTACATGCATTTCAAGAGTCCCAAGCCGAGCAAGCCAATGCATTATACCATAGGCAAGAGAACAACCCTTATTCTCAAACCTACAACCCGGGGTGGAGGAATCACCCTAACTTCTCATGGTCCAAGGGACCGTACAAGGGGACCAACAAATAACAATCAAGGATACTCATATCCTAGAAACCCTCAAGTACTGACCAACCACTCAAGACCGTGAGAGAAAAGCCTAGCTTTGAGGATCGTGTCGTCATGTTAACCCAAAATTTTGCGGACTTGAGACAACCACCGACCAACTGTAGAAAACCACCGACCAACGTTTCACAAGTCTAGAACTTAAGATGGGTCAAATCGTGATGCATTGAATGAGAGAGAAAAAGGCAAGTTCCCTAGTCAACCCCTACAAAATCCAAAGAATGTGTTTCAAGCGGGCTCCTCTACCCGCAATGCAACTTCACATAGTCGGGCGAATGCCATCACCACTCTCCGTAGTGGTAGGATTGTTGAGAACCATGTAGGTGTACCACCATCAAGCGAGTCTACATCGACTCCCAAGTACACACAACACCGCGTAAAAACATCTAATGTAGAGATAGAATCGAGACTGTTGATAAGACCAAGAGCCCTACCAATATAGAGGTTCCTTTGCCGAAGTCATGTTCCCGTTGCTCCATTCCCACAACGGTTGGTGCAACGTAGGGGGTAACCATTACAATGAGATTTTGGAAATGTTCAAGAGGGTTAACATAAACATTCCATTTCTCGAAGCAATTAGACAAATACCCACCTATGCTAAGTTTTTGAAGGACCTTTGCACACAAAAGCGTAAGCTTCATGTGCATAAACGTGCCTTTCTCACTTGAGCAAGTGAGCTCCATAATCCAAAACAAGATTCCACCTAAGTTTAGAGACCCGGGTAGTCCAACAATTACATGTAAGATAGGCGACCATACGGTCGAAAAGGCGTTACTAGACTTAGGAGCCAGTGTGAATCTATTGCCATACTGTGTATGTGCAATTGGGCCTTGGGAAGTTTGAAGCCCACACCTGTTACGCTACGATTAGCGGACCAGATCCGTGAGAATCCCCCGTGGTATTGTTGAAGATGTGTTAATCAAGGTTGATAAATTCTTCTTTCCTGTAGACTTCATCGTCTTAGACACTCAACCCGTGCAAGACCCAAGTAATCACATTCCGTGATCTTAGGACGTCCTTTCGGGCGACGTCCAATGCCATCATCAACTGTCGTAATGGTGTGTTGAAATTGTCTTTTGATAACATGACCGTAGAGCTGAATGTTTTTAACGCTAGTCAACAACCCATTGATTGTGATGATACCGATTTGCATGAGATTAACATGATCGAGTCGATCCAAGACTCGTTGCCCGACATTTTGTCAATGGACCCTTTGCAAAACTGTTTAGATAACTTTGACTTAGATCTCTTTGAGTCTAAGTACATTGGTGAAATTAACTCTTTGCTTGAATCGGTCCCACCCATGGATATTGCTAAATGGCGTAATGCGGTGGAACCACTTCCACTCTCGATACGAGATCTCGCCCCACCTCTTGATACACCACCTAAGCTTGACCGAAACCATTACCCGATACCTTGAAGTATGCTTTCTTAGGTCCTTCGAAACTTTACTGTGATTATTGCATCATGTTTAGACACGGAACAGGAAAGTAGACTCTTAGAGGTACTTCAAGAACATAAAGGTGCTTTAGGTTGGACCATCTCCGATCTTAAGGGTATAAGTCCCACAATTTGCATGCATCACATAAATCTTGAGGAAAACACCAAACCATCTAGGGAAATGCAAATGAGACTTAACCCCAACATGAGAGATGTTGTCAAGAGAGAGATTCTGAACCGCTTGACGCGGGTATCATTTACCCCGTCCACTCGCAGCAGATGGGTCGGTCCCATTCGAGGTAGTACCCAAGAAATCGGCATTACCGTTGTTCAAAACGAGATGAATGAGCTCATTCCCACCCGTGTGACCACCGGGTGGCGAGTATGTATTGATTATAGAAAACTGAACACGGTAACCAAGAAAGACCATTTTCCCATTCCCTTCATTGACCAAATGCTTTGGAAAGGTTAGCCAAACATAAGTACTACGCTTCTTAGATGGCTATTCGGCTACAACCAAATTCACATAGCACCCGAAGACCAACAAAAGACCACATTTACATGTCCTTATGGAACATTTGCTTATCGTCGTATGCCTTTTGGGGCTGTGCAATGCACCCGCTACTTTTCAACGTTGCATGATGAGCATTTTTTCCGACATGTTAGATAAGTTCCTTGAGATTTTTATGGATGATTTTTCGTGTTTGGATCTTCATTTGATGAGTGTTTGCATCACCTCACATGTGTGCTAGTTAGGTGTAAGGAGAAGAGTTTGGTCTTGAATTGGGAAAAATGCCATTTTATGGTTAATTCGTGCATTGTTTTAGGGCATATCATCTCGGAAAAAAGGCATAGAAGTAGACAAAGCCAAGGTAGATCTCATTCAACAGCTTGCCTCAACCTCGTTCGTGAGAGACATCAGATCATTTCTAGGCCATGCGGGTTTTTACCGCCGATTCATCAAAGACTTTAGTAAAATTTCACGACCTTTGTGCAATCTTCTTGCAAAAGATGTTGCATTTGTCTTTGATGATGCTTGTAAGGAAGCATGGGAGCAAATGAAGGCTCTCCTTACATCTGCCCCTATAGTCAGACCCCCTGATTGGTCATTACCATTTGAGATTATGTGTGATGCGTCGACTATCTTTGTAGGAGTTGTTTTAGGCCAACGAGTAGACAAACTCCCTTATGTGATCTACTATGCTAGTAAAACACTTAATGATGCTCAATTGAATTATTCCACTACTGAGAAGGAGTTGCTAGCTGTTGTGTTTGCATTAGATAAGTTTAGATCTTATTTGATAGGATCTAAGGTCATCATTTATTCGATCATGCTTTGCATTGAGATATCTTTTGTCTAAGAAAGATGCTAAGGCTCGTCTAATTCGATGGATACTCTTGCTACAAGAGTTTGACCTCGAAATTCGAGATAAGAAAGGGTCGAGAATGTTGTTGCCGATCACTTGTCTAGGTTGAATGTTGAATCTGGTGATGAGTCTGTGCTAATTAGGGAATCATTCCCTGATGAGCAATTGATGCTTGTGTCTGAGATGCCTTGGTTTGCTTTGATATTGTCAACTACCTTGCTACGGGTAGAATGCCCTTGCATTGGTCTAAACAAGACCGTTCCAAGTTCTTGGCTGAAGTTAAACATTTCCTTTGGGATGACCCATATTTGTTTAAGTACCGCCAAGACCAAATCATTAGGAGATGTGTCCCCACTCGAACAAAGGGACGTCATCTCTTTCTCGTCATGACCATGCATGTGGAGGCCACTTTAGTGCCAAGAAAACCGCCGCAAAGATCTTGCAAAGCGGTTTCTATTGGCCAACATGTTTAAGGATTGCCATGCATTTTGTGTTGCTTGTGACCGATGCCGAAATTAGGAAGTATATCTAGGAGAAACATGATGCCCTTACAACCCATATTGATTGTTGAGCTGTTTGATGTTTGGGGCATTGATTTCATGGGTCCATTTCCGAATTCGAAGGTAAGATGTACATCCTTGTAGCTGCCGATTATGTCTCTAAGTGGGTAGAGGCCATTGCATCCAAAACCAACGACCATAAAGTTGTTCTTTCCTTTCTTAAAGAGAACATTTTCTCCCGTTTTGGAACCCCGAGAGCGATAATCAGTGATGGAGGTAGTCATTTCTGCAATAGACCCTTTGAATCACTAGTGCGCAAGTATGGAATCACTCACAAAGTCGCAACACCTTATGATAGGTGTAGAATACACCTAATTTACTATCTAGTAGTTTATGCTTTCTTTGCTATTTTTCTTGTAAATTATGTATTTTACGCTTGTTTTGAGTTTTGTAGCTACTTTGGAGTCGCACGGAGGAAAAGAAGAAGAAAGCACCCAATTTGAGCCAAAAAGGGCAAAAAGGTCATTTTACAGACGATTGATATATGGAGCCCAGTTGAGGTTAAGGGGCATCTCTATTTTGAGGATTATTAAAGATGGACTAATTTGTGGTTAAGGGGCGCAACCTGGCTAGCCCTTATCAAAAGTAACATCTTGTTAAGGGCACCATCTGGGGTGGCTCTTATTTGGGGTGCAACTAGTCGTCCCATTTAAAGCTTTAGCTAGGTCGAAGAAATCATTTCTTCTTCTTCCTCAATCATTCTACATCTGGGAAAGCAGCGCAGCTGCTGTAATAAATTCGATTGAAATCAGAGAACAGATCGACTCAGTGAAGGTGATGAAGGTGGTTCGGTTGAAATCGGAGAAAGGGGTAGTAGTCTGAGCTGTTAGTGATGATTAAAGCTGTTGTCGTCACGGATTGAGCTTGAGAAGAAACTCACAGATCTGTTGAATGAAATAATAATGAAGAAATTGAATTGTTCGTGGTTGAAATCCAAGAGATAAATAAATCGATGCTGCCGGTGGGTCTGAGAAATTGAGGTGAATCTGATGTTATTGACGGTGTTGGTAGCCGCGGTTTGAAGCTTGGTGAAATGGGATAGAAGATGATGAAAGTTGTCGTCGGTCTCAGAGGTGGTGAGATGGGTGTTGAGTGCAGATGAAGAGATGCAATGGAGGAGAAAGAGAATGGGTTCGATTTGATCATGGGATTGATGTTGTTGGTCGCCGTAATCGGTTCAAGCACGGTGATGGTTAGCTGATTTCAGGGCAGTTCATAAGCGAGAGAGCAGAATCGAGAAGAGGGTTTGCTGGTCTGAGATGGATGCAGGGTTCGTGTATAAGTTCTGTTGATGTTGCAGGGAAGAATGGAAGAACGAGCTTCAATAGATGTATGTGTTAGGTTTGTTACAGGGCAGAAGAGAGGCCTGAAATTGGCCGGGAAATCTCGATAAACAAATGAAACTCGGCGGTTTCTCGTCGGCGAGTTAACTCGGCGATGCCGATTCAGCAGATTCAGTCGGTCTAACTCAGCTCAGTCAGACGAGTCAGCCACCTAGGGAGCTGACTTATAGCTGACTCGTCTAGCTGACTCTTCCTTCCCTTGACTGTTGACTGACGACTGACCGTTAAGTTTGACTTTTGACCGTTAGTCCTAACGGAAGACTGACGGAATATTCCGTCGAATATTCTCTCGACGGAGAAATTTCAGTGGCCGGCGGTAACGCGTTCCTAGGCCAATTTAAAAGCCATAATCCCGGTTTTCCGGCGAGCAAAAAATCCAGAATTTTCTATGGACTTCTCTCATGGGTGTGAAGACTTGGGCTTGGAATTGGATGGAGAATTGGATTCAAATTTGGAAAGAGAAGGTGGAAGAGTTGAGAAAAGCTTGGAATTGAAAATTGAATTGCAAAAGGAAAAGGATTCTACTCCTTAGAAGATTTGGAGAATATTGAAGCTTATAAATAGAGAAGTTTTCTACAACTTCTACACACATCTCTACACACAACACTTTTCTTTTCTTATTCTTTGTGTGAACTCTTTAACATGAGTAGCTAATTTTATTGATTGAGGATGAATTCCTAGTTTTTAAACATATGATTTGAGTTTTTGTTTCAATTCTATCTTGAAGTTTTTCACATGATTATCGTTTGTTTTTACTAATAGGAATGATCTTAAAGACATTCATGATTGATTGATAGATTGTTTAGGTGGCCAACTAAATTGATTTGTTAATTTGATCTAAAGCTAGTGAAAGTTAGGAGATAAGTAATCGTTTCTTGACTCTTTACATAAGTAGCAAACACGAGACCTTGCGGAGGGATTCCGTGGAGCAATTGTGTGTAGAAACAACGCTAGAAAGTGAACCAAGCGAACCGAGTTTAACTACTAGTACTAAACCTAAATTCATAAATCTTAATGCATTCTGGGAATTACATCTTGTAAGCGGACCTCAAGGTGGTTCTTTTGAATAGAATCGATAACTAAGCGGACTCATGTTACTCGGTGAAATTAGGGATTTTGGGGCTAGCTAAGCGTACCTGCTATCCTACGGTTGGTGATAATCTGTGACTAATAACAAGTAGAAAAGAACATAACTTGATTCATTGTTTTGCAACGAAGAAGGATTCCTTGATCTTGTCTCTCTTATTGCTTTCAACTTTACCTTTTAATTGTTTTGTTTATTTTCTTTTGCTTTTTACACCCCCCTTTCGTGACAATTTTTACAACTAGAATCTCGTGCTCCTCGTGGGATCGACCTTGACTACCCTATATTACTTGTTAATTAGGTAGTAAAGTATTAATTAATTTGTTGTGGTACGACACGCATCACCTTACCATCCTCAAACCAGTGGCCAAGTGGAAGTGTCCAATAGGGAAATTAAGCATATTCTTGAGAAGACCGTCAATCCTTCTAGGAAAGATTGGTCTTTGCGCCTAAACGATGCTTTATGGGCCTATAGGACTGCATACAAGACTCCCATTGGGATGTCTCCTTACGGACTTGTGTACGGAAAGCATGCCATTTACTCGTTGAGTTAGAACACCGTGCATTTTGGGCTGTGAAAAAGTTGAATTTTGATCTTGATAAAGCTGGTACCCGTAGAAAACTTCAACTCAGTGAGTTAGAAGAATTGAGAAACGATGCATATGATAGTGCCAAAACGTACAAACATAGGATGAAAGTGTTTCACGACAAGCGCATTCTCGCGCAAGTCTTTCACCCTGTGTCGAAAGTTTTATTGTACAACACTAGATTGCACTTGTTTCCGGGGAAGCTACGTTCTAGATGGACGGGACCATTCGTGGTAACGCACTGTCTTTCCCCATGGAGCGGTAGAAGTTGAAAACCTAGCTAACAAGAACATTTTCAAAGTCAATGGTCAGAGATTGAAACCATTTCTGGAGCATCTTCCACCAGAAGTTGAGACCGTTGACTTGGAAGACCCCATCTATGTGGACTGATCTAGTTCACTTGTGTACATACTTATGGACTAAAAATCCATCGTCTTTCCCTTTTCTTTTTCTTTTTGCATAATATTGATGTGTGCTAACCAACCTTTTTGTCTTGCGCTCGTGATTGTTTGCTTTCAAAGCATTCATCTTTCTATGGTTTAGCAACACCCTTGTACATCCGGTAATCTCTTCCCTTTTCTTTATTTAACATAGTTCTCTCGGTATGTGACTTTTTAAATTCTTATTATCTGTTGACACATTGAGGACAATGTTTAATTTAGGTTTGGGGGTACATACATTTGCATATGGAGTTTTTAGTCTTTCTTTCTAAATAAAAAAAAAAAAAAAAAAAAAAAAAAAAAAACTCTTTGTAAATACTTGCATGAAAAACCTCCAACTTTTAGAGATTTTAGAGTCACTAGCATGCTTTTAGCTATGTTTACATAGAGAGTCTGACCGAAATAACAAGAACTTGGAAGTACTGGAGAACGCAATCGGGTTCCTTAGTTGATTAGAGCGTTAAAGTTGGATTTAACCATACCGGAGGGCGAATTAGGTGTTTGTTTAGATATTCGGTAGTAGAATTGTGATCAACCATAGTGGAGACTACCCATTTTACATCAAGCGAGGTACCGACCTTCACTCTTTGTGACTTTCTAGAAAAGCTTTTAGAGTGTGTGTCACCGTACGTCAATTAGGGGTAGGAATGGTGAGCTACCCAACTTCGCACCACTTTCAAAGACTACTTTTGATCTCTTGAGTGCTAATTCCGTCAATCATGAGGGTGACGTCTAAAGATGAAAACTCCTTCTAAATATCGATTTGCGTTAACATCACTCTCTCTCAATCGGTAGTTCCATAGAAACACATCATCGTCGGCAAGCGGAGCAACATCGAGAATATTCGAAGAAAAGTTGATATAGTCCAAGGTTACGTGCAACAAAGAAAAGAAAAGAAAATAGGATGAGAATTAATGAAGTTTGTAAAATCAAGACAATACAAGTTATGAAAATTGTGTGATATAGTCCTTCATCCATGGAGTTAGTAGTTTTATTGTTTTTATTTTCAATTAATGTATATAGTGAGATTCAATTAAAAAAAAAAAAAAAAAAAAAAAAAAAATGTAGTTTATTTTCTTAGTTTTGATACCACCATGGTAAAGAAGAAAATTCCAAGTAACAAGGAAATTGAGTAGAAAAGTTAAAAATTGTCAAGTTTTGTGAAGTTTAGAAGTTCGTCATCAACATTTGAAGACCGAAGACCGAAGAGTGAAGACGTTTCTATGGTTCTTATGAGAGAGTGATATTAATTGCCGATCGGGTGAGAAGTGAGTGAGTACTCCCACCCCTTGCTAATGGTTGATTTCCCTTCTTAGAGATCATCAGAAAAAGATTCTTTTTGTCCACACCTCTGTGGAGTCTCCAGAAATTATTTCGGAAGGTTATCCTTCTTACCTACAACGTGTGCAGGATTTCTCTCTTTATTCCTGCCTGCACACATGAGAGACTAAAAAAGCGATCTTTTTGAGTGCAATTATCATAAAACCCTAATGGTGAGTCGAAGTTGAGACTTATGATCACAATCGAATCCGAATTCTTTCATATGGTATGGTTACTTCTCGCTCAAGACTTAAGGATGAGAATGCGTTCTTTAGTAGTTCTAACTTCTTGTTACTAGCACGTGTAAAACTCTATGTCCTCATAGCTCCTTGGATGCTTGAGACTCTTTTACACTCTGAAGTTGGAGAAGGTTTTGTGGGTACACCTCTCGGTAAACCCTCACGAGACTACAACTCGTCCACTAGGGACACCTAGGGGTTTAAAGGCTTAGTGCATACGCTAAATGCATTCGAGAGACCTACGACAGTGGTATAGTTAGGATTTCTTCATTTTTGTTTCACTTGAGGACAAGTAAAATTCAGGTTTGGGGTATTTGATGAGTGCCAAATATTGCATATTTATACACCTTTTTATTGGCATTTTACTCATCTTTTGCGCTTAGAAATCAGATATTATCCCAAATTCTGTGTTTTGTTTGTTTTCAAGAATAAATATTTGTACTAATTAACTTTGTGTTTTTAGGTAATAAATAAAGCTCGGAGAAACTGAGGAGCCCAAAGAGCGAAGAAGTGGAGTCGAGCATCTATGGAGCAGAAAGCCAAAGTTCAGCGCAATGGGGTTGCAACCCAACAAGTAGCAACTCATCTACAAGACATGGGCTTGAGCTAGACCCGACCCGCGACCCGGATCCGAGCCCGTCCACTCCCAACCGTTGAGATTTCACTCATTCGCATCCTACGCTCGCTGCTTCCACGTGCATCGAAGATCGCTGCTCCCGCGCAACACCAGATCACGCCAAAACCGCTTACCATCCTGAGCCGTTGAGATTTCTTCCCCTAGATCTGACGCTCGCTCCGTCATTCCCATCGTCCATTGCTACACCCGCTCAACACCGAATCAACCCATACCCCTATACCCCCACTCGACTCTACCATTTCCCTTGCTCACCTTCTCTTTCCTCTCCCACGAGCTCTCTGCAAAACCCTCACCTCCACCTCCTTCTTCCCACGCCTGTGCAGAGCCATCATCAACAACATCTCCTCACCTCGTCATCACCAACAACTCCTCTAGCCTCTGCTCCACCACTCTCTCTCTTATTTATATTTTTCATAGCTTCTCTTCAACCTAGAAGCTAGGTTAAAGATAAATAGAGTTAGGGTTTCCAACAACTCCATTGCATGTTCGATTCAGAGGCAAGGCAAGGTCGACTACAGGTTTGGGTCAGAGTAGTGGTTAGCTAGAAACATTTTGTGAGTTATAAATTGAACTTTTGATGTGAGAGAAGGAGTCAGTTTTTAGTTTTAGTTTTTCAGAGCATATTTTAGGGTTTACTTGATAGAATTTAAATTAAAGTTATTTTAATTTCTACAGCATGTTCTAAGTAATTCAGCTAGGGTGTAAAACAAACCCTTAATTCTATGTTGAGTTGATTCATGATTCAATTGGTGTTCTTGATGTGTATTGCTTAGGTTAATTAGTCAATTGGTGAACAATTCGACTTTGTGATAGAGTGTCTTTGTAAGAAGACACTCTATACTAGGGGATGAATTGTGAAATCAATTGGTAAAATTTCCATTAGAGACCTTCATAGGAAGGATAAGAACATAAATTGAGTTAGGATACCTTAGTATAGGACTAAGTGGTGAGTTTAATCACCCTAGTGCCACAAAAACCTCGATTACAACTTATTCTCATCCATCATTGCCTTAGTTTAGAGTCACAAACATAATTGATCGCATCGACAACCATAAAAACAACCCTGACTTTTGTTACATCTCCTTGAATCAGTTAAGTAAGAGCCTTTAGATCATTTTAAGCACACTCTAGTTTCCTGTGGGATCGACCCGTACTTGCCGCGTCTCCGATAGACGCCGTGCACTTGCGGTTTAGACATAGTCGTAGGAAATACACATTAAAGCTCCTACCAGTAGCCATGCGCGTTCAAAGTTTCTCCTCTCAAGTTCTTAATCACGGACGGGGAATAGGTAGCGTCTTGTTTTGTAAATCCTGCTGCCTTTAGTGTCTTGAAAGTAATGATGTTGTGGTCAAGGCCATGTCGATGAGCGTGTCATCAAATTCGTTACCTCTTAAACGGACGTGGTCAGCAGTCCCAGCCTCTCCTTTTGGTTCCGCTTTGTTTGGAAAGCTTGGACCCACGGCGTGGTTTCTGAGGAGAGAAAAAGTCGTTTGCTGGATACAACATGATTGAGAGCTGCGAAAATATCTTGGCGCTGCACCTTGGAAAGATAGAGAATTTCACATACATGTTGCATCATGGATTGTACAGTCTCGTGCACGGAGTCCCCAGAGGACCCGCAGTTTCTTATTGGGAGTGGGTCTCGATGCACTCTTTCGTCTACAGGTTGGAGTCCTCCCGCTTCTATCCTTTCTTTGAAAATATGCTTTAGTCTGTTGCAATCGTTGGTCAGGTAGTGAACGAACCTGTGGAAGTGGCAGTACTTGGGGTTCGCCATCTCAGCCTCAGTTGGTGGACGGACGGGAGGTGGCAATCGATAATATATCTTGAACCAGGGCTTCTAGGAGGTCAATCACCTCCTCGATGGGAAACGGAAATCAAGGGTATTTCCTTCGGTCTCATGATGCTGCATGGGAGTTTTAGTGACGGTCTTTCGTGGCGGGGTTCCCGTTGCGCCAGGCGCTTCACATTTTGGCCGGTGGCTCGTAGTTGGGGCTTTCCTTTTTCCCTTTCGTTTACTATGTTCACGGAGGATGAGCCGACATTAAATTGCTTGCTAATGAGGCGTCTACTCCCGCGAGTTTCACGCGTGTCTTCGATTCGAGTTGGCCTAGCTCTTTCCAAGAATCTTTGGTCTTGTTGTTGCGAGATCGTCCGCGGCTTCATGGAGTTCGGAGAATGTTTGGAAGCGCAAGTTTTCTAGGCGCGGTAAATAGGAACCATACCATTGATGCATGCGTTCACGGTTATTGCTCGGTCACGTTTGGGTCGTGACAGTCGAGTGCTTGAACCCTGAACCTCTTGACGAAATCATTCGGATGTTCGTTATCCCACTGGTACATTCTTCCGAGGTCTGAGAAAGTAACTTGTTCAGACACGAAGAAGTATTTCTTGTAAAACGCAGTGACCATGCTACTCCAATTGGGAATGCTTTGTTCGGTGGGATCTTTGTTGTACCATGTATACGCCCTTCCAGTAAGTGATTTTGAGAATTCCCTTAAACGAAGAACGTGATTATATTCATGTTCACCTAGGGATTCCAGGAAATGGGAGACATGCTCATGTGCATTCCCGGTACCATCGTACAGGGTAAATTGAGGAGAAGAGTACCCCTTTGGGAGAGGGATTCTCTGCATTTCGGATGGGTAAGGGGGTTGGTGATGATGCACGTCCAATTCATCATTCTTGATTCGATTGCAGAGAAGTTGTTCCAGATCTTCTCGCGTGACGAAGTTGGGCGGCTGATTTCTTTCCAACGGGATTCTAGAGCGAGTTTCCTCATCCGTGGAGGCGTGCTCCACCGGGGTGCTGGCGTCGGGGTTGTTGGATAGTTTCCTAAGCGGCTCTGGAGGACGCGAATCACGTGGTAGTCGCTCTGTCAGGGTCTTGAGAAAGACGAGTACCTCTTTCTCGCGTTGAAACCATGTCCGTCCAGGCTCGCGAACATCCCTGTCGTTCCATCAAATCAGCGATGGTGACATAAGGACGACTTCCTCTGGTCCCTCCGGTCTCTCGTCCCGTCGGCGGGGTAGTTGGAACCTTAGTTGTGGTCGGAGGCGCCATGCTAGACGAAGCATTAGGGGCCGTAGCGGCGGCTCTGGCCCTGGTGACTGGTGGCGTGACACCCGAAGAGATATTTTTGTTGCCGTGATTAGAGGGTTGTGCAGAGACACTAGAGGAGGCAGCGGCTCGGCCCCGTGATTGGCGGTGTTACGCTTGAGGGAGTGCATTCGATGTTACTGTAGTCAGCAGGTGATGCAACAACGTTATTGGGAGAGACGCTAACATCAGGGGTGTTGATGAGTGACAAATAGTGCATATTTATACACCTTTTTATTGGCATTTTACTCATCTTTTGCGCTTAGAAATCAGATATTATCCCATATTCTGTATTTTCCTTGTTTTCAAGAATAAATATTTGTATTAATTAATTTTGTGTTTTTAGGTAAAAAATAAAGTCCGAAGAAATCGAGGAGCCAAAAGAGCGAAGAATTGAGTCGAGCATCTATGGAGCAGTAAAGCCAAGCTCACAGCAAGCAACAGGTTGCAACCCAACAAGTAGCAACTCATCTACAAGACATGGGCCCAAGCTATCCATCTCCGACCCGTGACCAGGATCCGAGTCCATCATTCCCGAGTCGTTAAGATCTTCACTCGCCACATCCTACGCTCGCTCGGCCTTGCACATCAACGTTTGATGCTCTCGCTCAACGAGAGAATCACCGACTTATATCCCGAGCCGTTCGGATCTCTATCAGCTCCATCCTACGCCGCTCGGCCCGTCTCATCATCACTCGATGTATCCGCCTCACACCAAAAATACCTAACCCTATACCCATCGAGACAAACTCATTTTCTTCTCCATTTCTCTTTCTTCTCCATACCGACAACAGATTCAGAGCCCATCTCCTCCCCATACCTCCTCCACCCGACCAACACCACTTCAACCACCACCATCCTTTCTCCCGACAACAACACAACCATAACCACCTTCTCTACCACCCTAGGTTCACCCATCTCCACCTCTAGCTTCTCTCATAACCTAGAAGCTAGGGTTGAGATGATTGAAAACTAGGGTTTGTACAAACAAATCGAAGCATGGATGAATTGACAAGAGGAGAAGGCGATTCAGAGTATGGGTTTGATTTAATTTGTTTTATAATAAATTAGGGTTTGATATTTTGAATCTGGATGCATGTATAAATAGAACCGAACTGGGTGTGTAGAAGGCATGCCTGGACTAGCCAGTGCTTCAATTAGGTTTAATTTTGTGTTCTTTGTTATTTTATTATGTTTTAATTTAGTTGTTAGGGTCTCAATGAAACCCTAATTTACTGTTGTGAATTCACTTTGCTTGAATGTTCTTGAGAGCTTAAATTTATTAAATAGCTTCAATTTTAACACCTCAACCCTTTTCTCTCACAATGCATGCCAAGTATGCATTGTAGTTAGGTTTATAACTGAGTTGAGTGTGTTTCAGCCCTTGTTTCTATTATTAATACTGATTCTCTTGATTTGGTTGTGCTTCATTAGACAACCAAGACTCTAGGTCGAGAATTCAAATTGATAATTGAAGCTTTATATGGAGAAACTCTTAGATAAGTGATAGAAGTGACAAGCTTCACTTGTCTGGTATAAGAACAAGAACTCAAACTAGTTGAGCACATAATAGGAATTCAGAGGTGGATTTGCAGACCTTAGCACCCTTTACTCTCACTGTTTGCCTTAGCTTAGGATCACATTTCAACATCAGCCGTATCGGCAACCAAATATCTGTTACTTGCACTTGTTGAATTTCAGTTGAAGAAGCCTTAGATCACACATAAGCATCCCATTTCCCTGTGGATCGACCCGTACTTGCCGCGTCTCCGATAGACGCCGTGCACTTGCGGTTTATAACACGTAGGCCATAAATTTATACACATCCCGAGGCCTACCAAGTTTTTGGCGCCGCTGCCGGGGACTTGGCGCGTGCCCTGTGTTCATTGGCTCGCTTCACTGTTTTTGTTTACTACCCCTGTATATATGCATTTGCATCATAATGTAACTTAGCTTTTCATAGTGTAACTTAGTTCATTGCATTTAGTTCATCAGTTCAGTAACTTAACTTTTTGTGTTGTAGTGTAACTCAATCATTCAAATATTTGTTTTATACCCTGCATCATTAGCATAACTTAGTGTGCATTGTAGTCATAACTTGTGCTGTCATACCAAGATACTTGTGCTGCCTGCCATCTTAGTTTAGCTCATTGCATTTGCATTTTGTTCATTCATTATTCATTGCTCAGTTCTCAGTCCAAGATACTCTCAGTGCATACCCGAGCACCGAGAACCGAGTTTGACATTGTTCCTCGTAGCATAGCCCCGAACTCGAGTGCTTTGATCAGAGTTTAGCTCTGTCATTATAGCACAATAGCTCTGTTGCTTATTGTATAACATTGAGGACTGAAATTTGCTTGTTGAGCTAGCAGGTGCAAGTGGCAAAGCTGAGCCAACCCAAGGGAAAGCCCAGTTCTTGAGGTACCTCTTGTGCTGCTGTGCATAGTTGCGGCAAGACTTGACCATCTTGGCTGCACAGGTTGGTGACTCCACCTGCAATTTCCATTTTGAATTCTAAGCTGCCATGTTTGCATGATCTGAAATGTTGTCTATATAGCTTGCTCCACCTGACTTGCAATCTTGCATGATCTGAGTGAGATTTTCTTGCTTAAACTGTGCTGTTTCTTCTTTTTTTAAAAAAATAAATCAATAATCGATAATTTGTCCTGCAACCGTGTGCATGCTCGAAAAATCCGCCTGTGCACATCCGAGTTGAGAATATAATCGCTTTGATCTCGTACTATAATTGTTAAACTCAACTGTTGTGTATCTACCTTGCACGGACCTTACCTTGTTGCATGATAGCCACGCTCCCTTGCTAGCCCCTCGAAGCTACAAGCTTGAGCATAGCCTGTGGAAACCAAGCTGACCTTGCTCAGGTTGTAACACCTAACCTTGCCCCTGCACTTTGTGAGTTAGGGCTTGGATAGCAGGACTAGCAAAAAGACCAACAGCTTACCACCACCTCAGGCTTGTGAAGTGCAAAGTCATCTCTTGTTGCAGACAAACTGAGCAATTGGCTGCATAAGATGATGCCCACTTCTTGGGCTATACTTTTTTCAATATAAACTGGGCTGTGCACTGTACTGAAGCCCACAACCTGGGCTGATCACAAACCAAAACCCAGTTCCACTGGGCTAACTGAATCTAGGCTGCTCACAATCAAACCACTAAGCTGTGCCTTTTTACTGGGCTACACATATCTGGGCCTTGCACAACAACTAGGTTTTGCACATACCTGGGCTGAACCCTAAACAGCTAAGCCCACAGATAGCTGGGCTGTGCAGCAAAAACTAGGCCCACATCACATCATCTGGGCTGTGCAACTTCACTGTGCACTGGGCTGCTTATAACTGAGCCCACAGTTCCACTGGGCTGTGCAATAGACTAAGCCCCCATCCATTTGGTCCTGTGCACAAAGATTTCAGCCCACACCCATTAAGCATTGCACACAACTACTGGGCTTCCCACAAAAACCAAATGAAACCCTTTCTAACCAAACCCAACAAACCAAATGAAACCCAATAAACCAAACTTTCCCAACAAAACCAAACAGAAGCCCACAAAACCAAATAAACCCTCTTAAACCAAAACTGAGCCCACATTCCATAACTTTTGGGTGTTTCTTTTTGAGTTCAATTTGAGTGCTAAATCATGTCAGGATTTTGGTCTGCATCTGGGGATGGAACCAAATCCATTAGAGAGCTTGCTTACGGGCACGCTTCACAGGATGAACCCCCCACATACCATAGTGATTTTAGGGAATTTTATGCGCCTTCTCAGGTCCCTGACCTCACATTCCCTAATCATTATGAGCACATGTATCATCCACCACAGGTTGAGAATGAACACTTTCCTCATACCCAGTCATCACTTCTAGATCAATTATAAGCTCAAGTTTCTGCTTTAGAAAGGCAATTACATGAGCAGTCTGTCAAATCTAATCCCCCTAGGCAATATGAAATGCATGCTTGCACCTTATGTGGTGGCTTATACCACCCTGCTGAAAATCTTGTTATATTTTGCATGATTTTAGGCGATCTAGGGAAAACCATGATTATCCAATGTACGAAGTGTCTAGAAGTGACCATCTTGGCAACTATTGGGACCATAATCAACCTGCACACATGCATCATTCACCAAAGTGGGGAGATGAACAATTTTATACTCCCCCAACTCCTAGTTTGCAATCAATAATGGAAACACTCATGGAGAAAAATGCTAGGCTTGAAATGAATGCAATGCATGACCATCCACATAGCAACATGTCTGATAATCCTTTCTCTAGTGAACCTCATGCACAACCATACAATGAATATCCATACGAGGAATGCATACCCACTAGTGAAGACTCTCCTTCAATAGAACAACTCAAAATGATTCTTCAAAGGAACCTGATTGAGTTACAAAATGATAGGATTGAAAATAGTGTTTCTAGTCTTACTCATGCAACTAACATTGAATATGAACCTAATCCAGAGGTAGATGAGTACACTAAAAATACTACATTTTTGAATGGAGAGATAAATTCTTGCTATGATGATGATGATGATGAATATGAAGAGCATGTGTATTTTGAAAATGTAGTAGAATCTTTAGGTTCAGAGACATTAAGTGTCTCTTCTGTGAACCCCATGAATGATGCTTCTTCTAATATTCATATATGTGATGATGATGTGGATCCTGTGGAATTGTCCTGTGAAAGTGAACATGATTTACCCTCTTCTGACTTTAGGAAAGTGTGTGATGGTACAAATGATTTTAAACATGAAAACAACTTAGATGTACCTAACCTCTCTCCTGAGTCACAAATTGAAACTCCTCCACCAAACCTAGGTGTAGTTTGTCACAAAAATCTTAAACCAACTTTTCTGAGAGTTCCCAGTTTAGGCCTAGAACTTTGTGCCTCCCAAGTCCTCTTGGACTATTTTGCATCAAAGTATAACACTTTTAAGGAACCACAGTTGGAATGTGTATGTCTGCCTCTTCTTAGCAAAACTGATTTTGAGTTAGACCTTTTGCATGATGTACCTTTAAAATTGCAAGATTTTGTGCTCTCAAACACACCCGTTCACAAGTTTAGGTTTGGGGGAAGCTCATTCACATACACAGTCTTACTTGCACTCTCATATTATATTTGTGTAAGGCTGTTAATGTGTGTACATATTTTCTATTGGGTTGATCCTCAACTCTTTAGATCATGTTGGTTTATGGTGAATTTTCATTGTATATATCAGTAGGACTTGTTAAATTTTTCTTTTCTTGAATCGGTTGAGTCTTCTTGTGCTTATATTGTGCTAATCCGATATGATCTCCACTGAGAATGTTGGATTCTAGCCTTGACTAGTGAAGCTCCAACCTTGCTTCCGCCGACATCCAGGTAATCTCTTCCCTTTTCTCTTTCAAAGATAGTTCTCATGGTATGTGATTTGTTTAAATTTTTCCTATCTGTTGACACATTGAGGACAATGTTTGATTTAGGTTTGGGGGTGCATTTGCATATTTTTGCATATAGAGTTTTTAGTCTTTTTAATCTTTTATTTTCAAAAAAAAAAAAAAAATTAAAAAAAAAATTAAAAATTAAAACTCTTTTTGTAAAAACCTCCAACTTTTAGAGATTTTAGAGTCACTAGCATGCTTCTAGCTATGTTTACATAGAGAATCTGACCGAAATAACGAAGTTAGAAGTGTAGGAGAACACAATCGGGTTCCTTAGTTAATTAGAGCGTTAAAGTTGGATTTAACCATACCGGAGAGCGAATTAGGTGCTGTTTAGATATTCGGTAGTAGAATTGTGATCACCCATAGTGGAGACTACCCATTTTACATCAAGTGAGGCACCAACCTTCAATTTTTGCAACTTTCTAGAAAAGCTGTTAGAGTGTGTGTCACCGTACATCAATTAGGGTAGGAATGGTGAGCTACCCAACTTCGTACCACTTTCAAAGACTACTTTTGATCTCTTGAGTGCTAGTTTTTGTCAATCATGAGGGTGACGTTTAAAGAAGAAAACTCCTTCTAAATATCGATTTGCAGTTAGCATCACTCTCTCTCTCAATCAGCAAGACCCATAGAAACACATCATCGTCAACAAACAGAGCAGCATCAGAATATTGAAAGAAAAGTTGATATAGTCCAAGGTTTATATGCAACAAAACAAAGAAAAGAAAATAGGATGAGAATTAATAAAATTTATAAAATCAAGACAATACAAGTTGTGGAAAAATTGAGTGATAAAGTCCTTTGTCCATGGAGTAGTTGTTTCATTATTTGTATTTTTATTTTCACTTATTGTAATGTAAAAAAAAAAAAAAAAAAATCAAAAATCAAAAAAATATTGTAGTTTATTTTTGCTACCACCATGGTAAAGAAGAATTTAAAAAGAAAAATCCAAACAACAAGGAATTTGAGTAGAAAAGTTAAAAATTGTCAAGTTTTGTGAAGTTTAGAAGTTCGTCATCAACATTTGAAGACCGAAGATCGAAGATTGAAGACGTTTCTATGGTTCCTATGAGAGAGTGATATTAATTGCCGATCGGGTGAGAAGTGAGTGAGTACTCCCACCCCTTGCTAATGGTTGATTTCCTTTCTTAGAGATCATCAGAAAAAGATTCTTTTTGTCCACACTTCGTGGAGTCTCCAGATTTTATTTCGGAAGGTTATCCTTCTTACCTACAACGTGTGCGGGATTTCTCTCTTTATTCCCTTTTGCACACATGAGAGACTAAAAAGCGATCTTTTTGAGTGCAATTATCATAAAACCCTAATGGTGAGGCGAAGTTGAGACTTATGATCACAATCGAATCCGAATTCTTTCATATGGTATGGTTACTTCTCGCTCAAAGCACTTAAGGATGAGAATGCGTTCTTTGGTAGTTCTAACTTCATGTTACTAGCAAGCAGAAACTCTATGTCCTCATAGCTTCTTGGAGGCTTGAGACTCTTTTACACACTGAAGTTGGAGAAGGTTTTGTGGGTACACCTCTTGTAAACCCTCACGAGACTACAACTCGTCCACTAGGGACACCTAGGGGTTTAAAGGCTTAGTGCATACGCTAAATGCATTCGAGAGACTGCGATGGGGGTATAGTTAGGATTTCTTAATTTTGTTTCACTTGAGGACAAGTAAAATTCAGGTTTGGGGGTATTTGATGAGTGCCAAATAGTGTATATTTATACACCTTTTTATTGGCATTTTACTCATCTTTTGCGCTTAGAAATCAGATATTATCCCATATTCTATATTTTCCTTGTTTTCAAGAATAAATATTTGTATTAATTAATTTTGTGTTTTTAGGTAATAAATAAAGTCCGAAGAAATCGAGGAGCCAAAAGAGCGAAGAATTGGAGTCGAGCATCTATGGAGCAAAAGCCGAAGATCGCGCGCAACAGTTGCAACCCAACAAGTAGCAACTCATCTACAAGACATGGGCCCAAGCTATCCATCTCCGACCCGTGACCCGGATCCGAGTCCATCATTCCTGAGCCGTTAAGATCTTCACTCGCCACATCCTACGCTCGCTCGGCCTTGCACATCAACGTTTGATGCTCTCGCCAACGGCAGAATCACCGGCTTATATCCCTGAGCCGTTCGGATCTCTATCGGCTCCATCCTACGCTCGCTCGGCCTGTCTCATCATCACTCGATGTATCCGCCTCACACCAAAATACCCAACCCTATACCCATCGAGACAAACTCATTTTCTTCTCCATTTCTCTTTCTTCTCCATACCGAGGCCATTTGAGAGCCCATCTCCTCCCCCATACCTCCTCCACCCGACCAACGACCACTTCAGCCACCACCATCCTTTCTCCTTGACAACAACACAACCATAACCACCTTCTCTACCACCCTAGGTTCACCCATCTCCACCTCTAGCTTCTCTCATAACCTAGAAGCTAGGGTTGAGATGATTGAAAACTAGGGTTTGTACAATGATCGAAGCATGGATGAATTGACAAGAGGAGAAGGCGATTCGAAGTATGGGTTTGATTTAATTTATGTTTTATAATAAATTAGGGTTTGATATTTTGAATCTGGATGCATGTATAAATAGAACCGAACTGGGTGTGTAGAAGGCATGCCTGGACTAGCCAGTGCTTCAATTAGGTTTAATTTTGTGTTCTTTGTTATTTTATTATATTTTAATTTAGTTGTTAGGGTCTCAATGAAACCCTAATTTACTGTTGTGAATTCACTTTGCTTGAATGTTCTTGAGAGCTTAAATTTATTAAATAGCTTCAATTTTAACACCTCAACCCTTTTCTCTCACAATGCATGCCAAGTATGCATTGTAGTTAGGTTTATAATCGAGTTGAGTGTGTTTCACCCTTGTTTCTATTATTAATTCCGATTCTCTTGATGGTTGTGCTTCATTAGACAACCAAAGACTCTAGGTCGAGAATTCAAATTTGATAATTGAAGCTTTATATGGAGAAACTCTTAGATAAGTGATAGAAGTGACAAGCTTCACTTATGCAGTATAAGAACAAGAACTCAAACTAGTTGAGCACATAATAGGAATTCAGAGGTGGATTTGCAGACCTTAGCACCCTTTACTCTCACTGTTTGCCTTAGCTTAGGATCACATTTCAACATCAGCCGTATCGGCAACCAAATATCTGTTACTTGCACTTGTTGAATTTCAGTTGAAGAAGCCTTAGATCACACATAAGCATCCCATTTCCCTGTGGATCGACCCGTACTTGCCGCGTCTCCGATAGACGCCGTGCACTTGCGGTTTATAACACGTAGTCCATAAATTTATACACATCCCGAGGCCTACCAGGTGTGTTCTGTGCTGGTATTCTCGGCAGCCGCTCCGGACCTGAGTTCCACCATGTTGGGATTTGACGTTCGGGAAACGAAATCAGGAGTCGGAGTTGGTATTGTAACCGATAGATCAATCCTCCCATTCGTGGTCGCCAATTGTTTATGGGTAAAAATCGTTTCCGCCGATTTTGGTAAATTCGGTAGGTGAGTGAGAAACTGGTTTAAACCCTAAACAAATGTGCTGCACGTGAGCACTTTCTATATTCGAGAGATCAATCTGTACAAGTCCGGCCTAAACCAAGAAATGGCCGTTCCAGACTTGCTTCGGTCACAAAGTGGAGGAGAAGGGTTGATTTGGGGAGGGAAGCAAAGAAAGGTGTTGAGACCAGAATAAGTGCGGGAGAGTAGTGTCTCGACTTGTATATGAAAGTGAAAGCCGGAAGCTTGCAAGAGATGAAAGCTTTTTGGAGAGCTTGCAAAGTTGCCTTTTCTGAGAGTGTTGTATTTTTCTCCTGACCAAGACATGTCGTTTGGTGGAAATAGGTAAGACCTATTTATACAAGTCGAGATTGAAATGTACCCTGGCCTCATGAAGGAAGAGAGTAAAGGGTGAAATAATGGGAGGAGGTGGTAACCGCATGGTGTTTATGGGTGAAAACGTTTTCACAATTATTTCCTCATTTATTTGACCGCTTTATTCCTATTCACGCTTTCTTAATGTGAGCGTAGTGTACGCCACATCTTTGTGACCGCCAAACCAAGACCCTGGAAAGCATCCCCCAGTTTGTGTTGATGTCTCGAGTGTTGGTTGCACCTTGAGTGCAAGTGGCGCTGCTAGTAGTGCGTGTGGCATGTGCCAATGGCACGTACAACCAAGTTGGCCTAGGTTGCATGGCTTGCAAGTTAGGCTACTGGTGTCAGTTGTTTGGCATGTCAATGGCACGCATGGCCATTAGGGCTATGTCCTGGTAAGAAAAGGTACCAGCGATGCATGTTGGCATGTGCCAATGGCATGCGTGGCCAATTTGGGTCACGGCCTGGTAAGAAAAGCTACCAGCGATGCGTGTTGGCATGTGCCAATGCAATGCGTAATAATTTGGGTCACGACTTGGTAGGAAAAGCTACCAACGAGCGTGTTGGCATGTGCCAATGGCATGCGTGGCCAATTTGGGTCACGACCTGGTAGGAAAAGCTACCAGCTAGCGTGTTGGCATGTTCCAATGGCATGCGTGGCCAATTTGGTCACGGCCTGGTAGGAAAAGCTACCAGCGAGCGTGTTGGAATGTGCCAATGGCATGAGTGGACAATTTGGGCCACGCCCTGGTGAGAAAAGCTACCAGCGAGCATGTTGGCATGTGCCAATGGCATGCTCGGCCATTAGGGCCGCGCCCTAATGAGAAAAGCTACCAACGAGCGTGTTGGCATGTGCCAATGGCATGCTCGGCCATTTGGGCCACGCCCTGGTGAGAAAAGCTACCAGCGAGTGTGTTGGCATGTGCCAATGGCATGCGTGGCCAATTTGGCCTAGGTTGCACGGTTTGCAAGCCTAGGTGCGGGCGCTACTTTGGCATGGCGCGGCTAGGGCCAAGGTAAGGGTGTTTGGCTTGGCGTGGCGTGACCGGCGTAGCTAGGGCCAAGGCAGAGTGTGTTTGGCATGGCGCGGCTAGCTTGGGCAAGGTGTGGCTGGCATGATTTTCCATTGGCACAGAGGTGAGGCTAGCATGGTTGGCATGCTTTGGCGCGTTTGGTGGCTGGCATGATTTTCCATTGGCACGAGGTACGGCTAGCTTGGGCTAGGTGTGTGGCTGGCATGATTTGCCATTGGCACGGAGGTGCGGCTAGCATGGTTGGTATGCTTTGGGCGTTTGGTGTGGTCGACATGATTTGCCATTGGCACGGAGGTGCGGCTAGCATGGTTGGCATGATTTGGCGCGTTTGGTGTGGTGGCATGATTTGCCATTGGCGCAGAGGTGCGGCTAGCTTGGGCTAGGTGTGGAATGGGCATGATTTTCCATTGGCACGAGAGGTGCGGCTAGCATGATTGGCATGCTTTGGCGCATTTGGTGTGACTAGCATAGCTAGGGCCAAGGCAGAGTGCGTTTGGCATGGCGCGACTAGCTTGGGCTAGGTGTGGCCGGCATGATTTGCCATTGGCACGGAGGTGCGGCTATCATGGTTGGCATGCTTTGGCGCTAGGTGTGACTAGCATAGCTAGGGCCAAGGCGAGTGCGTTTGGCATGGCGCGGCTAGCTTGGGCTAGGTGTGGTGGCATGATTTGCCATTGGCACGGAGGGGAATTAGGGTTTTGTTCGTTGTAACCCTAATTTGAAAAAATACCCCCTATTAATTACGACTACATGCATTAAATGTTCTAATAAATGTGTCATCGGTGACATTAGGTTATTTGGGGTTTTACGATTTTACCCTTTGTTTAAAATCCACCATCAACATTAAGTCCCCTGCTTAGCTCGGAACAGGAGCTTTGTTGCGAGGTAAGCATAAGATGGTGACAAACTATCAACATCAAATCGTAAAGAGAATTGAAGAGGCTTGTCTGACCTTTTTATAAATAGGATTTGGAATCCTTGCCTCTTGCGATTTGCGCAAATCGAGAGGCTGGCACAATTGGGAAGTCAACGTCATTGAGAGGTAGGAAGCTGGGCGGCATTGAGAAGTTGACACGAGTTGGGAAACTGAGCATGCTAGATGGCGGGACCGGGGCAAAGTGGGAAGCTAATCGCGCTAGCTGGCGGGACCGGCGCAAGGTGGGGAAGCTGAGCGTGCTAGCTGGCGTGACTTGGGCGGTCATTGGGAAGTTTGGCGCAATTGGTGGGACCGGTGTGGCTTGGGAGATTTGAGAGACTGGCGCGAGCTTGATGGGACCGGTGTAAACAAGGAGGGAGTAGGTGTTTCTACAGATAGCAAAGTTTCCTTATTTTGCCTTCCTTCACGCGCGGCTTCAATCAAGGCATCATCCATGCCAAAATCTGGAAGCGTTATGTCCCTCATTGCTTCCTTTCCTTTTTTAAGGTTCCGTATTCATACCCAACGTAATTGTACCGCCTCCATTGTTTGAGAAAAGGCTCTTCTTGTTGAGTTTCTTTCTTTTCCTAGAGACGAATCATCCTTTAAATAGCCAGATTCTCCAAGTGAAGGCGCGAGGTCCGACTCTTGCAAAAGCACCCCGACTAGGGTTCTTCGGGCTAAGAAGATCATCTTGGGTATGTTTTCTTCTTCTTCACATTCGTGTTATCCTCTTTGTGTATAGATATGATGGAACTTGATCATTTTCCTAATCTTTTGCAGTGTATGATGGGACCCTCCAGAGATGGCCGCGCCTTTAACTCTTCGGAGAAGGACTTCAGACTTGGCGGAGATCGATCTTTTTCTCTTGAGGAGGCATTGGTTGGGATTGAATCTAGTTCCATGAAGCTAGTGAAATCATTAAGGACCTACCTTCCATCTATCCACATGAAGAACAGGTGCATGTTTGGACTTTCTTGGGTTCAGTGAGCATGGAGGAGGGGCGAGAGAACGAGGAAGAGTCTTGGCGTGTTGAGAGGTTTCAGTGTGGCAAAGTCTTTCCTCGATCCGGGTATGGGGCGGATCGGACTGTTTCTAGGTTGAAGCGACGAAAAGCGAACGTATGGGGGTCTTGGAGGAGAGCGCCATGATTCTTGACTCGATGCGGATGAATCAAAAAACTTTCTCCGAAGTGTCACCGAGAAAACCTTCTAAGGCGCATATGACTAAAACGAAATACCCTTTGAAGTTGATGCCAAAGGTGTCGTTGGTGATACCGGGAGGGGCCATGGTGGCGTATGCTGGACCGGTCGTCGGGGAGGACACTATTGCCGATGTGGTTGCTTCGGGATGGGATGCTGAGGTTGCTGCTGGTAACACCGTTGAATGGAATCTTTGTTGCCCGAGGGATTACTGGGGGAAGTGCTTGAAGATAGTCTTACCCGAGGGGACTTGTGCTCCATCCTTCGAGGGCTAGTTCTTCCCTTTTGTTATTTCTGTTAGCTGCTTTAGTTCCCCTGATGCCCCCTTTTTTTTTTCTCGCAAACTCATCTTTACCTTCTTCTTCATCAGTCAACATTTTGCTTCATATATATTTTTTTGAAAGAGGTTGTGGTATGATGGCTCCGCAATGGTTTTCTGGGTTTATCTGATGTATTTCTCTGATATCTGGAGAATTTGCTTGGAAAGAGATGTATTTATGCTCTCTTTTTTTTGACGGAAAAGGGAATCCCAGGAAAAAAGATACAAACGGTGTATTCATATTGGGGGAGTACAACGACTAAGAGGAATTGTTAAAGGAAATACTAAAGGGGAGTGATTGGGAGGTACAACGTTTTAGGGATTGGAGACCTTGAGCCATCGCGAGTGAATTATCACGCCTTCAGGTGTGTCTGCATTGATGAGCTTGCAATATCCTCCCAAAAGGGTATCTGCAACCAGATACAGACGGTCTTCTCTTTCATCGGGCGAATCAGTTTGAATAGCCATTTCGCATCATCCTCCTAACTTGAAACGAGCTTTCCTTAACAACTACATCTCCGATTGAAAACGGGTTCAGACGTCGTGCAACCGTTTGAGTCTTGGCTTCGTTGGTTTAAATAGAAGTTTCCAAGCTTCTTGCAAAGTGTTCAAATGGTCCACTCCCCATTCACATTTCTTGACGGCGTTCGTGCGATGTCCTACGCCGAGTCCCCATGACGGAATGGGGAAGGAAAGACTGTTGCGAAAAGGTTGCTCGGTCAGACTTACTTGCATTTGAAAATCATGAGCTAGCGCCAACGAGTCCTCTCCGGATGTCTGGGTTCCTTCAATAGCTCGTTGATGCGATAACCAGTGGGATGATTTGTTGGGAATTCCTTCGGGCGTGGACATCGGCAGAGGGTGTACATCCAATTTCGCTTTGTTGTCGAGCACCCACAAGCGTCCCAATATCATGTCATGATCTAGTTCTTTGACAATGTGGAATTTGCTATGTGTTATAACGTCTCCCATCTTGATCTCTAGGTTGATGTAGCCATGCGCGTACAAAGTTTCTCCTCTCAAGTTCTTAATCACGGACGGGGAATAGGTAGCGTCTTGTTTTGTAAATCCGCTTCCTTTAGTGTCTTGAAAGTAATGATGTTGTGGTCGAGAGGCCGTGTCGATGAGCGTGTCGTCAAATTCGTTACCTCTTAAATGGGACGTGGTCGCAGTCCCCGCTCTCTCCTTTTGGTTCCGCTTTGTTTGGAAAGCTTGGGCCCCGGCGTGGTTTCCGAGGAGAGAAAAAGTCGTTTGCCGGATACAACACGATTGAGAGTTGCGATAATATGTTGGTGCTGCACCTTGGAAAGATAGAGAATTTCGCATACATGCTGCATCATGGATTGTACAGTCTCGTGCACGGAGTCCCCAAAGGACCCGCAATTTCGCATACAACCATGTCCGTCTGGGCTCTGGCGAACATCTCCTGTCGTTCCATCAAATCAGCGATGGTGACATAAGGACGACTTCCTCTGGTCCCTCCGGTCTCTCGTACCGTCGGCGGGGTAGTTGGAACCTTAGTTGTGGTCGGAGGCGCCATGCTAGACGAAGCATTAGGGGCCGTAGCGGCGGCTCTGGCCCTGGTGACTGGTGGCGTGACACCCGAAGAGATATTTTCGTTGCCGTTATTAGAGGGTTGTGCAGAGACACTAGAGGAGGTAGCGGCTCTGGCCCTGGTGATTGGCGGTGTTACGCTTGAGGGAGTGCATTCTATGTTACTGTAGTCAGCAGGTGATGCAACAACGTTATTGGGAGAGACGCTAACATCAGGGGTGTATTCTGTGCTGGTATTCTCGGCAGCCGCTCCGGACCTGAGTTCCACCATGTTGGGATTTGACGTTCGGGAAACGAAATCAGGAGTCGGAGTTGGTATTGTAACCGATAGATCAATCCTCCGCTGTGGTCGCCAATTGTTTATGGGTAAAAATCGTTTCCGCCGATTTTGGTAAATTCGGTAGGTGAGTGAGAAACTGGTTTAAACCCTAAACAAATGTGCCGCACGTGAGCACTTTCTATATTCGAGAGATCAATCTGCATAAGTCCGACCTAAACCAAGAAATGGCCGTTCCAGGACTTGCTTCGGTCACAAAGTGGAGGAGAAGGGTTGATTTGGGGAGGGAAGCAAAGAAAGGTGTTGAGACCAGAATAATTCCGGGAGAGTAGTGTCTCGACTTGTATATGAAAGTGAAAGCTTCGGAAGCTTGCAAGAGATGAAAGCTTTTTTGGAGAGCTTGCAAAGTTGCCTTTTCTGAGAGTGTTGTATTTTTCTCCTGACCAAGACATGTCGTCTGGTGGAAATAGGTAAGACCTATTTATACAAATGAGATTGAAACGCACTGGCCTCATGAAGGAAGAGAGTAAAGGGTGAAATAATGGGAGGAGGTGGTAACCGCATGGTGTTTATGGGTGAAAACGTTTTCACAATTATTTCCTCATTTATTTGACCGCTTTATTCCTATTCACGCTTTCTTAATGTGAGCGTAGTGTACGCTTGCATCTTTGTGACCGCCAAACCAAGACCCTGGAAAGCATCCCCAGTTTGTGTTGATGTCTCGAGTGTTGGTTGCACCTTGAGTGCAAGTGGCGCTGCTAGTGGCGCGTGTGGCATGTGCCAATGGCACGTATAGCCAAGTTGGCCTAGGTTGCACGGCTTGCAAGTTAGGCTACCAGCGTGCGTGTTTGGCATGTGTCAATGGCACGCATGGCCATTAGGGCTACGTCCTGGTAAGAAAAGCTACCAGCGATGCATGTTGGCATGTGCCAATGGCATGCGTGGCCAATTTGGGTCACGGCCTGGTAAGAAAAGCTACCAGTGATGCGTGTTGGCATGTGCCAATGGCATGCGTGGCCAATTTGGGTCACGACCTGGCAGGAAAATCTACCAGCGAGCGTGTTGGCATGTGCCAATGGCATGCGTGGCCAATTTGGGTCACGGCCTGGTAGGAAAAGCTACCAGCGAGCGTGTTGGCATGTGCCAATGGCATGCGTGGCCAATTTGGTCATGGCCTGGTAGGAAAAGCTACCAGCGAGCGTGTTGGCATGTGTGGCCAATTTGGGCCACACCCTGGTGAGAAAAGCTACCAGCGAGCGTGTTGGCATGTGCCAATGGCATGCTCGGCCATTAGGGCCGCGCCCTGGTGAGAAAAGCTACCAGCGAGCGTGTTGGCATGTGCCAATGGCATGCTCGGCCATTTGGGCCACGCCCTGGTGAGAAAAGCTACCAGCGAGCGTGTTGGCATGTGCCAATGGCATGCGTGGCCAATTTGGCCTAGGTTGCACGGTTTGCAAGCCTAGGTGCGGGCGCTACTTTGGCATGGCGCGGCTAGGGCCAAGGTAAGGGTGTTTGGCTTGGCGTGGGGTGACCAGCGTAGCTAGGGCCAAGGCAGAGTGTGTTTGGCATGGCGCGGCTAGCTTGGGCAAGGTGTGGCTGGCATGATTTGCCATTGGCACGGAGGTGCGGTGGTAGGCCTCGGAAGATGATTATATTTATGGCCTACGGTGATAACCGCAAGTGCACTGCGTCTATCGGAGACGCGGCAAGTACGGTTCGAACCACAGAGACTTGTGGTGCTCTTAAGGTGATCTTATGGCTTTCTAAACTGATTTCAAGAGTGACAATGTGACAACAGAGGATTTGTGCCGATACTAAGGTGAATTGTAGTGAAACTAAACTAAGGTAAAAGAAGATTGTAACAAGATAGAGAGGACTAGGGTGTCGAATCCACCTCCTAATCTCGGCTAAGTCAGTTCAATGTTTGCTAAAGTTCTTGTCCCTTGTAATGGCAATTCTACCATTCATCCAGGGGTCTCAATGGGTGGCTTACTATCAACTAAAGTGATTAACTAATTCCTAGTATTAGTTTGTCTTATCATAGTACAACTAATCACAAATCAGTTTCCACTACTTAGATGATCAAACTTACCCTAAGATGGATATTTAATCGCAATTAGAGTATCTCTCCCAAGTACTAGCTGTCTTCTCAGGGCACAACTAGTCTGAGGATCAATCACAGGCAATGCGGTATGAATTGCAACACACACAACATGGAAATAGTCTGACTACAGTGGATGCATGACATACACTGTGAAAGTAACATACTGAGGTGTTAAGATTAAATGTATCCTAAGCATTAAAGCACAATCAAGAACAATTCCAAATTATGAACAACTCTTAGCAACAGATTTTTGGGTTTCATCTCAACCCTAGCCAAAGTAATTAAAACATCAAAGTAACAAATAAACTACAAACTAAACCTAATTGAAGCACTGGCTAGCCCAGGCATGCTTTCTATCAACATAATTCATCCCTATTTATACATGCAACAGACCCAAAATTACCAAACCCTAGTTTACTTTAAAACATAAATTAAATGTAACCCATACTCTGATAGCCTCTGAATTGCTGTTCTCCCTTGCTTGTGCGGCTGTTGATTGATGTTTGCTTCTTCTCTTCCAACTGTGAACCCTAACCCTAACCTAACCCTTTCTATCTCTTACTTAGCTCCTAAGGAAGAAGCTAAGACAGAGCTAGAAAGTAGTTGGGAGGGGATGGCGAAGGTGGACGGTGTCGGGAGATGATGGAGTTGGTGGTATAGGTGGCTCTGGTGGTGGTATGGGTGAAGAAGGTGGAGGAATAGAGCTCTCTGTGAGGGTGATCGGGGAGAGGAAGAAAGAGAAGATGGAAGGGAAATGGGGTGTAGTCGATAGGTGTAGGGGGTATGGGTCATTTTGTTGCGGAGAGAGGATGACGCATCGATGGGTGATGGAAAGGGCTCGGCGAGCGTAGGATCTAGGCTGGAGAAGATCTCAACGGTCGAGGGAGTTGGGCGATTTGCCGTGGAGCGGGAGTATCAAGACATGATGTGAACGATGGAGCGACCGTAGGATGTAGCTAGACGCGATCTGAACGGCTCGGGATGGATGGGTTCGGATCGGGGTCGTCGGGTGGCTCTAGCCCATGTCTTCCTTGTTGAGTTGCAACTCGTTGGGTTGCGCGCGGGCTTTGGCTATCTGCTCCATAGATGTTTGACTCCAATTCTTCGCTCTTTAGCTCCTCAGTTTCTCGGACTTTATTTATTACCTAAAAACACAAAATTAATTAATACAAATATTTATTCTTGAAAACAAAGAAAACACGAACTGGGATAATATCGATTTCTAAGCGCAAAAGATGAGTAAAATGCCAATAAAAAGGTGTATAAATATGCACTATTTAGCACTCATCAAATACCCCCAAACCTGAATTTTACTTGTCCTCAAGTGAAACGAGAAATGAAGAAATCCTAACTATACCCCTGTCGCA
Source organism: Papaver armeniacum (assembly GCA_023531295.1). Taxonomy (NCBI): domain Eukaryota; kingdom Viridiplantae; phylum Streptophyta; class Magnoliopsida; order Ranunculales; family Papaveraceae; genus Papaver; species Papaver armeniacum. The sequence continues at coordinate 400,821 of JAJJWW010015571.1, forward strand.
GGTCTCTCGAATGCATTTAGCGTATGCACTAAGCCTTTAAACCCCTAGGTGTCCCTAGTGGACGAGTTGTAGTCTCGTGAGGGTTTACAAGAGGTGTACCCACAAAACCTTCTCCAACTTCAGAGCGTAAAAGAGTCTCAAGCATCCTAGAAGCTATGAGGACATAGAGTTTCTGCATGCTAGTAACATGAAGTTAGAACTACCAAAGAACGCATTCTCATCCTTAAGTGCTTTGAGTGAGAAGTAACCATACCATATGAAAGAATTCGGATTCGATTGTGATCATAAGTCTCAACTTCGCCTCACCATTAGGGTTTTATGATAATTGCACTCAAAAAGATCGCTTTTTAGTCTCTCATGTGTGCGGGCGGGAATAAAGAGAGAAATCCCGCACACGTTGTAGGTAAGAAGGATAACCTTCCGAAATAAAATCGGAGACTCCACAGAAATGTGGACAAAAAGAATCTTTTTCTGATGATCTCTAAGAAAGGAAATCAACCATTAGTAAGGGGTGGGAGTACTCACTCACTTCTCACCCGATCGGCAATTAACATCAATCTCTCATAGGAACCATAGAAACGTCTTCACTCTTCGGTCTTGGTCTTCAAATGTTGATGACGAACTTCTAAACTTCACAAAACTTGACAATTTTTAACTTTTCTACTCAAATTCCTTGTTGTTTGGATTTTTCTTTTAAATTCTTCTTTACCATGGTGGTAGCAAAAATAAACTACAATATTTTTTTTGATTTTTGATTTTTTTGATTTTTTGATTTTTTGATTTTTTCTTTTTTTTTTTTTTTAACAAAAAGTGAAAATAAAAATACAAATAATGAAACAACTAACTCCATGGACAAAGGACTTTATCACTCAATTTTTCCACACTTGTATTGTCTTGATTTTATAAATTTTATTAATTCTCATCCTATTTTCTTTTCTTTGTTGCACATAAACCTTGGACTATATCAATTTTTCTTTCAATATTCGATGATGCTTCGTTTCTTGACGATGATGTGTTTCTATGGGTCTTGCTGATTGAGAGAGAGAGAGTGATGCTAACGCAAATCGGTATTTAGAAGGAGTTTTCATCTTTAGACGTCACCCTCATGATTGACAAAAACTAGCACTCAAGAGATCAAAAGTAGTCTTTGAAATTGGTGCGAAGTTGGGTAGCTCACCATTCCTACCCGAATTACGTACGGTGACACACACTCTAATGACTTTTCTAGAAAGTTGCAAAAAATTGAAGGTTGGTGCCTCACTTGATGTAAAATGGGTAGTCTCCACTATGGGTGATCACAATTCTACTACCGAATATCTAAACAGCACCTAATTCGCCCTCCGGTATGGTTAAATCCAACTTTAACGCTCTAATCAACTAAGGAACCCGATTGTGTTCTCCGGTACTTCTAGCTTTTGTTATTTCGGTCAGATTCTCTATGTAAACATAGCTAGAAGCATGCTAGTGACTCTAAAATCTCTAAAAGTTGGAGGTTTTTACAAAAAGAGTTTTGAATTTTTTTTTTTTTTTTTTTTTTGAAAATAAATGGTAAAATAAAAGACTAAAAACTCTAAATGCAAATGCACCCCCAAACCTAAATCGAACATTGTCCTCAATGTGTCTACATATAGAAAAAATTTAAACAGTCACATACCGAGAGAACTATGCTGATAAGAGAAAAGGGAAGAGATTACCGGATGTCGGCAGGAGCAAGGTTGAGCTTCGTTAGTCAAGGCTAGAATCCAACATTCTCAGTGGAGATCATATCGGATTAGCATAATATAAGCACAAGAAGACTCAACCGATGCAAGAAAGAAAAATTTAACAAGTCCTACTGGATTATATACAATGAAAATTCACCATAAACCAACAATCTAAAGAGTTGAGGATCAACCCAAAAGAAAATATATACAAACATCAACAGCCTTACACAGAAATAAAATGAGGGTGCAAGTAAGACTGCAGATGTGAAGGAGTTTCCCCCAAACCTAAACTTGTGAACGGGTGTGTTTGGGAGCACAAAATCTTGCAATTTTAAAGGTACATAATGCAAAAGGTCTAACTCAAAATGAGTATTGCTAAGAACAGGCAGACATACACATACCAATGTGGTTCCCTAAAAGTGTTATACTTTGATGCAAAGTAGTCCAAGAGGACTTGGGAAGCACAAAGCTCTAAGCCTAAGTTAGGCATTTTTAGAAAAGTTGGTTTTGCAATTTTGTTACAAACTACACCTAGGTTTGGTGGAGGAGTTTCAATTTGTGACTCAGGAGAGAGGTTAGGTACATCTAGGTTGTTTTCATTTTTAAAATCATTTGTACCATCACACACTTTCCTAAAGTCAAAAGAGGGTAAATCATGTTCATTTTCACGGGACAATTGCCACAGGTTCCACATCATCATCACATATATGAATATTAGAAGAAGCATTATTCATAGGGTTCACAGAAGAGGCACTTAATGTCTCTGAACCTAAGAATTCTACTACATTTTCAAAATACACATGCTCTTCATATTCATCATCATTATCATCATAGCACGAATTCGTCTCTCCATTCAAAATTGTAGTATTTTTAGTATACTCATCTACCTCTAGATTAGGTTCGTATTCAATGTTAGTTGCATGAGTAAGACTAGAAACACTATTTTCAATCCTATCATTTTGTAACTCAATCAGGTTCCTTTGAAGAATCATCTTGAGTTGTTCTATTGAAGGAGAGTCTTCACTAGTGGGTATGCATTCCTCATATGGATATTCATTGTATGGTTGTGCATGAGGTTCACTAGAGAAGGGAAATTCAGACATGTTGCTATATGGATGGTCATGCATTGCATTCATTTCAAGCCTAGCATTTTGCTCCATGAGTGTTTCCATTATTGATTGCAAACTAGGAGTTGGGGGAGTATAAAATTGTTCCTCTCTCCTTTGTGGTGAATGATGCATGTGTGCAGGTTGATTATGGTCCCAATAGTCACTTCTAGACACTTCGTATATTGGATTATCATGGTTTTCCCTAGACTGCCTAAAATCATGCAAAATATAACAGTACTCAGCAGGGTGGTCTAAGTTACCACATAAGGTACATGCATAAATTTCATATTGCCTAGAGGAATTAGATTTGACAGATTGCCTTTCTAAAGCAGATAATCGAGCTTCTAATTGATCTAAAAGTGATGACTGGGTATGAGAAAAGTGTTCATTTTCAACCTGTGGTGGATGATGTATGTGATCATAATGATTATGGTATGTGAGGTCAGGGCCCTGAGAAGGCGCATAAAATTCCCTAAAATCACTATGGTATGTGGGGGGTTCATCCTGTGAAGCGTGCCCGTAAGCAAGCTCTCTAAGGGATTTGTTTCCATCCCCAGATGCAGACCAAAATCCTGTCATGATTTAGTACTCAAATTGAACTCAAAATTTAGTTTGGTTTATGTGGGCTTTGGTTTATTGGGATTTGGTTTCAATGGGATTCATTTGGTTTTGTTGGGAGCTTTGGTTTATGTGGGAAGGCTAGTGGTTGTTGGCTCAATTTGGTTTGTTTGGGATTTGGTTTGTTTGGGATTTGGTTTGTGTGGGTTTCAATTTTGTGCATATAGCTCATGCACAGAACGAGTTTGTACAAAGCCCAGAGAGATACAACCCACAAAAGAAATTGACACTTTATTCTAAGTGTAAGCCCAAAAGGTTGCTTTTTGAATTTTCTTAAGCCCAAATTGAATAGGTGTATTTCAGCCCGAGATGATGTGGGCTCGGTGTGTGCAGCAGACAACAGCTCGGTGATGTGGGTGAATGTTGTTGCATGCCTAGTTGTGAGTTTGGTTTGGCAATTAGCAGCCCAGGTTCAGATTAGCCTAGTGGTTGGGCTTCATGTGTAAGCGCCCAGTGTACGACTTATGTGGGCTGGAGGTTTAAAGTGCAAAGCCTAGTGGACGGTGGGCTCGGTTTCGTGCGAGCCCGGTTCTTAGTGGTGTTGGGCTCGGGTCAGTGCAAGCCTTGAGAAGTGTGGGTTCGATTAGCCCAGATTGAATTGGGTTTCGATTATAAACAGCCCGAGTGCACGGTTGTAGGTGGGCTTGCAGTGATTTGTTGCGGTGGACAAGTTGGCCAGGTTTACACCCCATTTGTGTGGGTTTTGACTCATGCGGCCTTGGTTGTGTGCGGCTCAATGATTGCACAGACTTGGTCAAAAATAGGTGCACGCAGTTGTGCAAGTCAGGCAATGCACAATGCGGCACAAGTTTTTGCAAACTCACATCAAAAAATGACAGCACAGGGTATTCAACAGGTTAGCTTCCACAGGTGGTAGCTCAAAGGTATGCTCTGAGGCTCAACAGCTTCAGGGGCTGGAGCTCAGGGCAGATTGAAGGTTAAGGGCTACAGAGCCAGCAGCTCAGCATGCACAAGGTTTTCACAGGGTAAGCGCAGATTACACTAACCCACAGGCTTTAAACTTACAACATTTACTCAAGTGTTATAGAATGGTCACAAAGTCCAGAGGTGGAGCAATATGCCGCAAGGTCTCCAGCCTATCATGCAAAGCAGGGAAGCTCCACACTTGCTGCTTCAGGGGGATAGCAAGGTGGAGATGGTTCACAAGGCTCACAGGGCTCACAGATTCAGCTCACAGCCTGCAGCTACAGGGGCTTGCAGCTAAGCTCGGGGGCTAGCAAGGCAAAGCAACACATAAAACAAATGCACAGATGCAAAAGAGCATGCTCAGGGTTGATAAAAATTTGGCTTAAACTTGCAGCTTCAGGGCTGGATTTGAACACATGGGTTGCGGGGCATACGTGGCATACGGGGAAGTTTAGGCTTACCTCAAGAACTGGGCTTTCCAGTTGGGTTGGCTCGGTTTGCCACTTGCACTGCTAGCTCAAAAGAGAATTCTCAGTTCTCAAAAATTACAGTTTAAAGCAATGGAGCAGTATTTGCAGTATGAGAAGCAGCTAAGTTACAAATGCAAATGTGCACTAAGAGATGCAGATGTTACAGGGCTAGTGAGTATGGCAGCTAAGTTACAGTAGTAAAGATTAAAAGCTAGAATGCAAAGTGAAAATGTACAGGGAAGAATTGCAATGCTACAAATAAACTTACAATGCTAAGTTACAATGCTAAATTACAGATGCAATACTACAAGTTATAGATGCAATACTACAATGCTAACAAAGACACTTACAATGCTAAGTTACTCTACAAGTTAAGTTATACTACAATGTCTTAAGTTACAGAGGCGGTTTACAAAAATTAACTGAGTGATACTATGATGCAAATGCATATATACAGGGGTAGTAAAGAAAAACAGTGAAGCGAGCCAATGAACACAGGGCACGCGCCAAGTCCCGGCAGCGGCGCGCCCAAAAACTTGGTAGGCCTCGGAAGATGATTATATTTATGGCCTACGGTGATAACCGCAAGTGCACGGCGTCTATCGGAGACGCGGCAGGTACGGGTCGAACCACAGAGACTTGTGGTGCTCTTAAGGTGATCTTATGGCTTTCTAAACTGATTTCAAGAGTGACAATGTGACAACAGAGGATTTGTGCCGATACGGCTGAATTGTAGTGAAACTAAACTAAGGTAAAAGAAGATTGTAACAAGATAGAGAGGACTAGGGTGTCGAATCCACCTCCTAATCTCAGCTAAGTCAGTTCAATGTTTGCTAAAGTTCTTATCCCTTGTAATGGCAATTCTACCATTCATCCAGGGTCTCAATGGGTGGCTTACTATCAACTAAAGTGATTAACTAATTCCTAGTATTAGTTGTCTTATCATAGTACAACTAATCACAAATCAGTTTCCACTACTTAGATGATCAAACTTACCCTAAGATGGATATTTAATCGCAATTAGAGTATCTCTCCCAAGTACTAGCTGTCTTCTCGGGGCACAACTAGTCGAGGATCAATCACGAGGCAATGAGGTATGAATTGCAACACACACAACATGGAAATAGTCGACTACGGTGGATGCATGACATACACTTGTGAAAGTAACATCTTGAGGTGTTAAGATTAAATGTATCCTAAGCATTAAAGCACAATCAAGAACAATTCCAAATTATGAACAACTCTTAGCAACAGATTTTTGGGTTTCATCTCAACCCTAGCCAAAGTAATTAAAACATCAAAGTAACAAATAAACTACAAATTAAACCTAATTGAAGCACTGGCTAGCCCAGGCATGCTTTCTATCAACACAATTCATCCCTATTTATACATGCAACAGACCCAAAATTACCAAACCCTAGTTTACTTTAAAACATAAATTAAATGTAACCCATACTCTGATAGCCTCTGAATTGCTGTTCTCCCTTGCTTGTGCGGCTGTTGATTGATGTTTGCTTCTTCTCTTCCAACTGTGAACCCTAACCCTAACCTAACCCTTTCTATCTCTTACTTAGCTCCTAAGGAAGAAGCTAAGACAGAGCTAGAAAGTAGTTGGGAGGGATGATAGAAGGTGGCTGGTGTCAGGAGATGATGGAGTTGGTGGTATAGGTGGCTCTGGTGGTGGTATGGGTGAAGAAGGTGGAGGAGTAGAGCTCTACTCTGTGAGGGTGACGGGAGAGGAAGAAAGAGAAGATGGAAGGGAAATGGGGTGTAGTCGATAGGTGTAGGGGTATGGGTCATTTTGCTGCGGAGCAGACGCATCGATGGGTGATGGAAAGGGCTCAGCGAGCGTAGGATCTAGCTGGAGAAGATCTGAACGGTCGAGGGGGAACTGAGGCGATTTGCCGTGGAGCGGGAGTATCAAGACATGATGTGAACGATGGAGCGACCGTAGGATGTAGCTAGACGCGATCTCGAACGGCTCGGGATGAACGGGTTGGATCCGGGTCGTGGGTAGCTCTAGCCCATGTCTTCCTTGTTGGGTTGCAACCGATTTGCTTGCGGAGCTTTGGCTATCCGCTCCATAGATGTTTGACTCCAATTCTTCGCTCTTTAGCTCCTCAATTTCCCTAGGACTTTATTTATTACCTAAAAACACAAAATTAATTAATACAAATATTTATTCTTGAAAACAAAGAAAACACGAGAACTGGGATAATATCGATTTCTAAGCGCAAAAGATGAGTAAAATGCCAATAAAAAGGTGTATAAATATGCACTATTTAGCACTCATCATGCGGCTAGCATGGTTGGCATGCTTTGGTGCGTTTGGTGTGGCTGGCATGATTTGCCATTGGCACATAGGTGCGGCTAGCTTGGGCTAGGTGTGGCTGGCATGATTTGTCATTGGCACGGAGGTGCGGCTAGCATGGTTGGCATGCTTTGGTGCGTTTGGTGTGGCTGGCATGATTTTCCATTGGCACGGAGGTGCGGCTAGCATGGTTGGCATTCTTTGGCGCGTTTGGTGTGGCTGGCATGATTTGCCATTGGCACGGAGGTGCGGCTAGCATTGTTGGCATGCTTTGGCGCGTTTGGTGTGGCTGGCATGATTTGCCATTGGCACAGAGGTGCGGCTAGCTTGGGCTAGGTGTGGCTGGCATGATTTGCCATTGGCACGGAGGTGCGGCTAGCATGGTTGGCATGCTTTGGCGCGTTTGGTGTGACTAGCATAGCTAGGGCCAAGGCAGAGTGCGTTTGGCATGGCGCGACTAACTTGGGCTAGGTGTGGCTGGCATGATTTGCCATTGGCACGGAGGTGCGGCTAGCATGGTTGGCATGCTTTGGCGCGTTGGTGTGACTAGCATAGCTAGAGCCAAGGCAGAGTGCGTTTGGCATGGCGCGGCTAGCTTGGGCTAGGTGTGGCTGGCATGATTTGCCATTGGCACGGAGGGGAATTAGGGTTTTGTTCGTTGTAACCCTAATTTGAAAAAATACCCCCTATTAATTACTGACTACGTGCATTAAATGTTCTAATAAATGTTTCATCGGTGACATTAGGTTATTTGGGGTTTTACGATTTTACCCTTTGTTTAAAATCCACCATCAACAGAAGGAAATAACAATAAAATAGTAAGGAATCATGAGATGTGGGACCGGCCACAACTAGGGCATAGCCGGCCAGCTAGTAAACCCGGTTCCATGACACCTTTCCAATTTTATATTATTTCCTTGATGTGAAGGAAACACCATGAAACTGAGGAGTTTCCTTAAAACGAAGGAGTTTTGTTCAAATGAGGGAATTTTCATGAGATCAAGGAAAATAATAAAAATATGATAAAATGTATAATTGGGCGTGGGACTGGCCACGGCACGACCGACCGGCCAGTGGGCCCAGTCCCCTAACGCCCTGGTTAATATTTTATTATTTATTATTTTTCTTCCTATTTTGCATAGGTTCATCGTTCGTATTTTGGAATGATCGTTCGTGCATTCAGGTATTCGTTAGTGCGTTATTGCTGAACACACTTGCACCATTTTGGTTGGGGCTTACTCGATAGTAGTTCATATGCCCGTACGTTGAATATTTATTACTAACCCATGGAATTCTGCTTGGAAGAACCGCGGATTGAAGTAACGAAATATTATAAAGAACGTAAAATATTTCTGAATATTCAGTTAATGAATTTAAGGATTAGAGATAATTAATTGATGGATCTATACTAGCAGGCATGCTGTCTAGGAGCATTAATTATCTGAGAATTGAGTAATATGAGCTTGTTGAAGCGCCATATTTCTTTTATATAGTCAGGGAAAACATTGTTACATCCTGAAGACATTATTGCTCTATACTAGCAGGCGAGCTGTCTAGGATCCGTCCAATCATTCGATTCTATATAGAAGTAATTACCGAAATTGCTCAATGTTCATTAAATATGCCGTTGCCTCAGCTGAGAGACTACACATCTACATATACTCTGAGAGACAGTATTATCAGTCATAGATTCTTGTGGCATGAGCTTTCATGCCTCAATGAGAGACATGAGCCTCAATACTCATCTGATTGGTGGATCAAGAGTATGTACAATTATGGTTTTACGATTTTACCCCTTGTCAAAAATCCACCATCTATACCATGGAATTGCAATAAAAACGTGGCAAAAATATGTATGTTTTAAACTCAATTCTGTGGAATTCCATGTAAAGTATTTCCTTGCCTCCCCCCATGAAACTGATTCCATGGAAACACTTTCCATGGAATTGTTTCCTTTCTCTGTTGTCAAACACAGCCTCAGTATCATGATTCCTTTGAACCCATAGGTTTCTTGGAGGAACACGTTCTTGTTCAACAGGAACAACCTGATTAGTGCTCTTCTCCTCGTCATTGGAAGTATCAGGATCAGCGATTGTTGGAACAACTTCAACTGATTCTGGGATTTCCTTCACTTTTTCAATTGTCTCAGTTGGAGGCAATTCAGCAGGAGGACTATCATGACGAAAATTGCTTAGATCATCAGACATTTGCAGATTCCATCATAACTTGGGTTCTGAGATTAAATACTCGAAAACCACGACTATCATATGCATAGCCAAGAAAGATACCTCCATCGCTTTCAGAATCAAATTTTCCTTTCTGTTCTCGATCTTTTAGAATGTAGCACTTACTTCCAAACAATATGAAATAATGTAAGTTGGGATTCCTACCGTACCACAACTCATAAGGAGTGTTTAGGGTTTTAGACCGTAGGTAGACACAGTTGATCAAATAACATGCTGTGAAAACAGCTTCTCCCCAAAACCTTAACGGTAAGTTTTTGTTACGGAGCATTACCCTGGCCATTTCCAGAATGTTCCTATTCTTCCTTTCTACAACTCCATTAGCTTGAGGAGTAATGAGTAGTGAGTATTGTTGAATAATCCCCAGTTTGTCACAAAATTCAAACACCTTAGTGTCCTTGAATTCAGTTCCGGCCGCTTCTAATTTTCTTTAGTTTGCGACCTTGTTCATTCTGGATTCTATTAACAATAATCTTGAATTCATCAAGGGTTTCATTCACGTGAGCTAAAAATGCCACCTAAGTGAATCTGGTGTAATCATCTACCATAACTAAAGCATACTTCTTCCCAGCAACCGTAGGTTGTTGAATGGGACCGAAGAGATCCATATGAATTAAATCAAGAGAAGCTTTAATGAGAATATATCTCGAGATGATTTGTGTGGAACTTTCATTTGTTTACCCTTTGGACAGGCTCCACAGACACCATCAATCTTTGCATTGATTTTGGGAACGCCTCTAACAAGTTCTTTGTTAATGATCTTAGTTAGAAGGCGATAATTGATGTGACCAAAACGCTCATGCCAAAGATTTGTAGATTCCACCTTAGTAAAATTTCAACAATTACTAAACTGAGTATCAAGAAGATAATAATTATTTTTACCACGAGTTCCCTGAAAAATTACTTTTTCAGTTTTGGCTACAATGTCACATCCATTCGCATTGAAGACAACTTTATGGCCTTTGTCACAAATTTGACTAATGGAAAGAAGGTTTGCAGTCATACCTTTAACGAATACTACATCATGGATTTCAGTAATGTTAGGAAGTTTGATCGTCCCCTTCTTGCTTATGTAGCAACAACTCCCATCTCCGAATGTTACAGGACCTCCTTCAAAGTCGCTTGAGTTCACAAACCACTAAAGATATTCAGTCATATGTCGGCTACATCCACTATTAAGAAACCATTAAAAGGGCGATGTTAATTTTAGAGCAAAAGCTCCCATACTAACACTAGTATCCCATTTGGGATTTCTTGTTAGATTTGTACACCTTTTTAGAGAAGTAAACAGTTGTTCAGCTTTCTTATGAAGATTACTCGCAACCTTTAAACTTTTCCTGAAAGATGTACATGTATGTTGAAAATGATTGTGAGAATCACTGAACATACATGGACCAACATCTTTAATCTCATCTGAGTAGTTCCGAGTCCCATCAGGTTTCACAAAGCCTAAACCTCGCTTATCCCCTGACTTGCGACAATTCTTCAGAGAAGAATTAAAGGAGTTATTCAAATCCATTGAAGGAACTTTGACAGACTTCAAATCATTATACTTTGCAATTTCCGCAATAAGATCAAAATTGATCCGGATTTGTTCATCCAACTTCTTCTGGAGAATAACCAACTCTTCGGAACTTTCTCTAAGATCAGAGTTAAATCCTGGTGAAGCGTTTATAGAGACTTTACTGTCCATAGATTCAGATCGCTACAAACACAAACTTATGAGGTCTTAAACGTGTTTGCCTGCTCTGATACCAATTGAAAAAGCGGGGGTCTAACAACCACACCCAATATGTTTGCCTGCTCTGATACCAATTGAAAAAGCGGGGGTCTAACAACCACACCCAATATTTCGCTTAACAATCTGTATGGACTAACTCCAATATACTTTTAAAAGAATCAATTAGACAGTCATACTCAATCTTAAGAAAAGTATATTAAAGAGTTATATCTCAATTTCTCAATTCAATCTGCAATCAAACAAATAGGAATTTGCGAGCCCGATTAAATATAAGAAATAACTTGGACGGTATCAAAAACTAATATCCAAGTGTCAATCAATTTAATCAACAACCAAAGGTTGGATTCACAATTGATTGAACTTACGCGCAATCTGTGATATTTCAATTATATAGAAAATATAATGCAGAAAGAAATAACATAGACACCAGAAGTTTTGTTAATGAGGAAACCGCAAATGCAGAAAAACCCCGGGATCTAGTGTGAACTACACATTAATTCTCCCCCTTTTTGTCAATATAAATTGGCAAAGGTACGAAAACTAGTGGGATCATAATGAAATTCTCATGGAGATACTTCATGAATAAAGGAAAACATATCAAATTTGTTTAGATGCAATCATATAGCCGAAACTAAATGCATTCATCAAGGAGTTAATAAAGATATAAAAAAACTCGTACAATATTCCACAGCCGCACTCCCCAAAAAGATTGGCAATTAAGCACAAGTTCAATTAAGAACTCTTCCCCATAAAATGTCATTCCCGAAAGAACAACAAGATCGACCTTACTTTTACAATAAAAGAAGGATTTAATTGAATACTTTGATACCTAACAAAACTGTTATCTACGTAGAAACAAATGCGAAATTGAAACAACGCTACACTGACGTTCTAAGCCTTGATTTCCCAAAAGATATGAATGAGTCCAGGGGCAAAAGTATAGAAAAACTAATGAACTAAAACAACACCAATAGACTTCCATAAGTGTTGAAATGTAGCAGTATCTTAAGGTTTGGTGAGAATATCAGCCAATTGTTTTTCGGAAGGCACAAATTCCATATTGATGATACCGTTGTCATAGATATATCTAATAAAATGATACCTGATGTCAATGTGCTTAGTTCTTGAGTGCTCAACATGATTCTCAGTGATACGAATCGTACTTGAGTTATCACAAAACATCTTCATTACACCAGTGTCAATTCCATAATCAGCAAGCATTTGTTTCATCCATAGAGGTTGAGTACAACATGAACCTGCCGCAATGTATTCTGCTTCGCATGTAGATATGGGTTGTGAGTTTTGTTTCTTGCTATGCCATGCCACAAGATTCAACCCAACATAGTAAAATCCCCCCGAAGTACTCTTTCTGTCTTCCACAAATCCTTCCCAATCTGCATCTGAATAGGCAGTAAGATCAGTGTTAGTATCAAAAGTATAAGATAGACCATACCCGATAGTGTGTTGGATATATCACATGATCCTCTTTGCAGATGCAAGATGAGATTCCTTTGGATTAGCCTGAAATCTAGCACAACAACCAACACTAAAAGAAATATTAGGTCTAGTAGCTGTAAGATATAAGAGGCTTCCAATGATAGATCGATAAAGCTTTTGATCCATATTTACTCCTTTCTCATCTGGATGTAGTTTACCAGTAGTGGGCATAGTTGTCAGTTTTGGAGTTGACTTATCAAGACCGAACCTTGTCACAAGATCATTAGCATACTTTTCTTGAGATAAGTAAATTCCATCCTTATGTTGTTGAATCTGTAATCCTAAAAAGAATTTTAATTCACCAACATTGCTCATTTCAAACTCCTTTCCAAGAGAGACTTGAAAATCTCTTGCAAGTTTCTCAGAAGTAGATCCATAGATGATATCATCCACATAAACTTGATCAATGACAACATCTTCCCCACTCCACTTGGTAATCAAGGTTTTATCAGTTTCACCTCTCGAAAAACCTTTCCTGAGTAGAGAAGTAGTTAGTTTTTCGAACCAGGCACGAGGTGCTTGTTTCAACCTATATATTGCCTTTTTGAGTTTAAGGACATGATCTGTGAAGTCAGGATTTTCAAATCCCTTTGGTTGAGCAACATAGACTTCTTCCTTTAAATTTCCATTTAGGAACGCGGATTTTATGTCCATTTGAAACAGCTTAACCTTAAGAAAACAAGCATGAGCTAATAGTAACCGAATGGACTCAAGGCGTGCCACACAGAGCAAAGGTTTCTGAAAAAGCGGGGGTCTAACAACCACACCCAATATTTCATTTTGCAATCTGAATGGACTAGCTCCAATATACTTTCAAGAGAATCAACTAGACAGTTAGAATCAATCAAAGAAAAGTATATCCAAGGGTTATATCTCTCTCTCAACACAATCAGAGTTAAACAGAAACAAGTCTGTAAACCTGATTATAGTGCGTGAGTTCTTGGACGGTATCAAACCAATATATATTGTTTTTTTTTTTATCACAACCTATTTAATACCCACCATGTATAAACTTCTTTAAGCAACAATCACTAAAGGAATATTCCAACACGATGTCCACTTAAAAAAGGGTTAGTCCAGACTGGTCTAACAATATGAAAATAAAAAAAAAAAGTGTCCAAGATCAATCAAGTCTTATCCAACAAACAAGGTTGGATTTAACAATTGTGATTGATTAACGTACAACCTGTATTATTTCAATTATATAAATAAAATATAATATGGAAAAGAAATAACACATACACCAGAATTTTGTTAACGAGGAAACTGCAAATGCAGAAAAACCCTGGGACCTAGTCTAGAATAAACACACACTGATTATAAGATGTTACACCAATTTCCTACTACCTATTCGGACTAGATGTAATACCTGCTTCAGCTGTATTCAAGCACTTGTAGAACTCCTAGCTAAACACCGATTATCTTTAGGAATTCTTCTCGTATAAATTCTAGCTAGAACACAAATTCTCTTTAGAAGTTATTCCCGAAAATCTTCTGGCAGAACAAAGTTTTCTTCAGAAGATACAACAACACAGTTGATACTTTTCGATCTTTTGTTTTCACAAAACACCGAATCGATTTCCCTTTAGATGTAAATCAAGGTTTTGGAAATCTTGTATTTGTTTTGAGAAAAACAATTACTAGGTAAAAGTAATATCAGAACAAACTTGTAGATTAGGGTTTATTACACTCTTCAAGAAAAGGAAGAGAAACCTAATTATTCTACAACAATAATAACTAGAATAAATCTAGAGATATCTTGTTTAAAACTTCTTAAGGATTTTTATGAGATACCTTAATCGAAGTTTTCTTTATAGTTCCGATTTCGACTAACAAATGTTGGTATACGATCGAGAACTTAAATCTATCAAAACCTAGGGTTTATGATCAACAACTCTTGAATGGTCTTATATCAGAAGAGAAGACCTTAGAATAGACAAGAGGTGAAAAACCTAGATTACAAGTTGTATAATCAATCACGAAGATTAAATCCAACTCGGATTTATGATCCCCAATACAAAGACTTTTATCTCACTCTTGTTCATGAAGAATAGAAGACATATAAAACAACCTTATGAAGCTTACACCAATTTTCCAAAGGGGATGAAAACGTGTAGCACTCACGAACCCTTTATTTATAGTGAAAGGTAACTTGAAAGCTAAGCAAAACTATTTTCCTTTTTCAAGACTCTCCTAATTTTGGAAGGCTTTCCTAAGTTACAACTCTTGCCAAAATAATTAATTAATTAATTAATTTAGCAAATATTGTATTTATGTGAATAAATCACAATCTATGTTAGGAAGGAATCACAAACACTTTAATATGGTAATCAAATATGTTTGGATTAATAGCCATCTTGCCTAGATAAGGAAACATCAAAAACTTGACTAAAAAAAACTTCTAGTCACGTAATTGGGCTCAAGCCCGTGAACCGGTACAAACGGTTCATGGATTTTTTTCCTACTAACGAACTGTAATAATTACAACAACGCTTTTAATTGTTACTTTAATAAATCACTCATAACTTCATCGTTATAACTCAGAATTGAGTGATTCTTGGATCGTTGAATTCGTAAGCTCATTCACTATAACATGAGAACCTTTCCAGGGATAAAGGTTATTGTCACAAAAGTCGTGGCTCAAATAACCTCGAGTATATATACATAAATGTACATTTACCGTCATAGGAATTGTTCCGTAGAGTGAGCATTTGTTTCGATAGATTAGAAAGGTAGAATTGAACAAGAATCCAAATGAAATCAATTACCACATACCTTTGTTGATGAAGTCCTTGTTGATGTCTTCTTGTAGTCTTAAACTTCATCATTCAAGGATAACTTCGATTCTACTTCTTAGACTTAATCTAGTCCGAACTATCTTTAGTATACTAAATCAAGAATGCATTTTGGCAACTAAAATTGAAAACTAACTTGACATACCAACGCTAGTGGCTTCAACCGAGCAATGCTCTAACAGTTTCGTCAAAGTTGATACCTTTGATCTGTGAATATCCTTGAGCGATAAGTCTAGCTTTGTTTCTGACAATGATGCCAAATTCATCAGACTTGTTCTTAAATATCCATTTGGTACCAACAATATTGATATTGGAGGGACAAGGTACAAGCTCCCATACATCATGTCTTTGAAATTTATTTAACTCTTCATGCATTGTATTCATGCATTGCATTCACGAAAAAGGGATCGCTAAGAGCTTCATCAATATTTCTGGGTTCTAGTACTTGTGAAAGATAACAACCAAAATTGCAAATATTTTGAAGTTGTCCTATTGTCTTAGTGCTAGAATCTTTTCCTCCAATAATCTTTGTTAGGTTTGTATTTGATATGAGTTAATTCCATGGGATTAGCTATCTTTTCATGGAAATAGCGTGTTTTCCGTCGTTTGGTCAAAAATATGTTTCCATGGAATTGCAATAAAAGCGTGGCCTAAAGTATGTCTTGGAGGAACACGTTCTTGTTCAACAGGAACAACCCGATTAGTATTCTTCTCCTCGTCACTGGAAATATCAGGATCAACGACTGTTGGAACAACTTCAACTGATTCTGGGATTTCCTTACCTTTCTCAATTGGAGGCAATTCAGCAGGAGGACTATCATGACGAAAATTGCTCAGATCATCAATGATAACATTTGCCGATTCCATCATAAATTGGGTTCTGACATTAAATACTCGAAAACCACGACTATCAGATGCATAGCCAAGAAAGATACCTTCATCGCTTTTAGAATCAAATTTTCCTTTCATTCTCGATCTTTCAGAATGTAGCACTTACTTCCAAACACTCTGAGATAATGCAAGTTGGGCTTCCTACCGTACCACAACTCATAAGGAGTGTTTAGGGTTTTAGACCATAGGTATACACGGTTGATCAAATAACATGCTGTGAAAACAGCTTCTCCCTAAAACCTTAACGGTAAGTTTTTGTTATGGAGCATTACCCTGGCCATTTCTTGAATGTTCCTATTCTTCCTTTCTGCAACTCCATTAGCTTGAGGAGTAATGCGTGGTGAGTATTGTTGAATAATCCCCAGTTTTTCACAAAATTCAAACACCTTAGTGTCCTTTTATTCAGTTCCACGGTCGCTTCTAATTTTCTTTAGTTTGCGACCTTGTTCATTCTGGTATATACTAACAATAATCTTGAATTCATCAAGGGTTTCATTCTTGTGAGCTAAAAATGCCACCCAAGTGAATCTGATGTAATCATCTACCATAACTAAAACATACTTCTTCCCAGCAACCGTAGGTTGTTGAATGAGATCGAAGAGATCCATATGAATTAAATCAAGAGGAGCTTTAGTGAGAATATCTCGAGATGATTTGTGTGGAACTTTCGTTTGTTTACCCTTTTGACAGGCACCACAGACACCATCAATCTTTGCATTGATTTTGGGAACGCCTCTAACAAGTTCTTTGTTAACGATTTTAGTTAGAAGGCAATAATTGATGTGACCAAAACCTTCATGCCAAAGATGTGTAGATTCCACCTCAGTCAAATTGCAACAATTACTAAACTGAGCATCAAGAAGGTAACAATTATTTTTACCACGAGTTCCCTGAAAAATTACTTTTCAGTTTTGTCTACAATGTCACATCCATTCGCATTGAAGACAACTTTATGGCCTTTGTCACAAATTTTACTAAGGGAAAAAAGGTTTGCAGTCATACCTTTAACATATACTACATCATGGATTTCAGGAACGTCAGGAAGTTTGATCGTCCCCTTCTTTCTTATGTAGCAAAAACTCCCATCTCCGAATGTTACATGACCTCCTTCAAAGTTGCTTGAGTTCACAAAGCACGAAAGATCTCCAGTCATATGTTGGCTACATCCACTATCGAGAAACCATTGAAAGGGCAATGTTTATTTTAGAGCAAAAGCTCCCATACTAACACTACTATCCCGTTTGAGATTTCTTGTTAGATTTGTACACCTTTTTAGAGAAGTAAACAGTTGTTCAGCTTTCTTATGAAGATTACTCGCAACCTTTAAACTTTTCCTGAAAGATGTACATGTATGTTGAAAATGATTGTGAGAATCACAGAACATACATGGACCAACATCTTTAATCTCATCCGAGAAGTTCCGAGTCCCATAAGGTTTCACAAAGCCTAAACCTCGCTTATACCCTGACTTGCGATAATTCTTCAGAGAAGAATTAAAGGAGTTATTCCAATCCATTGAAGGAACTTTGACAGACTTCAAATCCTTATACTTTGCAATTTCTGCAATAATATCAAAATTGATCCGTATTGTTCTTCCAACTTCTTCTAGAGAATAACCAGCTCTTCAGAACTTTCTCTAAGATCAGAGTTAAATCATGGTGAAGCGTTTATAGAGACTTTACTGTCCATAGAGTCAGATCGCTACAAACACAGACTTCTGAGGTCTTAAACGTGTTTGCTTGCTCTGATACCAATTGAAAAAGCGTGGTCTAACAACCACACCCAATATTTCGCTTAACAATCTGTATGTACTCACTCCAATATACTTTCAAGAGAATAAATTAGACAGTCAGACTCAATCTTAAGAAAAGTATATTAAAGAGTTATATCTCAATTTCTCAATTCAATCTGCAATCAAACAAATAGGATTTTGCGAGCCCGATTGAATATAAGCAATAACTTGGACGGTATCAAAAACCAATATCCAAGTGTCAATCAATTTAATCAACAACCAAAGGTTGGATTCACAATTGATTGAACTTACGCACAATCTGTGGTATTTCAATTATATAGAAAATATAATGCGGAAATGAAATAACACAGACACCAGAAGTTTTTTTAACGAGGAAACCGCAAATGCAGAAAAGCCTCGGGACCTAGTCCAAATTTGAACACCACACTGTATTAAACCGCTACAGACACTAGCCTACTCCAAGTTAACTTCGGACTGGAATATAGTTGAGCCTTAACCAATCTCACACTAATCAAGGTACAATTGCGTTCCTTACGTCTCTGAATCCCAGCAGGACTCTATGCACTTTATTACATTAGATTATCTCACCCATACCTAAGAGTTGCTACGACCCAAAGTCGAAGACTTGATAAACCAATCTGTCTCACACATAAAAGTCTATTGAATAGATAAATCTGTCTCCCACAGATATACCTATGAGTTTTGTTCCGTCTTTTGATAAATCAAGGTGAACAGGAACCAATTGATATACCAGACTTATATCCCCGAAGAACAGCCTAGAAATATCAATCACCTCACAATAATCTTAATCGTATGGTGGCGAAACAAGATATTGTGGAATCACAAACGATGAGACGAAGATGTTCGTGACTACTTTTTATCTTGCCTATCGGAGATTAAATCTCGAGCCAATCTTAGAGAAGATAGTACTCAATCACGATAGAAAATAGCAAGATTAGAGCACGCAACTACAGAGAAAATAGTTGGGTCTGGCTTCACAATCTCAATGAAGTCTTCAAGTAGTTAACATATAGGGTTTTGTATAAAACCTAAACTTAAAGGAGAATACACTCTAGTCGCAACTAGTATCACACAAGAGGTGTGGGGATTAGGTTTCCCAGTTGCTAGAGTTCTCCTTTATATAGTCTTCAAATCAGGGTTTGCAATCAATATTACATTGGTAACAAAGCATTCAATATTCACCGTTAGATGAAAACCTGATTAGACTCAAGCTAATATCTTTCAACCGTGAGATCGAACTTAGATTGTTATACACAAATGAAAAGTGACTTCATTTAGATATGAGTAACCGTACCTAAACGTGCACACCTTTGTTGGCTCAACGATAGTTAACCGAAGTTAGCCATATGAACACTTTCATATCGGCCATATTCATCTTAAACATAACTAGTTCAAATGACTCAAATGAAACTAGTTCTAGAGTTGTTCAATTGTTTATATTCTCATAGAAGTATACAAGACATGGCCGATTTTGATTCACTCGAATCAATTCATGAACATTATAGCCACGGTTTTCAAAAGATTGCATTCCTTATTATATAAATGTATTAGTTCATGAACAAACCGATTGTAGAACATAACCTACTTAAGTATGCAAACGGGTATGCAAACTTAAGTGGTCGGACTAAGTTCGGGTTTCGCCAGTACGCGAACGGGGACGCATACCACCAAACTCAGTTAAGTCCCGGAACTTGAACCTCATGCCAGTACGCGTACCGGTATGCGTACTTAGTTCCTGGACCTCTACTAAACCAATCAGTATGCATACGGGTATGCATACCATGGTTCCCGAACTTGGAATATCTTGCAACAGTTAGCATACAAGTACGCATACTGTGCTATATCTAATCATGGTTATTTGTTCTAAACTCCCATTTCAATCATTGAAACATTCTCGGAAGACGACAATAGCTGTCTCACACAAACTATTAGCATCAAAGAAATTTTCAAGTGATCGAATGATCAATACTAAACATTCCGAGTCTACATCAAGTGACTGTCTCACGCAAATCATGTAAGATGTTACTAGGTGATTTTCAAATGATCATCTTTTGATTTTCGTCAAGAATATAAGATGAACTTGGTTAAAGCGAAAGCTTACCAACACACATTTTGAGAAATATGTAAGCGAGTTAAACTCAGCTCGAAATATCAAATGTGCATAATCGAAGTCTATATAGCTATATGACTTTTGTCTCAAATAGGAGATAGAGTAGATAGACGTTTGAGTGATAGATGATTTCAAGTCTCCACATACCTTTTGGTGATGAAGTTCCACAAGCTCCCCTTAGTAGTTCTTCGTCTTCCATCGATGAATGCCGTGAAGTCTAAAGCTCAACTACACTTTCTATATCCGAGACTTAGCTATAAGTAGACTAGAAATTAAGACTTATAGTTTTGTCAACTAAACGACCGAGCAGTGCTCTAACATGTCCTATATATGTAATGCGCTAATTTCCTACACTATGTAATGAATATTTTGTTTATAAAAATATGTTTATAAAATCCGTTTATAGTATGTGGACATTAACAAAAACCGATTATGGGTTTTCCTCGTCAATTGAAAAAACTCAACCAAGAATCGGTCTACAACTGCACTAACATCAACCGATTATGGTTCTGAGTTTTTTTTAAAAAAATAATTTTTCTTCACGTTTTGATGATGAATTAATGGTAGTTGATTTCTGGGTTAACTTGATTAAAGATCACTTAATCATCCAAATTAGCACTAATTAATCAGGGGTAATTTTGCCATTTAGTAAAATAGTTGGATAAGAGGTTATCCATTTTACCTCAAAATATTATTTTTTTTGTCTTGTAATCGTAGGCCTCAAATAATCACAATAGGCCCCAAACTAGCCGGGATAAATGAAGGGTATATCCATTGGAGTCATGGGACCTTTTCTATTGATTATGTTTTCTTCATCCCCTGCATCTAACGACTCTTATGACCTCGATAATGAGCATAATCCAAGCGTACCTAGTCATGAGTGGAGTATGCGAAACACACGTCTTGCTCTCTGGTTAGTAGAGTAGATCAATATTTATTAGGTCAAAGAGAAATTTTTAGACGAAGAGGATCCGTGAACAAAAGGCTTTGACAAAAAAAATGACAAATCATCTTAGCCGTCGTTTATTTTATATCTAACGGTCCATATTACTAATGATGTGTCACCTTTATCGGCTCAATTAACCTTATGTATTGCTACACGGCTCAAGCTCTACCCGAGCCAGAAATTAGGCTAAGGCCCAACCCATGGATAACCCATAATATGAGGCCCCTAGTTAAAAGAGTTTTAAAACCAGGCCCCGAATTAAAAATAATTTTTAATAGAGGTTGAAATGACCAAGTTAACCTTCCGTATTTATATGACCAGACCTACCTTTTTCCTCACAACCACCACATTCGACTGATTTGGAGGGAGAGAGAGAATTGCAGAGAAAAAAAAAATTCAAAACCGAAAACTTCCAGATCCAAAAACCCTAGAAAGAAGAAGAAGCAGAAGAAAGAATGAGAAGGCGAAGAAAGAAGAAGAAACAGAAGAAAGAGAGGTTTGCATCTGTTGAAATCATTCAGTTCTGTAGTTCTTTTGGTTTGTTCCGTGTGACCGGACGGAGCCCTGTCGGTGCAGATCTCGTTCTCGAGCTATCGTTGTTTAATCTGCTGGTTAAGCAGATCACTACTTTGTTCAACTAAGATGTAAGTATTTCTCCATCTTCTAGGTTCATTTGTATTTCAGGAATTTCATTTCTGTTTTGATTTCAGAGATGTTACTGATTTGATTTCAGAGATGTTACTGTTTTCAAAACCCTAGAAACTGTAAGTTGAATTCAAATCAACTAATCTGATTTTATTACTACATCAACTGCAGATTCAGGATCAAAATTTTTTTGAACTAAAATGGCGAAAGGAAAAAAAAAAATCCCACTGAAGAAGATCCTGCCTTAACAGGTATTAAGATGTGAAAACTATACAAATTTGATTTGATTTTGATTGTGATAATCTCATGTGATACTTGTGAATGTGTAACTATAAGTTACACATTCAAAATCTCACCACTGACTGTATTGTGATTTGTATATTGATTAAGTTACACATACAAATGAGCCTGTGTAGCTTTAAGTTACACCACACATAAAAAAATCACCACTGACTTGCCTTAGGTTGTGTTTAGCTTGTGTAACTAGTAGTTACACATCAAAAAATGGTTGTGTAACTTAAAGTTACATCTTCATATACATGTGTAAGTTAAAGTTACACCTTGTAGAATGTCTAAGATTGTGTCACACAACACATTATAGCATGATTCAGTTTGTGTACCTGGCAGATACACATTCTTTGTACCATGCTTTTGATTTTGCAATTAAAAACAGTGTGTTTGATAAGTACACAACTTACTGATTCTTGTTGTTTTGTTGTGTGATGTGTACAGGAAAGTTAAGACACTCATTTAATGTAGTTCAGGATTTGGTGAAAGAAATAAAACCAATAGGACTGTCTAAGAGAGCTGAAAGGTATCTTAGGAAAGCGTCTTACGGTGATCTTGTTATGATGTATTACGATGAATACAATGTTGCTAATGCAAAGAACATGAAACAAATAACTACTAACAAACATGGGGTTGTGAAACTTTTAAACTCCTTTGATAGATATTGCGAGGAACCGTGTTCATTTAAATTTGGAGAAAACCTTATAGAGTCTACACCGGCAAAGTTTGCTGGTATAACTAGAATGAAAAGGAATGGAAGCATAAAAGGTCAGAAGTTGATAAAATGGTTTGATCATAATGAAGTGGATGACAACTTATTATACAACAAGTACTTTTCTGATATCAAAGAAACAACACATTCAACGGCAGTGAGCAAGAAGAAGATTATGGAGACAATAAAAGAAGTTATGAATAAGAAAAAGAAAAGAACACCACTTGATGATGAGCATGTAGTTTGTTTGATAGGGTTTTATTTGTGTTGTGTGATCTTTTTTGGCGACAAAAATGCTAGCGCAGTGAATGTTAGATATCTTTCCATTGTCGAGACTTATGAAATTGTTCTCAAGGTCTCCTGGCCAGATTTGGCCCACGAGCATTTGTTTGATGAAATACTAAAAAAATGCAAACTGTCCTTCAAACGTAAAGGCTTGTGTGCCATACCAAATGGTAAAGATTATATTCTTACTTGATTGTACTTCAGCTAGTTTTACTGCTGAGTTGTAAATATTTTTTGTTGATCGACTAATAAAATTGTTTGATTGTTTATATGTTGCAGATCTTGTTTGCTGAGCACACACCAGCCGTAATAATCCAAAAAGTTCAAAACTAAGAACAAAAGCTCCTGAGGCTTGGAAAATGGGACATGCAAGTAATATCAAATTACATAGCTGGTGCAAACATGACAAAGTTTACCGTAAGTGTTTGCTATTACTTGGTTTATATCTTGTTTACTACTACATTCAAAAGAGCTTGTGTAACTAATATTTACACATGCAAAATACCAGCAGTGAATTATGTTATATTGTGTATATGGCATGTGTCACTTTAACTTACACTTATAAATGTGCTTGTGTAACTTTAGGTTACACATGGAGATACCAGTGAACTCTACTACATTTTGTATATTTAGATTGTGTATCTTTAGGTTACACATGCATATTTGCATCTCTTGTTAACCTCTCCATCTATTAATTACAGCCAACTGATAGCTTTGTAGAAGAGTTTTCACAGCTTGAAAAGCAGCCGTGGAACCCAGCAAAGAAGATCTAAAAAGGTGGCTCCGAGAGCAAACAATTGAGAATGGAAAACTGAAAGAACAACTAAAAGCAAAGCAAGAAATGTTCGATGCAGTGCATGTACTTGCCAGAGAAGGGATAAAAGATGAGAACCCCTCTGTTAGAGCATTGCTCGGTCGAACTTGCATGCGTTTCTATCTCAAGCATGTTTGTCAATGTTAGTGATCAAAACTATAAATCTTGATTTCTAGTCTACTATAGCTAAGGTCTAGGATTAGGATAGAAAGTGTAGTTGAGCTCAAGAACTCCATGACAATCATCATACAATACGAAGGACTACTCAAGGAACTGGTGGATCTTCATCGACTAAAAAGTATGTGGAGACTTGAACTTATCTATCACTCAAAAGTCTATTTATCTCCTATCTTGAGACAAAAGTCGTTTTGCTATATAGACTTTGATTATACACATTTGGTATTTCAATCCGAGTTTATCTCGCCTATCTATTTCTCGAAATATGTGTTGGTAAGCTTTTGCTTTAGCCAAATTCATCTTTACCTAGTGGAAAAAGTCATGTTATGTTTCAATCACTTTGAAAATTGCTCTGACGAAAAATAGTTTGTGAGTAACAACTATATAATAACGTCCTCTGAGAATGTTTCAATGATTGAAATGAGAGTTTAGATTATATAACCATTGGTGAATATAAGCATTGTTATGGAAACACATATATGTATAAGTCCTATTCCTTGAACCGAAGTTTGCGAACTTTGTTGATCAAGAGAACCGGAATAAGAGACGTGAACTCAATCCGCGAACCCAGTTTGTGAACCCAGTCCGCAAACTGGCGGAAGTTCTCGACCCGAGAAAATCTGCTGGAGTTTGTGAACTCCTTCCGCGAACTTAAGTCCGCGAACCCAGTCCGCGAACTTGAGTTGGTTATATATAAAAACGGTTGTTCTTGAACTCATGTTTAAATAAACTAAGGAATGCTTTTGCAAACCGTGGCTATAAAGTTCATGAACCGATTCGATTGAATCAAATCGTTTTTGCTTCGATTGTGTCTTGTGTAGTTACATAAGATCTAAGCAATTGAACAACTCTCTAACTAGTTCATTTGAGTCATTTGAACTAGTTATGGTGAAGAAGAATATGGTTGATATGAAATTGCTCATATGGCTAACCATTTGGTTAACTATTGTTAAACCAACAAATGTACATGTTTGGGTACGGTTACACAATCCTAGAAACGTGCATTTCATTTGTGTATAACAAGCTAAGTTTTCGATCTAACGGTTGAGAAATATTAGCTTGAATCTAATCAGGTTTTCATCTAACGGTGAATATTGAATGCTTTGTTACCAAGCTAACATTGATTGCAAACCCTGATTTGAAAGACTATATAAGGAGAACTCTAGCAACTGGGAAACCTAATCCCCACACCTTACGTGTGATACTAGTTGTATAAGCTAGAGTCGATTCTCCTTTAACCTTTGGTTTCTTCTCTAAACCAGGTTAACGACTTAAAGACTTCATTGGGATTGTGAAGCCAGACCGATACTATTTTCTCCTAGTTGTGTGATCTGATCTTGCTGTTTCTATCGTACGAGTACAATTGTAATAATTGGCTTGAGATTTCTATCTCCGATAGGAAAGATAAAAAGAAGTCACAAACATCTTCGTCTCATCGTTTGTGATTCCACAATACCTTTTTCGCTACGTCGATTAAGATTATTGTGAGGTGATCGAGAATACTAGGCTTTTCTTCGGGAATATAAGTCCGAGTTATCGATTGGTTCCTGTTCGCCTTGATTTATCAAAAGACGGAACAAAACTCGTAGGTATATTCGTGGGAGACGGATTTATCTAGTACCGTAGAATTTTCTGTGTGATACAAATTTGTTTATTAAAGTCTTCGACTTTGGGTCGTAGCAACTCTTAGTTGTGGGTGAGATCAGCTAAGGGAATCAAATGCGTAGTATCCTATTGGGATCAGAGAAGTAGGAGCATAACTTTACCTTGGATCAGTGTGATATTGATTGGGGTTCAACTACAGTCCAGACCGAAGTTAGTTTGGAGTAGGCTAGTGTCTGTAGCGGCTTAATACAGTGTGTGTTCAATCTGGACTAGGTCCCGGGGTTTTTCTGCATTTGCGGTTTCCTCGTTAACAAAATTCTGGCATCTGTGTTATTTCTTTTCCGCATTATATTTTGTTATATAATTGAAATATCACAGGTTGTGCTTTGTTCAATCAATTAGAATAGCTGACCTTTTGGTTGTTGATTTAAATTGATTGACACTTGGATATTGGTCTTTGGTACCATCTGTTAGAGCATTGCTCGGTCGAACTCGCATGCGTTGCTATCTCAAGCATGTTTGTCAATGTTAGTGATCAAAACTTGTAGATGGTGGATTTTCGACAAAGGCTAAAATCGTAAACCCATACTTATACGTATTCCTGATCCAGCAATCAGATAAATATTGAGGCTCATGTCTCTTATCGGAAGCATGAAAGATCATGCTATAAGAATCTCTGACTGAGAATGCTATCTCTCAGAGTATATATATATATATATTTGTAGTCTCTCAACTGAGGTAGTGGCATATCTCACGAATACTGAGCAATTTCAGTAATTACTTCTATTTATAATCAAAATATTAGACGGCTCCTAGACAACTAGC